>PVJX010000205.1:0-331660 GCA_004027295.1 Dolichotis patagonum
TTCCTCAGTTGATGGGCACTTAGGTTGTTTCCAAGATCTGGCTATTACAAATTGTGCTGCTATAAACATGGGTGCACATATATCACTGTGGTATGATGTTTTCAGTTCTTCTGGAAATATGCCTAGAAGCAGAATAGCTGGGTCAAATGGGACTTCCATACCCAGCTTTTTGAGGAATCTCCAGACTGACCTCCACAGTTGTTGCACCAGTCTACACTCCCACCAACAGTGCAGAAGAGTTCCTTTTTCCCCACAGCCTCTCCAACACTTGTTGTTTGTAGTGTTTTCTATCTTGGCCAGTCTTTCTGGGGTGAGATGGAATCTCAGTGTGGTTTTAATTTGCATTTCTCTCATGACTAATGATGATGAACATTTTTTCATGTATTTATTTGCCATTCGTATTTCTTCATCTGAGAACTGTGTATTCATTTCAGATGCCCATTTTTTGGATTGGGTCTTTGAATTAAAGACTTTTTATAATTCTTTTCACAGTTCTCTATTTAAATTCAGCTTCATTTAATACGAATATTGCTGCTCTTGCTCACTTTTGATTTCCATCTGCGTGGTATAACTTTTTCCAGTCTTCACTTTTATTCTATGTGTATCTATTCTGGAGAAGTATTTTACAGACAGCATATAATGAAGTCTTATTTTTAATGGATTTACACAATCTATTCTTTGATTTGTGAATTTAATTCATTTATGTCAAAAGTTATATTTGATAAGTACGAACTTCTTCCTGTCACTTTACTAATTATTCCTACGTGTGTGTGTGTGTGTGTGTGTGTGTGTGTGTTTCTGTCTCCACTGCTGATTTATTTAGTGATTTGACTTTTTCCTGTGCTGCTTCATTTTCACTCCCTTCTTTCTTTTTTGTGTGCCTGTACTTTAGTGAGTTTTGTTTTTCAATATGCTTTTATGTTGGTAGATTTCATCATTTTGTTTTTAGTATGGGGCTCCATAAATTATGTGTTTTAGGTGTGGTCTGGTGGTAATGAATTCCCTTAGTGTGATATTCAGCTTTTTCAATAACCCATCATCTTAGTTTAAAGGAGGATTGACATAATTTGCTTCACAGTTCCATGAGATTCTGTCCCTCGTTGAGTGACTCTGAGGCAGAAAAACCAAGGCAGAAGGGTGTGCCACCCCAAACATGCTTCACTAATGGTGGCCAAGAAGCAGAGAAAGAAAACAGTGTCAGAGAGTAAAGCACTAAGGACTGTACATGGATCCAAAGTCATGCCCTGGGACTTTGCAGATACACACAGGCGTGTGCTTTACTACTGCCCTAAACAATGCACAAGCCAATCAAGATGACACAATTAAGCTTAACCATAATACAATCAGCTTCTGATTTTTTGAAAATACTTTATTTTTTATTTTTGTTTTTGAGGCAAGACCTTGTTATATATGTCAGAATGCCTTTTAACTCACTGTGCACCTTAGGCTGACCTCAAACTAGTGGTGATTCTCCTGCCTCAGCCTTCTGAAAGCCAGAATTATAGGCATGTAGTACCACATCTGGCCTGGTTTTTTCCTCCATTTTTGGAGAGTAATTTTGCTAGCTATACTGCTGTTGCTTGGCTGTTTTATAGATTTTCTTCTTTCAGGACTTCATACTGTATCATCCCATGTTTTTCTGTAACATTTCTGTTGAGAATCAGTTGCAAGACAAATGGATTTTCATTTATACAACTTAATGCTTCTCTCTTGTTCTTAGGATTCTCTTATGATCATCTTTATATTGTTTATTTGAATTCTGTTGAATCTCACTGAGTTTTTGTTACATCATTATTTCAAATTATTTTTAGTCATTTCTTCTTCAAATTAGGGACATTTTAAGACAATTATTATTTTCCTTTGAAGTCCCACATTCCCTTCGATGCTCCTTTTGATATTTTGACTGCAATATGACTTGAAGAAGGTCTATTTTGTTTGAATCTAGTTGAGTTTGTTTAAACTTCTTGTATAAGAGTGTCCATATCTCTTTGAAGAGTTTAAAGAGTTCTGAACTATTTTTGGAAAATAGGTTTTTAGAACTTTTCTTCATTTTCTGATACTAATACTCTGATAATGTAAATATTTGCTTACTTAACAGTGTCTCACACAGTTTACAGGTTTTCTTTGATCCCTTAAGGTATTTTTCTTATCTTTTTTGGTCTCACTGGGTTAAGTCCTAAACCTATCCTCAAGTGAAGAAATTCCTTGGTCGACTTGTTCTAGTCAGGTTTGGAAATTCTCTTTCGTGCTTTTCATTTCATCATTTAAAAATTTTAGTCACAAATATCTTTATTATTTTCATTTGTGATTTCTATCTCTCTGTTGAGCTTATCATTTATATTCTGAAATGTCTTTCTCATTTATTACTTGATTTCCATTGAGTTTCTTTAATATTATTTTGAATTTTTTAGTCATTTCATAGATTCCCTCCAAATTGGTATTACTCTTTGGAGAACTATTGCTTTCCTGTGAAAGTGTCACATTCCTTTTCATTTTTCTTGTATGTTTCCACTGATTTCTGTGTATTTGGTATAAGAATTATCTTTTCCGGCTGGGGATTTAGCTCAGTGGCTTAGGCACCTGCCTGGCAAGCACAAGATTGTGAGTTCAATCCCCGGTACCAAAAAACAAAACAAAACAAAAGAGAAGAAAATACAGTTTATAGTTACATATTTTCAAATAAAAAAAATTTTAAAAAAAAGAATTATCTTTTCCAAATTTATAAAGTAGCTTATATAGGAAAAAATCTTGTCATTTAGATAGAATATATAAAATCAGTTTGATGGGCAGTTTAACTTTAGACCAAGGGAAGCTCAAATGTGTAATTTCTAATTACATTTTGACTGAAGTCAGCAGTGTCTGTGAAATCCTCAGAAGTCTACACTGAAACGGCTCATAAAGGGAGTTGTATTATGTTGCAAGTGACATTAGTTTTCAAGTGTGTGTCCATAGAGTCTCCTACTGATGAAACTTGGACTTATGGAAGCTGTTTCCACTGTGTCAGTAGTGCGGGATATAGAGAGGAATCCTCATGCTTCTAAGAGCAATTACAATTACCCAGGGTTGTGATGCCAGCGTTCATGCTTCCTCAGTCATAAGATATAAAGGAGACCTCCTCCGGAACTGTCAAGATGCATGTGGTAGATGTATGGTTCTGGGACATCAGTTTCCATAGCACTGGAGCTACAGAGGAAGAGATTTTCTCCAGGTCCTATGAGGTTGGAACAGGTGATGCGAGGGTCCATGGCGCAAATAACCATTGAACTGAGGTTATGGAACACAAAGATACTTTCCGGAGTTCTATTGTGTGACTGCACTTGCTGCTGAGCCCTGTAGTCCTGTTAGCCACTTTCATCAAGCTATAGGACCTAAATTGTGCATTCTCTAGTTCCTAGGGGACAAACGCAAGTCATATCAAGGATTTTTGAACTAGCAGCTATGTTTCCAAGTGCACAGGCCCTAGAGGAGACTTTTGTAGACATGTGAATGCAGTATCTGGTCTTGTGGTCTCCAAGCTTCTGTAGGTGTAGGATATGGAGAAGCCCTTACCCATGTCTCACAGATCAAGCATGCACACTGCTTGGCTTTGTGGTTTGACTTCTGTGATACTGGAACTGTGTAACATTAACTAGAATGGCCTTAATTAATAAGCCTCAAAGAGACTTTTGGCATTGGTAACCACAGCCAGAGGTGGACAGTAAAAGGAACTTACTTGGGTCAAGTTAAGATGGTACTGGGACTTCTTGCACAAGTAGGTTCAGTCCCAAAGCCATGGGCTGAAATTCTGTAATCCTGCCCATGAGTACCAGTGGTGCCAAGGATTGGGGAAGTTGGTAGCCACCTTCCTGGAGTTGTAAGACTAAGTTGGGCCTTTGCCAAACCCGCTGGACAGCTGTAGCTGATGTATGGTCTTTGCACAACTAATTACAGTACCAAGGCTGTGAGTCAGACTTTCCTCACTTCCTGCAGGACAAAGTCTGGTGAGACTGGACTTGTGGCTGAATCAGTCAGTGGTCATGAAGGTGCAGGGTGCTGTCTGCCTCTCAGAGTGGTGTGCATCTGCCGGGGAATTTGGATTTCTGAATTTTTTCTGTTTCAATGATGATTCTTTATTAAGAAAATTTCTAAATTTCATGTGAAGAATTTAAAATAATTTTCCTGTGCATATTGCTTTGATCCAAATACAAGAAACTTAGATAGCACCTATGTCATATAGCTATTCTCTTTAGGATTCCACATATTTACATAGAATCACAATCCTATCATGCATTATATAACAAATAATTAGAGTATGCTAATGATAATAGGGCTGCTGAATGAAAAGTTCTCTCTCTCTCTCTCTCTCTCTCTATATATATATATATATATATACATATATATACAGTGTGTGTGTGTGTGTGTGTGTGTGTGTCTGCATGTGCCCATGCACCTGTCTGTGCCAAACTTCCTAATGATCTCCTTTCAACAATTGGATATCTTGGAACTATCATTCTTACTAAGTTACAAGAGGAACTTTGTATCACTTATTTCCTGTTATCATCAGATAAAATTTTCTGGCCACTTAAAAATTCATAGGACTTGGAATTGAAATTGGCCAGTGGTATAACTCTCTCTGTTTCTGAGATCGTATTGCCAAAGACAGACTACAGATCCAAAACTATTGTCTCAGCATTAGAGGAATTGATTAATCAAAACTAAATATCATTCTTCATGGTTTTGAAGTTGCCTATGTGCTGCAACAGTGTTTCATTTTCACTGATATTGAATCCACCTTTGGACTGGTGAACTGTGAAGTGTAAATTTAAGAAAAATGAAATTTCTGTTCCTCTTATGGATGATATGCACAGAAAGATTTATATACAACAGGTAGCTGCTCACTCTCAGAAACTCCTGGGTTTTTTCCCAGCATCTTAGACTGAGCGAATTTTGACTATCATTTGTTCCAACCCTAATGTTGTAAGGCCAGAAGCAAATGTCTTTTAAGTTCCCTCTGATTAATAGCTCTCAATAGCATATTTGTCATTTCCAAAGACCCCACATTTTGTTCCCCAAGGCAAACCTACCCCATACTGATCTGGAGAACAAATGAGGCATGTTGAATAAATAATATTTTAATGTGACTGAAATTCAGTAGTCCTCACTGCTGGAAAATAAACAGATTTCTGGATCAGAGACTTGAGCTAAGACTTCAATTCATTTCTTTCTTGGTTGACTAAGTAAGGTAATGACATCAGTGTGCTGATTTGACCAATAATGTATCTGGTCACGTAGTTACCATGTAGTGAAATGAACCCAGGTTTCTATACATTTCCTAAGAGAAATATAAATAATTTTTTTATTTTAAAATATTCTGAAAAAGGTAACTTATCATCCCCCTCTTTAGCATTTGAATGTCTCAATTCTATCCTTCTCAGCAAAATGTGTTTTGTAAGTCCTTAAACTTAAGAACTATTCCTAACTTTAAAATTGTATTTTATCTTTCATGAGTGATCTTTGACCTTGAAGTGAATTGGAAACTATTCATTCACAGTTAAGCACCATAAAAACTCATCACAATATTATACACATCTGTCTCTTTATACCACTTTAATGCAACTTATTTAAGTGCCGTGGGAAATGCTGGAAATAAAAATGAACCCCTTGGAACTCTTAGAGCATGTTTCCTTTTTAACTTCACCTATTAAATATCTCTGTTTTGACAAGATAATAGGAATAATTTTCTACTGATACTGCAGAATGCTTAGATGCTCAAAAGAACAGAATAAATCATTTAGATCAGTGCCATCTGATAGTAATACATGGCTGGCTATATATATGAATAATATATATAAATTTGCTTTTTTCGTATAACTACATTATCTAAAGCAATAAAGAAAAGTTTAATTTTAATGTTATATTTTATCTAGCAGAAAATATCAAAGTTTTGTTTTGATGGGTAATAAATGTAAACTATTAATAAGATATTAATGCTTTAAAGTCCAGTATAAGTCTTACACTTCTGGCCCTGTTAATTTGGGCTAGTCATAAAAAAGAGCAGATATTAATATGTGACTGCTAGTCGACTACACATAGGGCAGTGCATCTCTACCGTATTTGCATTTACTTTCCATATCACAAACACTTTGGAAGAATCTAAATTTTTATAATTATTCTTCATGTGTTCTTTCTAGTTGCTTTGCTTTCTTTTTCTGTTTTAGTGACTGGGCCATACAACACCCTGTTCCTTGTTTTATTTTCCTTCAGTCTACTAAAAGACATTACTGGATTTATAGTTCTGACAGCAAGGCATGAATTCCAGGAGACTGCAGTGTTCATAATTATTGACGTGGATTTGCTTCGAAGCTTTCTTTTAACAGTAAGTTTCTTTTTAAACCTGAGATAAAAACTATGTCTACTATTTGCTACATAGGTGAACTTGGGAAGTTTATTTTGAATCTTTACATATAAGGTTTCTTCCTCCTAATATGAAAAATACTATTTTCTCATAAGATTGTTCTGAGAATTTCATGAGATAGTTTTTGTAGGTAGTACTGGAATTATCACACAGTGAGCAATTATGGGACATAAACAGGCACGTTGGTTTTATGGGTATATTTTACTGACTGGATAACATGAGTTCTCTGATTTACTCATTTCCCATTGTAAGTAGAGATGATTTACAATTACTCCATTTGCAATAAATAGAAACTATATTTATTCAAAGCATCCCTCTACTCAAATAGCAAAACCATATTAATCTTCTTGGAGACAATTGCACTGCCATTAAAAAAAACCCAGATATTTTCATTGACATCTTACTATATGACAAGATTTTAACATAACTTCTGACCCTTCAACAGAATATCCTAAGACTGAATATAACATTCAGTCTTCAGTGAAAGTAAAATATTTACTATTTCAGTGAAAGTAAAATAATTATTTTAAAATACATACAAATTCTTAGCCAATTTCGATTGAGTTGTAATGTTTTCTTGGTTATGTTAAAGTTTACAGTACATTTCAATTAGATGTCCTAAAGAGTATGTCTGCTATTTTTATCTCATTCTACCCATATCAGCCTTCTATTTACATATTAACTCATTATCCATGAAGCACCCAGAGTTATCATTCAGAAGTACAAATAATATCAGTTATATATCAGGAACCTCACATTACACTTAGAATGCAATCCCAGCACCCACAAAGGCCCAAAGGATGAGACCTTATTTTTCCAAACTTCTTTTATATCACTCACTACTGCTCCTCCATCACATATTTCTCCCTTTAAAAATCTGAATGCTTCAGTTTCAGGTGATCACCTTTGCATGGAATATTCTGCTCTCTCTAATGGTTCTGCATTTATTTCAAATATTAATTCTTCAGAGATGTCTCTCTGATCAGGGCACCTAGACACAACCAAGTTAAAGTATGAATTGTCCTCCATACCAGCACTCCTGATCCTATTACTCCTCATCTCCTACATTTTCATTCTCACTTTTTAAAATTATCTTAGGTATGTGTTGACTTTTTAAAGGAATTTGTCTCTTTCTGTTACCAATAAAATGCAATCAACTAGAGGAAAATAACTATCTTATACACCGTGGAATCCCTATACTTACGATGGTGGCAGGTACATACTTTTCAAAGAAGTTTTGTTGAACAGTAAATAAATGCTTTACTTAAGAAGTAGTGCTGATCTGCATGGTCTCATGTATACACTCTGAAATGGTCACCCCTCATGAGATGAAGTTTCAAGTGCAGGGCAGACCTAGCAAGCATGGAGATACTGGTCACATCATATAGTTGCCTCCTGTTTTAGTAGCTTCTCTTATCACTGGGACAAAATACCTGACCCACAATCTAAAGATGGAGAGGTTTATTTTGGATCCCAGTTCAGAGTTTCATTCCATGTTCTGCAGGCTTAAACACAGAAAGAGCTCTGTAGAGGGCTTAGCCAAAGGAAAGCTATTCCTATCACCACGGCAGTCAAGCAGCAGAGAGAAAGGAGAAGCAGAGAAGGAAGATGTGGCTTCCAGGTCAGGCCCCCAGTGACCCACCTCTAAATACATCTCACCTTGCAGCAGCAAGTCAGCTACAGCAGCCCCAAATGCAATCATTCTCCACATTCCCTGCTTTGAATAAATGACGCTTTGGGGGACATCCGGCTATAAACCTTAACACTTCCATATGACCAACTTTATATGGACCCTAGGGCTCTTGCAAGTGCAAGATACTGCCTCTCTACCACCTTCTTCTAATGTTTTCCTTTTTTATTTTTTCAAGGGTATCAGCTGCTCTAGATTTAATTGCTCTAAATGAGAACTGAACTGCAAAGGGAGAAAGAGATAAAATAATACAATAGAAGTAGAAAGACCAGGTGTAGATCTACAGTTGAGGAACAAAAACAAACATAAAACTGTTCGGTCTTTAGGATTTTTCCTAGAAACTGGAGATAAGAATACTGCCTGTCTCAGGAGAGGCCCTGGCCCAGAGAGTGGTAGGTGCATCACCCCAGCATGCAGGGTGCCCCAGAGGTACGGATTTGCCTGCAATGAGATCTCATTCTCTATATTTAAAGGACATCCTTTCTGAGCTTCTGAGAATAAATTTGGGGTGATATGGTATATTTTCAATTAATGGTGAATTAGCTGTATCTTGAATAGGGATTGCTATACTGAACTTCAGAACATTACTCATAATGTTATCAAGCGGGAGTCAGAATCCCCATGAACTGACGCAGATTGGCCTTGACCAGATCTGAAGTGACTTTCAAGCCGGACTCCAGCAAGTCTGTACCAGACAAAGTGTGGCCAAGTTCCAATACATGGAACTCTAAACCCATGTTTATAACTTTTATAATAGTATACAGCAATCTAACCAAGTCTGGGGAGCTGCAGTTTGTCCTGCTAAGTCAAAAAATGGACAGACATCCAGAGGAGCCCAGTTTGTTGGCTTGGAAATATACAAACAACATAAGGATTTTTTGAAAAATTACTTGACAAATCTTAATGATGGAAAAGGTTTGATAGATGAAAGTGAACTCAAGTTCTACACTCAACAGTCAGAAGATTACTTTTCAAGCAAAGTGCTGAATAGAGTTTGTGTCTACCTCAGTAGACACTGAGTTTGCCATGAATGTGAAGAAGGAAGAAATGGAATATATGAAATCTATTCCCTTGTATTTCATCTATTCACTTGCATTGGGGAGATGGCTCAGGCCATTGAATAAACAAGCAGGGGGAAAATGCTGTTTTAAAGCTTATTGTAGAGGAAAGAAATGGTGAGACTATCAATACAAAAGTGATAGTGTAGTTGTACATTCTTATGAGGAACTGGGGCTGAATGAAGATGATGCTTTTGCAAAGGGCCCTACATTAACACTGTATGAAGAATCCTTTGAATTTCAATGTTTGGCTGATGCAGTGAGATGTTATATCAGAGAGAGTACTGAATTCTTGCAGCAGAACTCAGTTACCGAATATATGGAAAAGGCAGAGGCCTATCTGCGGAAGGAGCAGAGGCAAGTGGAAGTCTATGTGTATAAGAACACATAGGAGGAGAGGGCCTGGAAGTGTGAGCAGATTCCCATGGAGAAGCACCTGGAAATTTTCCACATGGAGTTCCAGAACTTGCTGGATGCTGACAAGAAAACATATTTGGGGCACAAGTATAATCTTGTATCTTGAATCCAGGATGTCCAGGGATAATTGCAAAAGCTGCTGGAGATGCACATTCATAATCAGGGTCTTGCAGCACTCTACAAGTTTGGGGAAGCTGCTTTGAACAACCCCAAAATGTGTACGGACAGTGCTGGATGTTCATAAAGATATAACACTCTGGTGATGTAAGCCCTCAACAAATGACACTCTCTTCATGGCTGTACTGGACAAGGCTTGTGGTCACTTCATCAGCAACCATGCGGTCACCAAAATGGTCCATTTGTCCAGTAAACCTTCTGAGTTGCTGGTTCAGCACAGTGCTTCTTAATTAAAGAAAAGTTCCAAGAACCCAAAAGAGGCACAGCTAGAAGAGATAATCAAGTGATGGTCGCCTTTCACTTCATTGAGGACAGAGACGTGTTCCAGGAGTTCTATGCAAAGATGTTGGCCAAGACGCTGATGCACCAGAACAGTCCAAGTGATGATGCTGAGGTCAGCACAGTCTCCACACTTAGGCCGGCTTGTGGTTTTGAGCATACTTCCAACCTTGGCGGATGGTCCAAGACATCGGCATAAGCAAAGATTTGATGAGCAGTTCAAAAAGCACTTGACAAATTCAGAATCCTTGGACCTGGATTTTAGTATCTAGGTCCTGAGATCCAGGTCATGGCCCTGTCAGCAGTTGTATACATTCACCATGTTGTCTGAGCTGATGCATAGTTATCAGCAATTCACAGCTTTCTATGCCAGCTCTTACAGTGGCAGAAAATTGACCTGTTTATATCAGCTGCCCAGAGGAGAACTGGTAACTAACTGCTTCAAAAACAGATACACTTTGCAGGTGTCCACATTCCGGAAGTTTGTCCTGCTACAGTACAACTTGGAGCCGCCCACACCGTGCAGCAGCTAATGGACAGCACTCAAATTAAACTGGACATTTTGGCACAAGTCCTACAGATTTTACTGAAATCGAAATTATTGGCCTTGGAAGACAAAAAATGCAAATGTTGATGAGGTGAAATTGAAACTGGACACTTTAATAAAACTATATCTCAGTTATAAAAATAAGAGTCAATATCAATATGCTGATGAAGATAGATCAGAAGCAAGAGCAGGAAACCATGCACAAAAATGTAGAGGACTACTGCAAACTCCTCATCCAGGCAGCCATTGTGTGCATCATGAAGATGAGGACGGTCCTAAGCACCAGCAGTGAAGTCCTTGCCCAGCTGCCAGCCATGTTCAAGCCCCAGGTCCCGGTGATGACGAAATGCATCCACAATGTGACTGAGGAGCCAGTGGATGGAGAGAAGGATATCTACAGCTTCCTGACCCACCCCTGGCTGGGGGGTGTCAGTGTGGCCGGCAGATGAGTTGGCAGGAGAGCAGGGACAGTGTGTCACTGCAGTTGTCTGCCACTTGCCAACCTCTCTTTTTAACCCTGAGACCAGGAGTCACCATTGCCTCAGTCTCCCAGCAGAACTGCTCAGGACTGATATATTTCAAATCTGTATGTAGGGACACTGATACCATTTAATCTAATTAAGAACAGAGAGTCTGGCCCTTTATGAGAGGGCTGCATGCTCCTGCATCTAAATCAGTACACTGGCCACGGGTTGGAAGCTGTCATCAGGCAGTGCCTGCAATATGGGCAGCACTTCGAGAGGACGTCTGATCGGACCTCCGAGCAATCTGCTATGAAAATCATTTGTATAGTGTATTTCATTTCCTAATGTGTGAAAATAAAATGAAACGATTTCTGTACAAAGGAAAAAAGAAAGCCTGTCTCACAGTTGTAATGGTGCAATTATCTAGTCTGTGTAAAGTGCCATTAGTCATTAGCAATCCATCAGAGGCAAATATTTCCTTTCCTTTTCTTTTCTTTTTTTTTCTTTCTGTTTCCTTCCTTCTGCCTGCATGCCTGACTGCCTGCCTTCCTTCATTCCTACCTTCCTGCCTTCCTGCCTTCCTGCTTTCCTGCATTCCTGCATTCTGAAATTTGTGTCTTACTGTGTCATCAAAGCTGGCCACAGCCTCCTGAGCAGCTGGGATCACAGGCATGCACCACTGTACCTAGTTCTTCTCTTGTATTCCTCTACCTTCTTTTACTCTGATTCTAGTTGTTTTGACATGAAACATGTGTCTCAGTGGATTTAGGAAACAAGGGGCAGAGGATTTCAGGTAAATAGAACCATACATATAATCTAGCTGGCCTTCAGTCTAGAAAGTCCACAGATAAAAGTGAAAGGTAGCTTTATTTCTCTATGAACTTTTAAAAAAATAAATCTTCTTTTAGATCTTCATGAGGAGGAGCAGTAACTTAGGCCAACAGGATTTAGACTTTCCATAGATGTCTTTCAAAAGTAAATAATGATTCATCAGTTCTGCACTACTTTGATAATCTTTGATAGCCACTTTTATAGAAACAAACAAATTAAATGCACATCATTAAGTTTCCATGTGTAAAACTTTTATCTTTGGTCTACAAAACAATAAAAGAGAAAAAGGTTTTGATGAAGAAGAAGTGAAAAGTCCCCCTCCCCTATGCTTTGCACTGGCCTCACACATGCGGGCACCACCAAGCTGCATCCCCAGCCCCTAAAATCTGGAGGAAATTATGAATTTAGGAACCACTGGAGGAGAATTGCATGGTTCAAAGTCATCCCCAAATGTATATTCAAACCTGTTTAGATTCATTTCTTCAAAAACAAAGCCTTTATTTGTTATTAACAGCCCTTTTGCTATACCTCGGGAGAGAGAGGATGCTACTTTAGTTTACCATCTTGAAACAGGCAATGTGGTAAAAGCCTCTGTGGGACTGAGGCCTCTACTTGTCCTCCTTCTTCTTCCTAGGTTGCATCTCCTACGACATTTATGGAGTGTTAGCCAGAGTGCCTCTGGACAGATTAGCCGAAGGTTTATATGCAAAGCTCTTTTTCTTTTTATGCATGTAAACTGCAGGAGAAAACTAATCATTCAAGGAGTCACTTCAATCACATGAAAGAGAGAGTAGGTTAGAAGGATAAACAATGATTGATGAGAACACTATCAGCCAAGAAAATAGGTTCTATGTTAATATGAAATTGCTAGAAACTTGCAAAATAAAAGTTCATCCCTTAAAAATAGACATTTTGCCAGTGCACACGAAATTACTACAAATTCTTTTTAAATGTAGATTCCAAAGTATCCTTCTTTAAAGCTATGCATAAAAGACACTGGCCTATCTTATTACAATAAAAATTTAGGGAGATAACGTACTAAAATTATTTAATTCCTTTTACATGGTTCAGACAAGTGACTATCCTTTAGTCTCCCAAGCCTATGTTGTAGCATCCTCTACACTTTTCTTTATTTTTCTATACAGGTTATTGAACCCAAAGCCTTCACACTGAGCTACATCTTCAAAAAGGGTCCTGTGCTAATTTCTGCAGGTTGAACCTTACCTTGTGATCCTACTACCTCAGCCTCCTACATGCTTATGTTACAGGCTTGCAACCTCCTCCTCCAGCTTCCTGTAAACTTTATTGCCTCTCTACATAGTGACAGAGGCATGCACAAGTGATTCAGTCTATATTCTGTTTTAGCTTTTAGGGCTCCCGCCATAGGAATATTCATGGGCTCATAGCCTTCCATTATTTTGAACACCTTTAGACAGTGAAACACCTTTGCACAATGTAATTAGTTTCAAAATTGTTGCAATACTCTTTGAGGCATTAAGATTGTAGTAATGTAATATAGTAGTTAAGCACATGGGGTTTAGCATCATCACATGGAACAAAGCTAGAGCCACAGCTTTCTTGAAAGCAGCAACGTGATCTTCCTGAGGATAACACATGTCAGTTAATCCAATAAATATAGGGAGAATTTTTTAAAAGCTAACTTTTAATCGGTTAAAAGTATGTGAGAGATTCATGAAATAATGTGAACATTAGCTGGCATGTAGAGAAAATTTCACAAATAATAGTTTCATAAAAGAAAAAAAACATTGATACATTGTATATTTTCAGAGAAGTGGAAAATATACATATGCAGCTTTCTGAATTTTGGTAGAACGCACAATTTTCTCCTTGCTAGCATCACCAATTTTTTAATAGAAATTTATAGAAATGCTGAAATACTATTCTAATTTGTCTATGTTGTTTGTTTCATTGAACATAATGCTTCTAACTCATATTATTTTCAATTGCAATAGTTTTAAAATTCTCACTATGTTTTTATGTCCCTTTGAATGTTAATACTTCCATTGTGTTATTCATTGTTCTAAGAACAGATAATGCTCTTAGTCTGTGCCTTAACTCTTGCTGAGAAGTGGAAAGTTTTTGCATAGAATGCAGTCCTTGAAAATGAGAAACAATCTGACTTTTGCTATTAGCTCTCTGGCTGTTTCTTCTAACCTGGTCTCACCGTCCTCACTCCAACATAAAGTGATTTCTGTCTTCTAGTTTCAAACACGTTGTGTTCCAATTCACTCTGAATGTTAAGTGTCTTAATTCTCCTCCATGTAGTTATCGTTATATCTGAAAACTAGTTAGGAATTGTTATGGTTTGTGTTCAGATGCCCCCCCCCAAGCATCATGCACTCATGGACATGGCTGAGCCCCATGTTCCTGATTGGTTTGTTGTCTGGTGTTGGGATTGGTGGCCATAAACAGCTGCACTGCCACACCATCCTTCCTTGAGGCCAACTGAGTGTGAACTGAAACATCCAAGAATTGTAAGAAATAAACCTTCCCCTGCTTCACTTTGGGCATCAGGTATTTTGTCTCAAGAACAAGAGAAAAGTAACTAATACAAGAATTATGTTTGAATTGAATCTGAAGTAATTGGTTTATAGATCCTATCCTCAGGCTCTATTTTACTGATGAAGAGATTGAAGCTCAACTGATCCAAATCCTCAGAACCAGGAAGACAGTGGGTTTGAACTCACACCAGTGCTTGCTAACACTGGAGCAATAATCTCATTTTTATTTAACACATTTGGTCTTAGTTTAATGTGAGTTACTTACCCCTTCTTTCACTGTTTTTCCCCTGAAGTTTCTTCTTAATTAGAGTACATATCCATCACCAATAACTCAAATATCTTCTAGTCATAGCCTGTCACAAATCCTTTCCTGACCTCCCTGCCTCTCTGTGATTCTGTGACTGGCTATGTGATTCTGGGGCTTTTATCCATTACAATGTGTTTTAAATACTCTTCTAAATTCAGCTCTATTTATAATCTAAGCTTCATATTTGGCCATGATAAAACTCAATAGTCAGTACTAAAATTCCTACTTTTACTTGTTTTCCCATATTTGCCTTACCGGTGCATTCTGAAACATTAAACAGCATTTATTATTCTGCATTATAAGGCAATAAGCTTAACAACAAAATTTTATTACTACAAGCTCTTCATTTTTAAGCATACAATAAATTAATAATAACTCGCATTATTGATTTTGGGGCAGCAGATATAGAAATGAGTATGTATTAATCATTTGGGTTCTAGAAAACTTCAATGCTAATTTCTGATGGAAAAAAAATCTAACCCTTCATGCCCAATGTTCTATTTTTAGCAATTACACAATCTAGTGAGCCGCTATTTAACATTTAAAATGCCATCTTAATGTAATAAATGATCATTTTATTAGTTAGTTTTTCCACAGAAGTAAAATTCATCTTATGTTTTTATTAACTGTTATTGACCAAGTTAAGCACGAATGATTTTTGTTGGTATATTAAATATAATTTATGGATGACAATTTGAAATGTAAAGCAGCACTGTGATAGTTTAGCATTGAGATCAGAAAGTTTGCATAGAATTCTTAAATACATTACTTTGGTAGCCCATCTATCTTGGCTACAGTAGTCTTGTTAATTAATAATGTAATATTGCAACAATCTCAGTGATTTTAACAAAAATATGCATAATTTCTGACTGCAGGGTTCTTTCTGAATAAACAAATGTTAATACGTGCTTTTTGATTATTCTCTAATTATTGTCCTTAGATCATAACAGTGTATATTTTAAAATGGAAACGTTAACTGTCAGACTTTAATATCTGCAAAGCAGGTACTTAGCTATGGTTTGTAGCAACATTCACAGGTAATATAAACAAGATAAAACATTTTGTGAGCCAACAAAGTGATTAGTAGGAGTCCAAGGCAAGAAGACACTGAAACAAAGTATTTTGACAAAAGATGCAGAATCTACCTGGAGATGTAAAACTAGAATGTACCTAAGGGAAACCTAAGAAGGTTACACTACGCTCATGAGTATCACAGATGCGAGTTTTGATCAGAGAAGATGAAGCTATTACAATGTCTTTCTTCTGATTGATCTTTTCTTTTCCTCATTCTTTTTCATAATTTTCCACTCATTCTACACACAGCTTTTTGCTTATTCTATCTAATAATTTCTTGGTTATTGTAGTTTCTAAGACATTATTCACATTTGTATCTAGATATTCCTGTTGCAAAAAAAGTTATTAAGTAAGACATTAGGCTTCCACAGACAAGGAAGATATGAATTAGTTCCAGAATTTGTTTCCAGAATGGTTAACACCAACATTATTAAAGATTTGTAGGTTATATCTTTCCTCTTTTTATTTTCTACCCCAGCTATCACTGAGTCTACCTTAGCAATCCCTTTTGAAGATACAAACACATTCAAAGATCCCTCAATTTTGGCTAATTTTCTAAAGTTAAAAAAAAGTTAATTGGATTGTAAGAAATATTCCTTTTATTGAATCACTTAGAAAATGGACTCTTGGACCGGGGATTTAGCTCAATGGCTTAATTGCCTGCCTGGCAATTACGAGGTCACAAGTTCGATACCCGGTACCAAAAAAAAAAAAACAACAACAACAACAACAAAAAAAAAATGGACTCTTTTGTGATGAGTGAACAATTCAGGACTCAATATAAGTCAGAGTTGAATTTTTTTGTCCCTAGATTTAAATCCAGTTGATCTCACGCATCCAGAGTGATGAGGCTGCTGCCTGAATATGGCAAGGAAATAAATTCATATTTCAATGGAAAAATTATGCTTATTATTTAAATAAAACCTTTTAGCCTTCCCTCAGTCTTATTCTGTATGATTTATAAAGTGATATGTAAAGGATTATTTCTCAGTTTCCAAGAGAATAATGAAGCTTAATTATTAATACATTAAGTATGCTAAATTTAGGAAGTAGTTTTAAAGAAACTAACTCAGAACCATTTAAAGAGTCTGTAGTCATATGATTTAGGTAAATCTTTGGCAGAAGAGGTGAATTGAAAGGTTTTGTTTAATAAAAATGCTATTCATTCCCTGATATGTAAATAACAGGCATAATAAATGCTGTTTTTAAAAATGTGTTTTGATTATTTTTCTAAAGCCTTCTGAAACTCCTAATGTTTCAGCTCATAAAAAGTATGAATGTGTTTTAACTAAACTGAACTAATATTCTGACAAATTTTATTTCATCAGTAATTATGCTTTATAATATTTCAAGTTGAATATAATTTCCAAAAATTTTAGATAATTTAAAATATTTAATTAAAAGTGATTTGTATTCATTAAATCATTGTTGTCATTATATCATTTCTAACTACGAATAGAAACTGGAACACTGACCATTTAGCATCATTTGAAGTTTATATGCTTTTGCTTCCTTTTATCTTTTATTATTATGTTGCAGAAATATTATAATCTTATTATTTTACCTTTTGTGCCAGTTTGGGAAGCTGCAAAAAGATTCTTAGTTGATATGGAAAGTCTCTCTCTCTATATATATATATACACATATATATGTATATATATTATACATATACACATATATATGTATATATATACATATACATATATATACATATATATGTATATATACATATGTATATATGTATTATATATACACATATATATGTATATATACATATATATACATATGTATATATGTATATATATGTATATATATATGTATAGAACAAGGACATTTTAATTACCCACATTTTTCCTTCATATGAATAAAATAATATTAAATACAATTGGATAGTCTCACTCTTCAAGTGTTTGTACTCATCAAGCTTTGAAAATCTCAGAATTTTCATGTGTATATTGATAATTAGTGATATATAACATACTGAAAATTGAATATTAGTCATATAACATACTGAAAATTGAAACTAACCAATTTATTAGATTTAGTTATTGTTTCACTTAAAGGTATGAATAAAAGCATTCTATGAATGCATCATGCATAAATAACATCTTATTAAATATTATGAAGTTAGTTTTAGGTTCACAGATGCTTTGAGATCTGTCCTAAGTTAGAAGATCTTTTTTCCAGAATATAGAACATAAAAGATAAAATGGGAAATTGATTTTATTGGCTTTCATTCCATGTAGTTAAAAAGCTGTCAAATACATCACATTTCAACACATTTACTTAATTTTCATGGCTTGATTATTGTTTGCTGTTTATTACATAAAGGGTCATTTTCTTTTATTATGTTTTCTACTAAAATAGCAAACTTTCATGTCTTTATGAAAAATTTGCATTGTAATAATTTTATTATGTCACTGACTATTAAGGAATGGTTCTCAATTATGAAAGACCTAAAATTACTTATAACTTCATTATTTATAACTATCTTCTACGTTCTTGTCACTTTCAAGTATGTAACCAATATTGTTTATTAGGTATTTATAGTATTATATTTCGTGACAAATTTGATTTTGTCCTTCCAGATTCAAATCATTAGTCAAAAGCAAAATGAAATTACCAGGATATATTTTATACCTAAAAGTTCTTTGAAATTTATCAGAGGTACACTAATAAATCACAAGATTTTTTTTTTATCTTCATAGACCATTTTCAGAATTATTGCATCTGATTTCTAAGTTTCATTGGAAGAACTGTCAAATAGGAAAGCTGCTCATCCTTGTATTGGTTTAATTTATATTATAAAATGTTATTAAATAACTTTTAAACATGGAACGTTCCATACAAATTTTCTAGTTGTTAGTTAATGACATTGTCTTCTTTCTCAGAAGACAGCATTGATATATTCTAAGGGAATATACATATGTATAATCAGATGTATCTCTATATATCTGTATTTATCTATCTGCATATATAATTTTGCTCCTTATAACATTTTATTCATATTATATATATATATATATATATATATATATATATATATATATGAATATTCTTGGAGTATATTCTGTGTTCTTGGAAATATTCTTAACTGTCATGCTTTTATAAACATCTTGTCAAAAGCTTTTCTCCTTGGTCTCATTATCCTTTAATTCATATCCAGTACATTAGTATAATTTCTTTGTGCCTTAAATCATTGTTGCCACGAATTTTCATCAGATTTTCACCATTGCAAATCATCTGTAATAAATTCACTACAGCCATCTTGAATCTCTATTATCTACAGATAACTTTTTGAAACTCTGACCCTTCTCTGAATGAATGTTCTATAATCTACTAGCCAGAACTCTTTCTAGACTCGAAGAAAGACTGTCTCAGAGTTCTATAGAAAAGGAATACAACAATTGTTACTTTGAAGGACAGAATATTGAGTATAGTTCTTTGAATTCTGATAGTATCATGCAGAAATTTAAACACCACGTAGTTTCTGGATCAAAATTTTCTACAGTTGAAAAAAAGATCCATCAGACTGTTGACTTCAGAATTAGTGGAACAACAACTAATTAGTAGGACTGAATGATTTCATGAGAAGTGACTATAGATATGTATTTTACATGTCTAAAATTTTAATACATGAAGTATATGTTTTAGTCTATATATGGAACATATAGACACTTATTTGTTACACAACTATTGTTATTGTACTGATTGTAAACCAAAATTGTGTCAATGTATCTAAATATATACTACCTGATAAATGTGTACTGCTATTATGCATAAGTTAAAACAAGTGAAAGTAAAAGTACTTCAATAATTCAATAGATCATATAGGTAAAGTCAAGAGAAAACTAAGTTGATATATAAGTACATTCATGCAAACACACACACACACACACACATATCCATAGCTATATATACCTATGTATTATATATCCCCTTTTGAATATCCCTAAGTACAACAAAGTTCCACTGCTAATAGTGATATGATTAAGATTATCAGCTATTGAAATGAAGCACTATATCTTTCTCTTATTTTGATTTTCTCCCTTTAATGAGCCAGCCTTGTTCCAGGACACCAACCTTTTCCCACTCATATGATGGTGTTCTATTTTAATTGATAGCTTCCTTCTTTGTCCATTTTCTTCCACAACAAAATCTTCTCAATAGTCACGTCTCCTGTCCCTTAATCTACTCTCCTTTCAATTCAGGAGAAGTCATTTTTTGGAAGATCTCCCTACATATATTGGCGTGGCTGGCATTATCATTGATGACATGCAGGGTTTAGATTCAAAGACTCAAAATGAAGATTTTGGAATCTGACACAACTGAATTCAAATTCCTGTTATTCCATGTACTACGTGAATTGGTGAGAAATTTCTTACATATTTAGTTTTCTCAACAAGGCTGAAATGAAAAAAGTGTGTTTGTATGTGTGTGTGTAAAAATATACACATGTAGAAAGCTATATGGTGACTACTAGTGAAACAGATGGATAAGGAGGGCAAACTAACACTACTGGTTATTAGTTAGAAAATAAAATATGAAACTACCATAGTTGAAGTTATGTAGTGGCAAAATAGGATTGCAGAGGAAAATAAATGAAAACAAGTTTGTATTTGATTCAAAAGTAATTTTAAACTGGAAAAATGCAACCAACATATTCTGCTCAGATAAATGAATAGCTACATTATGAATTTTCCTAGTGATAGAAACTGGGAGGCTGAGATGTTGTGTAAGATACTTGAGATGCTGACCTGAAGCTTGCACAATGAAACTAGACATTTCTAGGGATTTTTTTTGTGAAATTATTTTGGAACAATAATAAAAGCAGCAAATAAAATAAAAGTTTTCGTAGAGCGATAACTCAGCTTCCCAGGTTCTTGTATCCCTGTGGAACAGGGTGATAAATCATCCACAACAGCATGGCATCATCCAGGGCTCTAAGGGATACCACAGCTCTTCTGAGCTTTATTATGTGTGCTCCTGACTGGGAGGGAACCTTTTGTGACAATATTGTGTGAGTGTCCGTGGTAATGTGTTGCTTCTTCTCATTAGCCTGTTGTCTACCTGCAGAGCTCAGGAAGTCATCTCCAGACCACTGTTGAGTTCATGTCATTACTTCTTTGAGAAATGATAATATTAAAACCAAAGGTTTAAACATAAAGAACAAAATTATTAAAACCCTGGAGAATTTTTATATGAATCTTAGAAAATATTTTCGTCATATGATTCAAAACCTTTTTAAAGGGATTGATAAACTGAAATACATGGAAAAATAATACATATTTGCAAAAATAATACATATATATATATACTCACACATTAAAAAACTGATAGAAAATATTTTTCCATTAAACACTAATACAAAAAATGGTCTTACAAAGCAATGAAATGCTATCACTGAGCACAAAATATTTTAAAAAGAAAATTATAAGAATTCGGCTCAAGGACAAGTGATACGAGAAAATTTAAAGCTTTGGAAGATGACAATCTTACTCATAATGTAAGATCTGCAAATTAAAACCACAAGCTATGCCCTTTCACATTGACCTGAATGACAAAGATAATAAAGTTTATTGAATTAACATATTAGTTAAACTATAGAGGTAAGAAAGTATACTCATCTTTAAATGGTTTCAATCTCAATAGAAAATAATGCCATTATTTTCTATTATTAAAAATGTTTTCTATTATTTCTCAGCATGCTGAGATTATGGGCAATCCTCACCATTGTAGCCTACTTTGTGTTATTACACTACCTATCTAGTTGAAAAATAATAGATGCTTGTGGTATAAAATTTGAAATTAACAACATCACTCAATAAACAACCTCACAACCTGTTCCAGCTTCTTCAGTACCATTGTCTACTGCCCACCAACTTTCCTTGTTTCTTGAGTACACTCCGAGAAGTCCTGTGTATGTATAAGAACACAGGGGTATGTGTATTATTAAAAAGGTTTAATTTATATGTCTACACCAGCAATTGTTTTCCTAATAGTATAGCCAAAATTTTTACTTGTGTAAACTTTTACTTGTGGAAAAATTTACTTGTAGATAATTTACTTCTAGAATTATTCTGAAAAATCTCATTGCAGTATCTTGATAGCAAAAAAAAATTAGACAACAAAAATATTCACTAACAAATAACTTTTTAATAAGTGGTTTTTAAAATCAGGGTATTAATAAATAAGTAATTTTCTAAGTAAGCACATTGATATGAGGGGAAGGTATGCAGAAGCTTGAAATAACTGGGCAATTTACATGGAGTATTATAGAGCCTCGAGGATATATTGAAACATCAGGGTAAAGAAACATTTTTACCACATGTTAAAACGTGTGTTTTATATTAAATGCCACATATCCCTGTGTTCTTATACATACACAGGACATCTGGGAGTGTATTCAAGAAATAAGAAAGATGGTGAGCAATAGACAATGGTACTGAAGAAGCTGAAACAGGTTGTGAGGGAATTTATTGAGTGGCTTTGTTAATTTCAAATTTTATACCATAAGCATCTATTATTTTTCAACTAAATAAGTAGTGTAATAACACAAAGTATGTTACAATGGTGAAGACTGCCCATAATCTCAGCACTCTGGGAGGACAAAACAAAAAAATTGCTAGTTTGAGCCCAACTTGGACAACTTACTGACTTAAAAATACCCTATCTCAAAATTAAAAAAAAAAAAAGCTTAATATGTAGTTCAGCATGAAAGCCCTGGGTTCAATCCCCAAAATCACAAAAATAGATAACAAATAACAGAATAAAAAAGCATTCATGATATTTTGGACATAAAGGAAACTGCCAAAAAAATTTATAGGTAATGTTTTACCTATTACATTCACATGTGATTATTCTGTAAATGCACACATAGGTGTGTAATATATGTAAATATCCTGCAGTTCCTTCCCTCTTACTTTTTTAATACTTTGATATGAAGCATATGACAACAGAAGACTAGGAATCTTGCAAAAATATTTATAGTCCTGGTGTATTACTCAGCTTTTCATCACTTTAAGAAAATACCTGAGACAATTAACTTTGGAAAGGTTTGTTTTGGTCACAGAGTTGGTAGTTCCAGCCCAGCACTGGGTAGAACAATTTCTGTGGACCGCTGCTGGGCAAGCAAGATGGCAAAAGTGAGACGGGTGAGCATAATAGAGTAAGTGGCTCATCTCATGTTCAGGAAGCAAAAGAGAAAGACAGGGCCTGGTCCCAAGTTACAGTGGAGGGACTTGTCCACGATGCAAGGACCTTCCACAAGGGTTATCCTCCTAAAGCTTCATGGTGGTTCTCTCCAGTTACCCTGGAATGCTATTGCATGACATCTGTGTTCCTCGAAAACATGGACGTTGGGGCCATCCAAACTATAGCAACCAAATTATTTTGGGGATGACATTGAGATGCACTGATAGAAAAGAAGGAAGCGAGCTACAGAAGGGAAATGCACACCATCAGTTAACTGTGAATTTCAGTCACAACAGGATTAAACTGGAGGCCAGTGTGGTACATTTATATCGCTGTCATCTATCAGGGAGTCTTAATTTTCTGGACCTTCAAGGCTTATAAAAGTCTGAAAAAGCAGATTCTGCCACCAAAAAAATACACCGAGTAGGTGTCCAGGGCTGTTATTCACAGTGGTCACAATGACTGACAGTTATGAACAGGAGTTTCAGGTCAACTTCAGGTACCTTGACACATATTCATCATCATTCTCCGTGGTCTGAAATTTCTAGTGTCTCCCCTCTCTCTGTTGCTCTCATCTGGTCGCCCCTGGGCAATGGGGGCTTCTTAGGACCTGATTGCAAGGGGAATAGGACTGCAGAATAGATGAAACTCACTTAGGCCTGATGTTGTGCTTACGTTTATTCAGAGAAGATGTTAACCGTCTAGAGAAATCTTAATTTTAACTTGGGGTGCTTCTTCCTCATTTACATACTATCAGCTTATGTGAAAGGGGCTGGGCATGTGTCAAGTTAGTCAGGATTTTTCAATAAGGGTGGGTTAAGTGGAAAAATGTCCATTTCTTTGCTCTGGAGTTGAAGGTGGAAAGACTTTGGTGCTGGTTCTTCTGTCTTTCAACACGGGACCACAGAGTATGGATCAGCACAGTGAAAAAGCAACAGTAAGAGAGAGAAAACTTTTCCTGACCATCAGATGGGAGAGTAGTTCCTTCCAACCCACACCTAAGGCCCAGTCCTATGTTTAAATTGCAGAACCTCCTAAAATGTACTACTTGGAGCTGAATGTTGGATGTTGAATCTATAAGTTTCCTAAATGTAACATTAGATGATAAGAAAATAATATCAGCCTATTGAAATCATTTTCAGCACTAAGGAAATTGTTACTAACCAGAAACAATATGACGTTGGGTGAGTTTCTTAAATTTTTAGCACTTCAGTTTTTTCATTACTAGACCATATATAAAATAGCCATGAATTGTGAGGATTAAATAAGCTCTTTAAGATAGAGTTTTGCACAGATATTGGCACATGATATTGTGATTTCTGTGTGGTCTAGACTATGTCTACGGGTAACTTTTTGAACTTCTATGCAGTGGAGCTTCTTTTTGAGGCTTGAACTCTTTTATAAATACAACATATCCTGTTTCCCTCCATCACTAGTCCATAGACTATATATTCCTGAAAGCCAGCTAATTTAAAATCTGATCCAAAACAAAGCAGTAAGTTAATCACAAAAAAAACGAAAGGCCAAATTAAAAATGCAGATCTTCTCACCTTTGGTTTCCAAAAACATGCAGTGCTATATCTCCCTACAGCACAATACACCACCCAAACAGAAAACCTTGTTTTCATCTGTTATGTAGCTGAAGAACTTAAAAATCACCCAGCCATCTGTAACCTATCATATCAGGGTAACTTTTCATATTACATCTTACAGAGACTGTCTGGTTTTTAACCTGAGATCTTCTTGAAGTATCTTCAGGAAATAGAAATTAATTTAATTTACATTCATCAGTTCATTTAATAAATGGGTTTAGTGTCTAAAAGCACCCAGTGCTGGGCTAAGACTGATTAAAGCAAAATATAATGAGGACCATAAATCCTCTGAAACAAGAAGATCAATAATAAAATTGCAACAGTTAACTTTCTTATTTGCCAAAGTCCACAGAAAATCCTCTTCCAGTTCACTGCTACTCAAAGTGTCTGTTCTCAGAATAAACATTAAATTATATCCATGGTAGGCTCTTGATGGAGCGGAACAGCATCATATTTGACACTCCTTGAATTTGGCCTCAGCCATCACTGATTAATCTGTTACTCATCAGCATTATTCATTTGGCATCATTGTTTCCCAATTACAAAAAGTCAAAGGTCAGCAATTATTCAATACTTTGGAATTCAATCAAAATAAACTCAATGGGGGTACATTAACCAAATTGAAACCCCATGATCTTCAATTACATTATACTCTTAGTAATAATAGCCCCAACATAATATGTACATATCTCATATAATTTTTCATTTATTATTTATCAACCACTTCAAAGACCACATTTCACTGCAGATAAAGCATCCATATTTAATTTGTGACTCTTTTGTACTTCATGTACAAAGGAATGGAACAGGAATCTGGAAATAAATGATAATCATTCTACTTAAAAGAATAATTACTATATTGGTTTTTTATTTTATCCTATAAAATGTCCTTTTTTTCTAAAACTATCATTTCTTTCTTTCAAATATCAGCAAAAAAATGATGTATGCATTATTTCAAACTAAATTATGAATCATAGTACTTTGATTATTTTATGAAAGGTCAAAGCATTCTTCAAGAGATCGCTGATCTAGAGGTATAAATATATTTCATTACACTCTTCATTCACATACATAATAATCTTCCTTCTGAAACATCATTTCCTGTGACACTGAAAATAACTGGGAAAAAATTAAATTACTCAAAGTTATGGTCTAGGTCTCCCATTTTATGTTAATATGCTTTCTATAGCTCATATTAGAGGCAAGCACTACAGGAAAAATATTTCACAATTACATACAAACCACAATGATGAAAGAAAAGTTAAGATTTGTTGTCTACCGAACACAAAATGTTAATGCGTAGTATCTTTAACAAATATGTATTATGATGTTATTTTAGAAGATTTTAATATAATTTTATTAAATAACATGAAT
Organism: Dolichotis patagonum; assembly: GCA_004027295.1. Classification (NCBI taxonomy): domain Eukaryota; kingdom Metazoa; phylum Chordata; class Mammalia; order Rodentia; family Caviidae; genus Dolichotis; species Dolichotis patagonum. Next base: position 25,921 of record PVJX010000205.1, read on the forward strand.
TTACAATGTTCTAATAGTGTACTATAAATACTTATAGTATGTTACATAACATATAGCATAAAGACTAGAGTACTAATAGCTGAGATAATGCCAAGAAATTATCTAAATGTAGTATAGTTTGTCTGAATGCATTGTTTCTTTACAAAACATTTTTAAAAACTGAAGGAGCAGAAAGAACTTAGTTACTTAAGATGTATCCATGGAGTATCTGTTATTTTAAAAGCATAGAATAAACTACAGATGATAGAAGAGCAAAGGCAAACTTTTAGGGACACAAAAACTTATGTGAGCCAAACACCACTGTTATTAAATTTCCTTGATTCGTGAACTTAATGTTTTTCATGATTCTGGGCCCAAACTGAATTGGACAAGAACCTAATCAAATTCAATAGTTAGGTTAACTGTTGGCCTTATGGGAACACTTGATTCAGTTCTCATCATTCTGGCTTGGGACCAGAATCATGGAAAGAATGAAGTTCATGAACCAAGTTGCTGCTTATCTTTCTAAGTAAATAAGTTCAAAGAAATGCTAGACTAAACATTTAGGGTTAAATACCTGTGCTTTGTAAGGAGAAGTACTGGTATGAGAAATAACAGCACAACTAACAGAATGTAACTTCAATCATCAGAATATTGGAACCAATGTCTCGAGATGCATTTTCAATGGTTAATGTATCTCATCTGCTGTATTAGTTAAGGTGCATGCACTGGCAAGCAAGATGAACCAGCTCCAGTAGCTGCAAACAATAGCATGTTGCAGGACTTCTCTGGGTGACCTTGAATGTACCCTGCTTTCCTTTGTCCCATTTGCAGTGCTTTTAAATAACCATTCAATGTTCAATATCCTAAGATACAGACAAAATGGTCAAAGTAACCTATACTCTGTACCTGTCCCCTCTAAAAAATAAAATGTCCTTCTGCATGTTAGCCCCATGTATTTTACAGCCCCTTGTCTAAAACCTATATGAAGCTGTTTCCAAGATATCTCAGCTGCAGTGCAACGGGGCACGCACAAAGCTCTGTCTACCTGAGCAGCTTTTCTGAGCCTTGGGAACTGGCATTTTCCAAATCCTAGGCTTCTGTAGTCTTTTGCTGCCTGTCGTAATAAGTTTATACGCTCCTTGTAACTTGTGTGTGGTGTTCTGTTTCACTGGACCAAAGGTAAGTCAGGAACCAGAGGGTAATGATCCTGTTTCACCAAGCTGCCACAGGGGTCCACATTTGGTTTGCCAGAACCCCAGCTTCCTGAGCAAACAGCAAAGACAATACTCCTTAGATCTGACTCAAGGGGAAAATGTCAATCTGTGGATGCAGAGGGCAGACAGGGAGCTGGATGAGTTGTGGCAAGGAATGATATTTCATGGCACATGCAGATGTAAATGAAATGATTTCATGAATTGATGCAAAGACAAAGAACTATGGACTCGAGAGTACAGCACCGAATGCCCAGGCTGTTGGGGAGTAATATGATTTCTCATACTCAAGGCCAACGGTTGTAGAAACACACACTCAGAATTCATAGGCACCTGGGGGGGGGGATCAAAAAAGTACTCAGATGATCTCTGAGGCATTGGAGATGGAAAAAAATGCAAGTAATTTGGGTTTCTCCAGAAAGGAAAGCTCTGTGACACCAGAGACAGCTGAGAAGAAAAGACTTGGGAGCTCTCACAGCTTGGTTAGTGTGTTTGATAAAGGAACACTGCAGACTCAAACATCATGCATTTTTATGCAGCTACCGATTAGGCCAAGTCTCTGAGTATTCAGCAGATAGCAACGACCTTTCACACAATTAAGAGGCAAAGGGGGAGGAAAAAAACCTTGATGAAATCAGGGAGGTTTGAGATAAAGATGGTGATCTTCTGTGTTTACCTGACAAGAGATGGAAACCTCAGGCTATTTCAAGAACAAATGACTGTGATTCTCACTCTTGAGTTCACTAGGAACAAACATATTTTTGCTGCTTATAGCATAGAACATCACTGCTTCCTTAAAAATTATGTCTTTCACAGCTAAGAATTTGACCCATAATAATGAGAAATGTCTACTTCTTCTTGCCATATAAACTACCCAGGCCAAAATGGATGATTCAAATAATACTGTGTACTGGGTAGATAGCAAGACATTTGTTAATGTGAGACTTACTACAGGTAAACATGGTACAAATATCCTTTTCACAATCTAATATTCAATCTTGGATGGTCAGGAAGAGTTCCAGGACATGAATTCTAGCAATACACTATTACATCCTAAGTGCCAGGGCCAAATGGGTGGGAAGTCAAAGAAATATCCAAGATACAATAAATTAAAGTTCTTGGCCTTAATGGCACCCACTAATAAAACGAGGCCCAAAATATGATGGACTGCTTTGTACCTCTCCCCAGACAGCATGTCCCTTTAGTCAAAGTGTCTAACAAAGCTGACAACTTAGAAAGTGGCTGTTTGCAGAAGCAGACCCTAGAAAACATTCAGCAAAAATTGTCCTGGCCCTGGCATTGGGATTTTTAGATCATTTATCCTTGTGGAACTACAGGAGTATACCTTCCACCAGACAGTGGGACCACTTGAAATATCCTTTTTCACTTGTTTTATCAACTTCTTACCTGGATCACTAGGACCCTGGGCTAGATCACTGACCTTGTCAGATCTGATCAATCTGTTTGTGGCAGTGGTAGAGGTCCCCCTTGGGCCTAATGTAATGCATTCATGCTACCGTTCAAAGATGTTGTGCAGAGATAGTGTCAGGACTGGTGCTATTGAAATGACAAGATAATCTCTTTTTCCTCCAAAGGAAACTGATTGGTTTGCACAGTGGTCTGGCTTTGGATGCCTGGGTCAAGGGTCCACTACAAGATCATTCTCTGATTTTCCTAGGAGTCACCCAATCTTTCCCTTTATCACTAAAACTTCTCAAGAATATGCTGGAAATATAATAACATCTTGAGATAGGAAAATCTGACTAGAACTGTTGAGGCCCTATTCTAATTCCTCCTAGAAACAGGTGTCCATCAACATTTAGCTTAGTGGGTTATGTTTTATAAAGTTCAGGGTAGATCACTTTCTAGGGTTCTCCAGCTATACTGCCAGTGGAGCATGTTCCGACCAAACTAAAGAATCCATTCACCATGGAGAAGATTTCTTGCACCCCAAGGAACGGCCTTACTCTTGCTCCTAGGCTTCATTAACCCTTTACTGTCTGCCTATAAGTAATAAGTCCAGTTCCTATAACTTACATGTGTATCCACCCCCGCTTCCCTACTGGATTCTGAGACTTTAGTAACCAGGGTACGATGAGCTTGCTTCACAGATAGGTAACTCTGAGTTCTCAAAGCTGATGAGAGTATGGAGATGTAGGCTTGGCAAACCAAGACGCAAGCTAGGGACAGCTATGAAACAGAAAACAGAGACTGTTTCAACAGGAAGAGTTTGATTCCTACTTCTTTAGCTGATGTAGTGAACAAATTGCTAAAGGTATCCTAGCATATCTCTGCATAGTTCAATAAAAATTAAACATTCCAATTTATTTTTGAGTATCTAATTTATTTTTCTCTGCCCTGACCCTGTCAGGTGACAGGCAGAGAGGACCTAATCCCATTAACTTCTGAACTAGAATGTACAGTGCTTTTCACTAAAATACATAAAATGCAAAATTTATCACTAAAGACAAAAGGGAAGAATATTCTACTAATTTTATAAAAGTACCTATGACTTTATCATGATGTAAGAATACTTTTCCTACATTCCATGTGGAAATCACTTTATAACAATATTCTGAAGTTATTTAACTTGTTTATTGTCATTTTTAACAGCCAGAATACAGTTCGCATAGGAGTAGGTATCTATCTCTCTGTTCAGTGCTTTACTATCAACACCTGGACCAGAAATTGGAATCCACATAAGTAATCAATAATTATTTGTTTAATGCACTTATTAATAATAGGACACTATAAAATGAGGAAAATTCTTCTCCCATTTCTTAGCTCAATTCAATCCTTTTGAGTCATTTATAATACAAACTTGGGGACATGTTTGCATCTTCAAATAAGAGTTAGCAAATGGAAACTTTGACTAAAGAGAAGATAGACATTTTTTGAATTGTGTTTTGCAGATTTAACAGATTTATGTGAATGTTTCCTTTGTAAAAAGTGAATCTTTGACCTACTTTATCTGGTAGTCAGGATGCAGTGTTCTGGAGTTAATAACGAGCTTGTGATGACTATAAATCCACTGTGAAGCAGCTGTTTCCACCTAGTCCCTCTGAACATATTTCAAGCTTCCAGGGGGCATTTTTTAAAAATACCTATGGAATCAGGATGTGATATGTAAACTGAAATTACTGGGGAGCCTTTTCATTGAGGAGTTCCCAACATAATTCAAGAGAAAGAGTTAAAAGAAAACAACAAAGTTTTGACAGAAGTGATGGTAATTATTATGACTAAATGTCAGAATGATATTCAATATGTTCAACATTTTTCCCTTTACAACTGGGTGAGGGGAAGATAATTAGATGGCAATAACCAGAATTAGATTCCAATAATTAAGGATTGTATTGTATGTCTAAAAATTTCTGATCCTCTAACAGCACTTCCAGGTTCATGGATGCAGGAAGGCTTGCCTAAGTTTTCAAGATGATCTGCCTTCACTGCTTTCATTATGTTCAAAATTTATTTTTAAATTGAGCACATTTTTATACTGAGTGTATTCATCTGCATACCCTACTCAAAAGCTAACCATCCAAAAGCAGAAACTACATCTTACTTATCCTCTGACAGCAAGCTTGGCACCATGTCTTGCACATTGTCAGGGCCCTATACATTTTTCTTGAAATACTAACTGTCTTAGTTACTTTTTACTCATCGCTGAGACAAAATACCTGATGCCAAAAGTTGGGAAAGCATAGGTTTATTTCTTACAGTTTTTGGAGGTTTCAGTCTATACTCAGTTGGCTCCAAGGCAGGGTGGCATGGCAGGGTAGCAGTTCATGGCGGCTGCAAACAGCAAAGCGGAAAGTGGCAAGAGAGAGAGACACACCTTCTTGCTGCCATTACATCACATCCAGGCTCCACCCCGAGGAGGGTGTAGCACTGACACCACCAATCCAAGCACTAGACAATGAACCAATCACAAATGCACAATGCAAATACATGAGGCCTGGGGGCCACCGACAAAGACCATGACACTAACTGATCTAAAGTGAGTAATAATTGCTAAAAAATCAATGCTAAATTCCATTTCTATGTTCTGAAAGGTAGTGTGTTAACAAAACCACTTTTATCCCATAATCTGGAATGAAGTTTCCTTTTTAATATATATTTTATATATTGTCAGTTTCAAAAATATCAGCAATATACAATTACCCGCACAGAGCATTTCTTGAATGTAAGGAGAAAACCCAGCCAAGAGTGGTGGTGCAGAGCTGTAAACCTAGCACTGAGGGAGGCTGCATTAGGAGGACTGAAGTTTGAGCCCAGCTTGGGCAAGTTTTTGCCCAGCTTAGAAATTTGGCAAGAGCCTGTCTCAAAATAGAAAGCAAGAACACAAAGGGCTGAGGAGGTAGCTTACTGCAAAAAGTTCCTGGATTCAATCTCCAGTATTAAAAATAAAAAGGAACAGAGGAGTAGGAGGAGGAGAAAATTGAGATACAATAACGTGGCTATTACTTCTCCTTTTTAAAGTAGTTGCAAAAGGAGTCAGCCAATAAGAAAAAATGTGTGAGGGAGATCATAAATATCAAAGAGACCATTTCATGCCTTTTCCAGTTTGGTTTAGGAAAAATATGGGTAGAGGCCAATTATACCTTGGTTATGTCCCATTCCTTTAGGTCTATTTTAACAGAACTTTCAGAATTTCCCAGAAAACAAACTCTCTCCATGTCAAGGTTCCTTCTCGCCCCTCCCCAGGGGTCAATGTACTACCAGGAATTTTTCCCAAGATGTAGTCTTACCAACAGGAAAGTTTGAATTCCTTTCACATTTCTGGATATTAGCCTCAGCTACACTAGGGTTAATTTTCCACTGAGGTAAAATTCAGGAGTATTTTGCTAGATGCTATAGAAAGCATTTTTTCCCTTAAATTTTCACTTCTTTTTGAGACACAGTTGCTTGAAAAATAAGGCAATAAAATTTCCCTTGAGATTCAATAGGAAGGTAAAACTCATAGGGTAAAAGTATGATAGAGTTTCATAATATCCATTGTACCAAAAAATTTCTTTAATGTTTAAGCATTTAATTGCCCTTAAAAATATTTGTTACATTTAGTAGAGAAAATAAAAACAAACAATAAACATATTCATAGTTTAAAAGATTTCTCTCACATGATTTTTACCCACTCTATGAAATGTGTAAAAAAATTGAAATTCATAGTAATTCCTGCATATTGCATATATTAATTATTATATGTCAAATTAAACAGAAACCAGTAGTTCATCTTACTAAAGAATGTTTCTTTAATCCTCTGTACAAATTCCCTGGGTTCCATAGTGAGGTAACACAAAATTATTTTTTTCTTTTGTTCTGCCTTGTGGTTTGGATCAAGATTCTCCCTTCAGAGGACTCCTGCACTCATACTTGGGGTGTTTGAATATAACTGGATCACTTGGGTCATATAGATGAGAAGAGAAGTCGAGTTTGGCCAGAAAAGGCAGGTCCTGGGACTTGATATGAAAGGGTCCATCTTCCTCCCTGGGTCCTTCTTCCTCTGCTTCTTGGCAACCTTGGAGTGAGCAGTTTCCCTCTGTCCAGGGCCTCCCACCAGGCTTTTTCTGTGTTTAAGTCATACGACATGTACAGAAACTCAGCAGTGAACCAAAATAGACCTCTCCTTCATTACATTGCAGGTGTCAGGTATTTTGTGCCAGTGTTGAAAAAAGTAATCAAGATACTTTATGATAAACAAGAAGAAGGCAAGTAACTAAATTATCATTCCAATCTGCTAAGAATTGAGATTGTTGGTTTCCAGAGAACAGTATAGCATCTTTTGGTAGATATAAAAGTGAGATTATTTTTTGTATTATTCATATTTATAATATTTTTTATTTTCTTTGTAACTTTTTATAATTTCAGAACTCTATTGATATTAATGCATATTATTCTAACTTACTCTTTTCCAATTATGCATATTATTTTACAAAATTAGTGTAACATAATTGATATGCCAAGTTTGGTAGAAAGAACTTTAAATATAGCAGAAGAGAATTCCCAATGGGTACAAGTTTCCATAAAGAACAAAAATGTGTTTAGCAAAATAAGGAAGATGACAAATTCAGAAAGAAGCCTAGAGTCAAATTAAAAGTAAAAGCAGAGCAGGTAAAATCAGTAAGATAAGTTTGGTATAAAAGGTAAATTAATAAGAAAATAGCCAAATTAAATCAAAGGAAAGCTACTAATGATTGCATGGGCAATGAAAGATATTCTTGTATATTAACATTTTTAGGGAATTGAGAAATAATATTTGACACTTACCTATTTTGGGGTTAATATATGCTCATACAGATGATAAAATAAAAATAACTCCTACTATATTCAAGAAAATTTTATTAAAGTAGTTTACTCATGAATCGCAGCACTTTTGCTTTTAATACTTTGTTGTTATTGGAAATATCACATATTCTCATTGTGCATGAAAAATAATACAAAGTATATAATATTAAGTGAAAAACTAAAAGTTTAATGTGGCCAGAATCTGGACTTTGGAAAGGACTTCTAATATTTGAAGAGATCTCTCCAGCAAATTTCCATTTGTCTTGCTCACTTTGAGATTCCTCTTCTTTCTTTCACATACAACCTATCAGAAAAGTCTATGCTCTGTCCTCACAAATTACAGCCCAAATCTGGTCACTTCCCCTCTCAGGTGCTAGAACAAGTCATTTTATTTTTCAGGCAAGCTTAATACAATAACCTTCTAAATACTCTGCTTCTCCTACCTTGGGCGCTGCTCCATCAGCACGGGACAATGTTTTCAGTATTCGGGTCAGATCACGTCATTCCTCTTACACCTTTCCATAACCCAGAGCTCCATCCATGGAAACTACTGCTGCATCCAGTCTCCTACCATCCTGCACTCAGCTCAAAGCACACTGGCCTTCCCGTCCAGCGCACAAAGTTCATTCATCCTCAAAACTCCCTCACTCTCTTCTGTCCTAAATGATCCTCTCTTAGAAACCTGGAAAACAATGTTCTTAACTTTATCCAGTTCCATTCAAAGGCTGTTCCATAGGACAGCTTTTACTATGTATTGTTCAAAACTATCCGACCACATACACTTGGAATGTTATCATTTCCTTTTAGATCTAATCATTACTATTTATTCATAATAGTTTTGTTCATGTTTTATTTTGCTTTTAATTTACTGTTCATCTGTCCTATTGGGGCATATGTAAACCATGAAAAAAAGAATTTAGTTTGTCCTGGTCAGAATGTCAAGCACTTAACAGCCATGCTTGGCACCTTGGAAATCTATAAATATTCATGATATAAATTTCAATGAGTAATGTTTTGCATAATTTTTTTCTGGTTTTGTGTTTAAACTTAAGATATTATCAGCTCTTTTTAAAAGTGTTCTTTGTTCTAAATTTTAAGGGGTTAGTGGAAACTCAGTTAAGGTTGGGGTTTTGAAAACTTGTTGGACATTATGTTGGCAAATTAGTATCCAAGATAAATGACAAGGTAGCTTGCAAATTCAGCCAGTTCTGTCGTACACATTCTATCTCTGGTTTATGCACTTTTAAGTTAACTGTTTCCTGAAAAAGAGTAACTCTATGTGCTTTGAAATTTCAGTTTATACATATTGAGGACCAATAATACATATTCCATTTTATACAGCAAGAAATTATCTCTTTAATTACTGACTTTATTGACCAGAAAGTCATTGGTTTCAAATCTTAATTCATACATTTCCTAGCAATGTGATCTTAAAAAGGTTACTTAACCTTTCAAGTATTAATTTAATTTTATTTTATATAAAACAGAAATAATAATGGTATTGATATGGCATAGTGAAGGAATGAGTTAATAAATGAATGTCCCAGGAAGTACTCATCCAATCAACAAAAACAGCGGATTCACAGTCAGACAGAAGATATGAGATATCTGAAGAGTCCGCATCTCAAATGACATACATAATTCTAGCTGACAGCTTTGGAGCTAAATTTTAGAATATTCTAAATGACACAATAGTACCTAATGCATTTTGCAACAGTTTCAAAGTTAAAGTTATTCAAATATTATAAACACTTATTGTGATGAGAATTCTTTCATAATAATCATTGACAACACTTTCTTTGCCGAGGGCACTTATTAGAATGTAAGTATATGTGTATAACAATTTAAAGAACATGGGCACACAGTAACATTACAGAACCCAGACAAATATCCAGAGTTACTAACTCTAGAATCGCAGTAATTTAGATTCAAATCTCAGATCAGGCTTTTATAGTTGTATCACCTTGAACAAGGTCTTGGAAATAGTTAGACTATCACTAACTAAGTTGCCCACTACATGACTGGAAACAACAATCCTCTGGACCAGTTGGCCTCAGAATAACAGTGACTGTTGTGGTTCATATTCATTTAATGCTTGCTATAGATCAAGATTTCTGTTAAATACTCTGAATGGTAATCTCTAACCAACACAAATGACCTATTAGGATATTATTATCATTTCTATCCCACTTTAAAGATGATGAAACTAGATTTCTTTCTTTGTATTCTATAAATTAGCAAATGTTCAGGCTTTTATTTAAATCTGTATTGCTCTGACTTCAATGTGCTTTTTAATCTAACATTGAGTGATTTCCAATTTTTATGTACCTTATTATTTTCCAAACTTAGTTGCTTGAGAAATCCAATAAATAAGCAGTGAAAGTAGAATTTTCATTATTCAACTAAAAGTGAGAGCACTCTAGACCCAGTTTTCTCAGATTAATAGATCTCTTGAGGAAGACCCCCCCAGGAACAAAAAAGACTTACTCTACGTTTTGAATAGTGCTTCCTTTACGGCAATCCTTAACTCATTAGCTCACCTTATCTGTACCATATTAGGAAACTCACAATTAAATTATTAAATTAATTTCAAGTAAAATTAATCTTAAAATTTTATTAATAATTTTCAATTGAACAAATTAAATTGTTGACTGTATTAAAATCCTTAAACATGAAAATTGTTTTGTTTTTATTAGAATTAGATATAATACAATGTCTATTTCCCCAATCACATTGACCAAAGTCTGAGTTTTCAATAGGCATAGGTAGCTAGTGATAATTGTTATCAGATACCATAGATACTCAGCCTTTTAATCATCACAGTCATTTCTGCTAAACAGTTCTGATTTTGAACAAACATTCAATAACTATCTATTCCAGTTAAAGTCCAACATCTTTATTGTACCATTTCTGGTCTCATATCATCTGGCCCTTACCTAGTTCTTGGACTTTACTTCTCAGCAATGCTGGTCATTTCCTAAAGTCTAGACATGCCAGCCCTCTGTATATCCTTCTAATACACTAAGTTCTGTGGGGACCTTTGTGTTTGTTGTTTCATCTGTCTATTCTTCCCTTAGAGCATCATGTGGCTTTTTGCCCTTTTCCTTCAAGTGCCAGCTCAAATACTGGCTTCTCAGAGATATCTTTTTTATATTTTAAAGAGAATAAAACAAAAGAGGGCAGAGCAAAGCAGATAAGAACAGAACATAAGCAATGCAGCGCTTTACAATAAGACAACCGGACATTAACAGTAGCTATCATAATATCTCTTTCTCTGTTATAGTTGAGCATAGTTTGAAATAGAATAATATCAAACATAACAAAATTGTACAAAACCATTCAAAGTGTGAAAGAATTACAGGGCATTCTGAACCGAATAACAGAGACTGATCAATGGCTACTATAATATCTCATTTTCAATAAAAATTCTGTTTATACTATCACATATATTAAAATTCCAATAAGACACAGCATGATAGAACCAATGGCAATATAAGAATAGAAGCATGGTAGGACTTCTAAGCAAGACGATATTAAATCAGCAATAGCTGTCATAATGTTTTGTTTTCTTCAAAACAGCTGTTCATACCATCACACATAATAAAGTCAAACAAAACAGAATAAAACCATTCCAACTGATGAATGAAAACATTGAAAGGCTTCAAAGCCATGAAAGGGGGAATCATGATAACCATAAAATCTTATAACCATAAAATCTCTTACCAACTCTCATACTAGGGAGACTATACGGTATTTACACATGTGAGTTTGGTTTATTTTGCTTATGAAAATGTCTCAAGTTCTGTCCATTTATTTATAAATGTCTCAATGTGATCATTCTTTATAGCTGAGTAGTACTCCATTGTATAAAAATACCACAATATTTTTATCCATTCCACTGTTGATAGGCACTTAGGCTGTTTCCAAGATCAGGCTATTACAAATTGTGCTGCTATAAACATGGGTGCACATTTATCACTGTGGTATGATGTTTTCAGTTCTTCTGGGAATATGCCTAGAAGTAGAATAACTGGGTCAAATGGGACTTCCAATCCCAGCTTTTTGAGGAATCTCCAGACTGACCTCCACAGTGGTTGCACCAGTCTACACTCCCACCAACAGTGTAGAAGAGTTCCTTTTGCCCCACAGCCTCTCCAGCATTTGTTGTTGATAGTTTTTTTTTTTTTTTTTTTAATCCTGGCCATTCCTCCTGGGGTGAGATGGAATCTCAGTGTGGTTTTAATTTGCATTTCTCTCATGACTAATGATGATGAACATTTTTTCATGTATTTACTTGCCATTCGTATTTCTTCATCTGAGAACTGTGTATGCATTTTAGATGCCAATTTTTGGACTGTGTCTTTGAATTTCGAGAGTCTAATTTTTTTTAATTCTTTATAAGTTCTAGATAAAAGTCCTTTGTCTAAGGGACAGTCCATTAAGATTTTTATCCCAATTTTTGGTTTTCTTTTCACTCTGCTGGAAATCTCTTTTGACATGCAGAAACTCTTTAATAAGATGTGGTCTCAGTTATTGATCCTGGGAAGTATTACCCATGAGGTTTGATTCTTGTTCATGAATTTTCTACCTATCCCTACATCTTTGAGATTTTTACCTATTTTGCCTTCCAACAGATTTAGTGTTTCTGTTTTAATATTATGATCTTTGATCCATGTAGATTTTAGTTTAGTACATGGTGATAGGCATGGGTCTAGTTTTAGTCTTCTGCATATGGATAGCCAATTTTTTCAGCACCATTTGTGAAAGAGACTGTGGTTCTTCCAGTGAGCATGTTTGGCCCCTTTATGAAAGATAAGGTGGTTGAGTGTGTTTGTGGTTGTGGTTGTATCTTCCAATCTATTCCATGGATCTTCAGGTCTGTTTTTATTCCAGTACCATGTTGATTTTATTACTGTAGCTTTGTAGTATAATTTCAAGTCAGGGATTGTGATGTCTCCTGCCTTGCCTTTGATGCTTAGAATTGCCTTTGCTATTCTAGGTCTCTTCTGGTTCCAGATGAATTCTAGGAATGATTTCTCTAGATGTCTAGATCTATGTTAGTGGTATTTTAATTGAGATTGCATTGAATCTGTATAATAATTTTGGGAGACTGTCCATTTTCACAATGTTTGTTCTTCATATCCATGAACAGGGGATGTCTTTCCATTTTCTGAGATCCTCTTTGATTTCTTTTTTCAGGATATTATAATTTTCCCTGTATAGCTCTTTTACTTCTTTTGTGAGATTAATTTCTAAGTATTTCATTTTTTTTGGATGCTAGTGTGAAGGGTGTGGCTTCTCTTATTTCTCTCTCGGTATTTTTGTTGTAAGTGTATAGGAATGCTATTGATTTTTGAGTATTGACTCTGCATCCGGCTACATTGCTGAATTTATTTATTACATCTAGGAGTTTTTCAATGGAGTTTTGGGGGTCTTCTATGTAAAATATCATGTCATCTGCAAATAATGATAATTTAACTGCCTGTTTTCCTATCTTTACTCCTTTTATTTGGATCTCTTGTCTAATTGCACTGACTAGTATTTCCAGTACTATGTTGAATAGGAGCGGTGACAGGGGACATCCTTGCCTTGTACCTGATTTTAAGGTAAAGGCTTTCAGTTTTTGACAATTTAATATGATGCTGGCTGTAGGTTTGTCATAGATGGCCTTTATCATATTGAGGTAAAGACTATCTATTCCAATAGAGATGTCTTTCTTAAATATTCTATCTAAACTTACCTTTCTACTCCCCAGTACTTTTCCAGTGTATTAGTTGTTGCGGCTTGAATTTAATGTTTTTTTCAAGATTCTCCTATTTGTTTGCTTAAAAGTTGATGGCTCTCATTTTTGAAATGTAAACTCTAGTTATTGCAGAAGTTTTAAAGTCTGTTTCATAGGTACATAATTGACCTCTTAAGTTTAATGCTTATCCATAGTAGGTATACAATAAATAATTATTAATAAACATGTGAAATAATTTTAGAAATAGAGAAATTAAGCCTGAGAGGGATTAAGCAAGTTCTTCTACATGAGTAAATGAGGAACATACTTTTTAAATACAAATGGTTTTTTATTCTTGGCCTGTAATGACATGGCAAAGAACTGCAAGACGCAAAGGGAAGGCCAGTAAAGATATGCTGAGGAGATATTTTGAAAAACATATTTGCTTAGACTGCAACTCAGGTTGTTCCACAGAGAATGATAATCACCCATACAGCTCACTAGGTCCAAAAAGTCAGGCAGCAACCGCCGCTCTAGACATTTAGGGTAATGTATAAAGAGAACATTTAGATTATATCAAAATGCTATCACTTGCCAAAGCTATCCATCCAGGTATGCCAGCCTCAAATGTGGGAGAAATCATCTACCACTGGATTAGAGGATAATTCAATTAACAGCAAGAAAATCAAGTAGGAGAGAGAAGGATAAGACTTTAGGGGCCAAAGAACAAGGGAGACCACAGTAGATAAGAGATACTTCCTGAGAAAATTAATCCCATCAACCAGCAGAACAAATGGAGGGTCAGAAGGAATGATGGGGGTTAGGAGCAGACCCTGAGCACAGCTGGTAGCAGCAAGAGGGTCAGGCAGGATGAGAGGAAGGAGTGGCAAATCAATCTGTCTACCAGGCTGATTAGACAAATGGTGGGATCTGACAGCAGGGGTAGGAAACTCAATCACAGGAGGATCAGAGAGATGGGAAAGGCAAAGACAAGGTCGGTCAGTGGTCTGGAGACAGGGAAGCTTATTGGGCACTAGTTTGATCAGCCAGCTCTGACAGCCCACCAGACAGTGAAGGGAGCCAACTACTGCAGCAGCAAGGAGGGCTGAGAGGATGAAACAGTCCGTAAAGGCAATGCATCTGAGAGTCAGAGAAGCTAATCAGAGCTGACAGCTGTTCTGCAGAGCAAGAGGTGTGGCTGGCATGAGTCTGAAGCTGTGCCTTTGGCCAAGGGTTTATTCTTCACACCACAAGGATAGCACGCAGCTCAGCTGCAGCTTGTACTGTCCCAAGGCTCAGGGGATTGGGGTTTGAAGACTGCTTGACAAAGCGAAGCAGAGAGGCCAAGTCCCAGCTTCTATCAATAGAGCAACCTCATCCAGGAACTGAGATTTCCTCCCTTTTCAGGCTGGACTCATCAGGCAGACAAATATGCAGGAGCCAGTCCACTTTTTCACCCCTTCTTCATGTTGGATAAAACATAACATCAGCATTGTGGGAAAATTTTTATAAAAGATTCCAAATGTAAATGTTTAAATCAAAGGGGGTGTATTTTAAATGCATCAGAAATACATGATTTTTGTTCTGTAACCTTCAGGTACATTGACCTTATGTATTTAAGAATTGTTTTCTTCTTCTGACCCACATCAAATCACCACACATTCTTTCTTTTATAACATAGTCACAGACACAAACTAAAATACATTAAAATGACACTCTTGGAAGTTAATTGTACAATGAATTTTGGTTTTGGAAGGGTTATTTGAGACAGGATCTAGCTGTGTAGTTCAGGTAGGCCTTGAACTAGCTTATTCAGCCCAGGCTGGCCTCGAACTCACAGTGATCTATCCGCCTCAGCTTCCCAAGTGCTGGGATTATAGGCATATTCTAGCATACTAGGCTACAATGGGCTTTCTTAGAGGAGAAAATACTGTAACACTTAATAAACATATTCTTTCTATTGGTTGCTCTCTGGCCTCCTTCTAATGCGAGCCCAGTTCAACAGTTCTTGTTTACAAGAGTAGCTGCTTGCCCATAATCTGTATTTTCCTCATCTGTGTCAAACACAGAATCTACAGATGTATAATAATAATGATATTATAATAATAGTAAGAACTTTTTCTGAGTGTCATGATATTTCTGCAAACAACTGTTCATATCCACACTTTACTGGGAAATGAGGTACACAGAGGTTAGTAAGTTTAGTGGAGGGCACCCTGGGAAATGGGTCAGATGAAACTCAGCTGCCACCTGACTCACCCACTGTGTGACACTGCCATTGTGTTTTAAGCAAAATTAAGAGATACAAGATGAAAATGTGAATAGGATTTACAACTCTTTCTACTTTTGTTATCTGCAAGCAATAGATAAAAGAAGCTTTTGCAAAGGCTTAAAATGCCTCTGTATTATTACAAAGCAATCTGCAGCATTTAGCATGCAGCAGGTGAAATTCTTCTGAGACGTTAGATTGCCCTTTAGTAGTTGTTACAGCAGATGTGAAACAAGCTTGTCCTTTACCACATCCCCTCTGACCTCTTGTGTCAACTGGATAAAGAGTTGGACTGAGGAAAAAATTTAAAACATTATTTTAATGTATAAAGTAATTTATTCAATATTCACTGGGCTTGAAATTAATTAATTTAATTAATTAAAATAATGTGATACTAGAACAAGAATAGAAAGATTGATTAATGAAACAAAATAAATATTTGGATTCAACTATTGGACCTAAATTAACATGCAAATGACATTCAGATCATCAAGGGAAAGACAAATATCCAAATAATCCTGATGAATTTTCTGATTGTTGAAAAACCAAAATAAAACAGTAAGACTCTTGTGTTACAAAAATTACCCAAATGAATTCCAGAGATATTAATTTAATAGAATGTATGCTGTATTATGATTTGGTCAACATATAAAAGATCTTTAATGAGATTGCCACTCAAAAGAATACTTTTGTTTTTCAGATGTCCAACACATCTTGTTTACTTTAACATAAAGACAGATTAATGATGAGCTAAATATCAAAAATAGGAATTTACATAAAATATGGTATATATTTGTAAAACACTGTAGTATCACTGCCCATAATTTGAGCTAAAAAGGTGACATGGTGCTTTGTAACTCAAAAATAAAATCAATATTAAAAAAATAGAAAAATACATGGAATATATAACCATGGAAATGAATGTATACTACTTGAGGTTAAAAAGAGCATTTTTGGTGGTACTGTCAATAATATTCCAGGTAGTAGCCATATATATTTAGCACCTTATGTTTACTAGACTTATAATTCATATGTAATGGTGTCAGTTTCGAAAATTTTGAGATCATGCTATAATTCTCCAAAATTAATTTTTAAACTGTCTTTATATCATGATGCTTCTCTTTAGCAATGCTTAAGTAATGTTTTAAAACTAACATTTTACTCAGAGATTTTACTTTCCTAACTAGTATGTAAGTCTCAATACATTCACAATTGATTTAGATTAGATTAGATTATTATGTGTTCTGGTCAGTGTAAACTAGTTCATCAGAATAACTAAATACAAGCAAGAAACACCAGGTGCTTCTCTTATCTCTTCAATCGGTCTTTGTCAACAACGGTAAGGAGAACGTTTTCCTGTATGAAGTTATAAAATCTTTTATTATTACAACCATAGCTGAAAATGAAATTTCAAAATTCAGTATTATTCTTTTACATTATACATGATATTTCAGAAAAGTAGTACACTTATCTGCCTGCCCTTTCTCTACCAGATGGAAGAAAAAGAATCATTCCTCGGTACCATGATAAGAAACACAATGGTCACTTTGGTCAATGCTTTAAAATTCAAAGCAATACATATAGGAATCATACTTTGGAGAAAGTCAACAACAACAACAAAGAGTACTAGTAATAGACTAACGAACATCAGCATATGGCTCTAACTTATTTGCATGTGTTTATGTATACATGTTCAAAAGAAGAGCACTATATTACTACAATCAGTATATCTTTGTTCCTGAGAAAATAGTAAAGAAGCATTCTAGTTTCAAAGGAATGTACACCACTTTTAGCCCAATTATATCTCTATCAAGTTTATGCTGATATATGGCTTTACGTCATATACAGTATTCATCCACTGGTTGAAAGACAGACTTTTGTGTTACAGTATCACTTTAAGGAAAAGCTACTGTACAAAATGTTTAAATTAAATGCAGAATGCCATTAGCCATTGATAAGGTTCTGGGTTTCACGAAATAACAAGCACTTCTCTAGAGAGTATAATGGTATGTATAGTGTGTAAGGTAGATGATCATATTACTGAATTTCTGTTGGATCATTGAACAGAGGGTTTGCACTGTCAATGTTTGAGTGTCTAGCTACTCTTAATGCTTTGATTTTGTGACTTTGGCAACCATTTTTAAGATGACAATTGGGTAACATATCAACTAATGATTTTATGATGTTAATTTTTTAAAATTCTGTATTGTTCTACCTTTTTTCTTTTTATATTTTTAAAAATTTTCTTTTCTTTCTTCCTTTGGAAAAAAAGATAACAATATGCAAAATAACAACCATTGTTAAATTTCTTTCATTCTATTTTGAAAACCTATATTGTTATTGTTTTGGGTTTGTTGCTGTTGTTTATCTCTTTTGCTTTTTGTTTTCTTTTCTGACTTCTTTTTTCTCTTTAAAATACAAAAAAGAAATAAAGAGCACTTTCAAAACATATCAACAATAAGAATAGCTGTATAGATCAACCACTCTGAAATCACCATAGCTATTCATCTTTACTGAGTCACCAGTGGGAATTTTATTATTTCTAGGTTCACACATAAGCAGTTCACCTTGGGAAAAGCAAGGACTCTCGTCAGGGATCTATAAAAATTTCTCCAACAAAGAAAGCTTTGTAAACATCATTTCTCAGTGAGGTAGGAGACCAATGATTTATAAGCAATGTGTCCATTTCTTTAGGAATATTAAACATTAAAATAATATGATTTGGTAATCTAACCTTGGTTATATTTACTCAGGACCAAGTTAATCTTTAATGTTATATCCAGAAACACTTCTGAAAAGGACAGTTCATTATCAAATTTTTCATTTTATCTTGTTTGCCATTAATATTATTGTTCAGTGTTGAGGTGGCATTGTGTTGATGAAGCTCTTGTTTTATAATGTTGGTTTTTAGGAACATAATGGGCAAGCATAGGTCAGGGAAAAATGAGTGATTCTAACGTGGAATACAAATTCTCATTAAACCAAACAAGCTGACTCACAGGATATGCAAAATAAAAATCTGTAGTTAATAAAATATTTTCAGCAGAAGGTATAGGCCTAGATACTTCCAGTTTGGAAGGTCAAACAGTACCACATATTACATTGATTGCAGAAAGGTAAATAGTATTAGAACCGATTGAAATATTCAAAATCCAACAAAAGTAGCTATGTTAAAGGGAGTGGATAATAGTGGTACTATAAGACAAGAGGTTTCCAAAATTAACCTAGTGAAATGAAAAGAGTACATAAATCTTTCCTCAATGTGTGGAACCCAATCTTTATATCCATGTGCATACAACAACTAAGGGATCATGCAATGTGCCACTTATGGAGGAAGTAAGATACAGACCTCATTTTCCAATCTGATGGTTTATATAAGTTAATATATAGGAAATGAAAAATGAATATTAGCAAATGCCATAGCAAATGGAAGTACAGAGAAGGGGAACAATTACTGAAAATTGAAATTGTGATATCTGAGTTTTGATTGAAAATGGAAGTTGAGGTCATTGAGTAATTAAGGATGAAGGAGTAAGAATTATTCAATAGCAAAGGCAGGGAGGCTGTTTCAGGCAGGAGCATCTCTCTGAGAACTGCATATTCTATGTTAGCCATCAATCTTCCTTATCATTTGTTTGAATTCTTAATTTCTCAACCTACAGTTGCTACAACATCCAGGGAGCTGGAAAGGTGGTGTTTACTCAATAAATGATTACTAGTATAGTGGAGTAGTACAGATTGACTGATGGTGGGGATCAAGAAGTCTTGCTTTCTGAGCTTCCTAGTCCAGGACCTGAATTATGTCACTTAAATTCACTAGGCACGTTTCCTTAACTGAGTAGCAAAGATAATAACACTGACACCCACATTATATGAACTAAGTGAAATTACTCACATAAAAGTCAGCTCCTAATACATAAAGAGCACATGAAATTCAATTTTGATGATCAAGGAAGACAAAATTATATGTGGTTAGACAAAAGAAGAAAATGGGAAGTAAATGAAGTGATACTAATTCATCCACACTATTACTTCAGGCTAAATTTGTCAGTAGTCATTTCTTTATCCCTCGATAGTCATTGAGTTCAGATGTGATTCAGGGCGGGTGGTGTAGACCGAGGTCAGGTCAAGTGCTTCACAGCATGAGTAGATGAACTGTTTGCAAGGACTTGAGTGGAAATGACCTGCAGCTTAGGCAAGCTTTGACTTCACACAGAGCCAACTGAGGTTTTTATTTACTAAACGTGGGCAGAAAACTGCAGCATCTGGATTTCCTGTGTGTCTGTCATGAGATCACTGCTGCAGCTCCTTATCACCTGCATTATATTTCTTACATGGGTGTTATGTTGTTTTATTTGAAATTAAAGCATTGTCCTTCAATAAGTGATTTGGAATATGACATTTTAAAAATTTTAAAATTCTTGTTTAAAAACTGAATTCCAGAAGAGTTGCTAAAAATAATTTTAAAACTGTAAGACAATGCAAATTTTATAAGAAGTAAGATACAGACCTCATTTTCCAAGGTTTTCAGGTAGTTTAATAAAGAAATGCTTGACTGGATCATCTAGGAAAACGCTTACCTTTCCTAAAATAATCCACCCATGAAATAGTAAATTCAATATTTTGCACTCAGTGCTCAACAAATTATACTTTGTGTTAATTAACATGAAATCCAAAGACTTTCTTTGCTTCCCTTCTTATCAGGCCAACCCGGTGATTCAACAAACGATTCATTCTTTCTCATTGAACTTAGGCTAGCAGAAATATGAAAAAATCTTGCTTCTCATATTATCTCATATCTAGTAATGCTAGTATTTTCCTCACATCTGGAATCCCTTGATATCTTTAATTCCTCAGTAAGTAGTAGGAGCAAAAAGTGACTAAGAAAACAGCCAGTACAACTGTGTTTATACAAGTAGATTATTATAGTTGCTATAGCTTGGATATATAGGTATATAAATTTGGACCCTCACGCTGAACCACATCCCCAGTTCATTTTATTTTTTATTTGGAGACAGGATCTCATGAAGTCACTGAACTGCCCAGACTGGGCTTGATCTGGCAACCCTCCTGCTTCCGCCTCTCAGAGTACTTGCACCCCCATGCCAAGCTACTCTTCGGATTTTGAATGTCCCGAAAGGCTCAAGTGTCAAAGGCTTTGAGGTACTATGACAAATTTGTGAAACCTTTAAGACGTGAGATCTAGTGGACAGAAGTTAGGTCATTAAAGGCGCTCTTAGAGCAGATACTGGAACACAGACCTCCCCATCTCTCTGTCTCTGCTCTCTTTTCTTTCTCTCTGTTTCCCATCCTTTCCTAACCTCCATGAGGTGAGCAACCTCTATCCCATACATCTGCCATGAGGTTGTGCATTGGCACAGACCCAAAGGGACCATAAATTTAAACTTCTGAAAATGTAAGATGAAATAAATCTTCTCTTCTTGTAAGTTTATTTCTTCAGGTATTTGTTACACTAATAAGAAACTGACACCAAGATAAAAAACTCATCAACCTCAAATAAGATTTATGTTTATATTCTAACTATAACAATTATAATGTGACCCTGGATATACATTTGAACTCTATGGATACTCAATTACCAAATATTGATTGGTCACATGTCATGTTCCATACCCTGATCTAAATACCGTTCTTACTTATGCTCTATGTCCTGTAAAAATGGGCATAACATTATAAAGCTAAATGTGGATCCCTGAGGGTGTGCTTTAATAATAAATTATGTGACAAATCAGAAATCTGTTTGTCTACCCATTTTGTCAAAAGTGTACCTTATAACATAACAAATGTGTCTTAGTTTGGAAAGGCAAAAATGCCAGGCAGTGGTTTTCTGAAGTCTTTGTGCTAATAGTAAGGCACAGGAGCCTAAACTTCCATGATGCATTGATTGGATGAATCATCCCTAGAGTCACAGGCTTAGGGGATAATATTTTCTTTTCAGTGGAAATGCATAAGTTCCTAGTTCAGGGACAACAGGGGAGTGTGCCAAGCCAGAGAACCAATGCAACAATACTGTGGGGCCAGGACAGAATAAACATGGTGGCAGCAGGTTCTGCCCAACCAGTTCTTTATTGGATCAGGAAACGCAGTTCCAAACTCTTTTTCTTCTTCATCAGTAACATTGTCAGCTCTTCAGATTCTATCAGTGCTTTTGTTTTCTGTGTAAATCAGCTACAGGTGGTTTTCTGTTGCTACAATTCCAACTCCTGATATAAAGGGAATATTTAAGTTGTAGGTGGTTTCAAGACATTCCTACATCTGTGGAAGATGCTAAATCATAGTTATCATGGACAAAGGGGAAAATAACGAAAGACTTCTCTTCCCAACTTCAATCAATACTATCCCTCTGACCTTTGACACTTTCAGTATGACGCTCCAGACATCAAATTGCTTTCAGGAGACCAAGTGTGTACTCAGTAACAATTCCAAATGTGTGTTCTGAAGAAATTTCTTTAGTGTGTCCCATGAATAAACTTTTCTTTGGTCAAATATACTTTGAAGATTCTATCTAGCATGTCTGTTCTTGGAAATTGATAAAACAGATAAACATAGATCTAAGAAGGAAAGTGGTAAAGAGATATTTGTAATTTGGTGCCTAGTACCTAAACTTCACCATTAAAGTTATTTTTCAAAACATCATTAATAGTCTCCACTGAAGCTTTTAGACATACAGCTAAAAGTCATGTGATCAAGTCATGTTATTGAGGAGATACTTCTAGAAATATGCTTGGCAAGGTGGCACGCATCTTTAATCCCAGCACTCTGAGGCTGAGGCAGCAGGATCACTGGCAGTTTGAGGCCAGCCTGATTACGAAGTGAGTTCAAGATCAGCCTGAACTATGTAGTGAAAACTTGTCTCAAGAAGTCAAACAAACAAACAAAAACAGGGCCAGGGATTTAGCTCAGTGGCATAAGCTCCTGCCTTGCAAGCAGGAAGTTGTGAGTTCTATTCCTGGTACCAAAACAAACAAACAAACACAAAGCCAATAAACAAAGCAAGAATAAAACAAATGTGCTGCAAATCTGAGCAGAAGTGACATGTAAATGTGATATACCTTACATACCCTTTATAGTGCAGATTTGGGGACATCAAGATACCTTTTAGAGTCTTGATTTCCTCTTCTGTAGAATACAGTTAACAGTTCCTTGTCCCTGTGGTTGCAAAGGGTTACTGAAATAATGTATATAAAACCTACTGTGGTGACTGACACATAGGGAAATATTTGGTTTACTAATGTAAAAATATTGAAATAATCAAAAATTAAAGGGGCTGGGGATTTAGCTCAGCAGCATAAGTGCCTGCCTTGCAAGTGCGTGGTCATGAGTTCGATCCCTGGTACTGATAAAAAAAAAAAAATAAATAAATAAATAAATAAGAAAAATAAAAATTAGATTGATGTGTGAAAATATCAATGCACTGCTAATAGGTTCTCAATAAACCAAAAAGATAGGTTACTTTTTTCTCTTTCTTTTTTTAAAAATTTTATTTAAAGAGAAAAAAAAGCAAAACAGAAAAAAGTGTAGAAATAATACAGAATTTCAAAAAAAAATTAAGAAATCACTACTTGATAAATTACATATTGTCTCCTTAGAAATAGTTGTTCATGTTACAAAATTAAGGCATACAAAGTGAACGAACAGTGAGACTGCAAACAGTTCTGTTCAATGATCCAACAAAAACTTGGTAATACAGTTATCAATCCCACACACTTAAACATAAATGCTGTTATAACCTTTAGTGCATTTTCTTTTCCTCCTTTTGCTTTTTAAGTACATTATCTGTTTAGTTATATTATGTTTCCACTTGCTAGTACCTTACTGATCTGTTTTGTTGTTGTTATTTCCTTTTTAATCACCTTATATAATTCTGTTGTTTTGTTTTTGAGTTTCTCCTTATCCATGTCACATGGATCATCTTTGATGGAGTTGGGAGTTTTTGGAGGTATTTTGTTACCTTGTTTTCTCATGTTCTATTGTTTTATTTTTATTTAAATTTTATTAACTTGGAGGTAGTAATATACAACAAAACAGGATGGAATAAAGCCAATTGAGACAGTATAGTGAAGTGACTGTAGTCTGGCAAGCTATGGCCACCACAGGGCGGGGAAACAAGAAGCAATACCATTTCCTGAGATCCGCGCCATGTTGGAACTTAGGGCGCTGAGCCAACCAGCCTGCAGCCTACTGGGGTATGAGCTTAGAATCAAACATACCAACACCCCCCCATCCCCCACTAACAATTGGGATCCATGGATTTAGGTATCTCTTGGGAGGTAACCATATGTGGTACAGCAAGTGGGGGGAGTTTCCTTTTACTATCTCTGAGGGCAGATATTTTTATCACTGTTTTGCTTTGTCCTGATTAATAGTGTTGCTCTATTCAATATTCTGCCTTCATGTGTTCTATAATGTTGTATATTTCTTTTGATTTTGCTGTACCTAATGGAAGACCAACTATTGTGAAGATAACAAGATATACAATGGCGCCTATTATTGTTGTCCTGGTGACCTGCTGTGATGTTCTCTGCCAACTTTTTTCTCTTTCAAAAAAATAAATTTGACTGTAGGATAATTAAAATAAACTAATCCTCTTGTTAGATTTTGAACCTAGGTAGCAGGATTGAGGCTGTATCTCCTTTTGTTCTTTATATTGCACTTGACAGAGGACCTGAAATATAATATGCTTTGTACATTATGGAAATATCACACCTATTTTATAAACATCTCAGACCACCGAATTAAGACCTTCCCTCTGTTATTTACTTTGTGCTATCTTCTTCAGAACAGTATATTAGAAAAAGCTCTTTTCTGTTATTTTACTTTATTAATCAGCCTGGTTTTAATTTTACTTTTCAATCCAAATTTCCAATGATTAACAAAAGACAAAGAAAGGAGAATATCTTATTTTTTGACTGAGTTGAGCCAACATATATTGGCATCTCAACAAGGTTGCAGACTGAAAATTTGATTCTGAAACATTTGAAGACTTTCCCATTAAGTAATTTTCCACCCTCAAATCCATATATACCAAATTGCTATTGACTTCAGGGCAGAATAACCTAACCAGCTTCACAGAACTACTTTTTGTATATGGATTACAACCACACAAAACTCAGGAAAATTATCAAGCATACTAGTTTCTAGTACAAAAGGAAAATAGCCACTAAGAGAATAGAATCACTCCAAACAATGAAAATATTATGTTGTGACCTGAATTTTGGAAAATTCTAGATTTAATTTTTCATATTTCTTCTCTTTAATATTCCTGTGAGAATGTTAAGCACACTTATGATTCTTAATTTGTGGTTATTACAATTCTTTTAACCTTATTATTTCTTTATCTTTCAAGTATTGAACATAGAAAGATTTTTTTTCCAAAAGAAAAGTATCTGAAAATTTCTGTTAGAGATAGCTCAGAACTTTCTTCCTAGTCTCAGAAGAATGACCTCACCGACTAGTTTGGTCACGAAAGCCCTGTTTTGTCTGACATCATCTATAATAGATTAAACTATGCTTACCATAGAGATAAACAACACCAAAATGCAATGATGTAACAATGACTTAATCATGACGTACAAGAAAAGTTTTTTTATTTAATTATTACTCTATTTTTTTACGTAAATCCACCACAGGTCCATTTAACTTGTCTAGCAAATTGTTCTCCATTGTTCTCCAAATGGCTTCTTCCACCTAGGCTTTTTAGCTCCAATGGCTTTGTCATATCAGTCTCCTCATCCATCAAAGGAGTAAAGAGGTGCTTGATAGTTGCACACAAGTTTGAATTGCCTCAGCCTATGTAAGGTTACCCACAGAGCTTATCCAACTGAAAAGAATGCGAATATATATGTGAGTACATGAACACTCAGGGAGTGAAACTGTCCCTTATTACCTGTCCACCCTCAGCTCTTTGCTACTTGCAACTGTTATCAGTTCCCAATATCTTGCAGTTTCTTCAATAATCTATGCTCTTTCTTCTCACAGGGAATCTGCACATCCTTTTTACTTTCATGGGAAATAAGCTTTTCTTTCATGTGCTTATCCATGCGTATCTATTTGATTTTCCTTTTCTTGCAATCTGAGCTAAGTATTTCTTGGAACTCCTTCCCAAACTACTCCTCTTCTGCAAATGCTGTTATAGGAATGTTCTTTTCAGAAGATGGTTACTCTTTGAAGATAAATTTTTTGGCTATGATTATGTAACTTTAAGTTCTCCTATCCCACTGAAATAAAAACTTAAAGAAATCATTAGCTGTGTTAATATTTGATCACCAGTGCATTCTACCAATATAAAAAATAACTGACAAATAATTTGAATTTGGTGAGTATTTGTCAAATAAAAAGCATGATGATGATGAAGCATTTAACAATTAGAAAGATTATAACTTCTAATCAAAGTTTCAATTAATAAGTGACAAAACCAGGATTTAAATTCTGATTCTTTTTCTCTAAATTCCTTTCCTTTCCAGTGCTCTTTATTAGGCTAAATTTGGATATGGGCAGTTCCTCTGAAGGAAGCTGTTGAAGACAGCTCACAGAGTTTTTGCTGTCAGAAAAAAAAAAAGTCTGTGAGAAATACAGATTTTTTGCCATATGCTTTCACAGAGTCCACAATTCTTTAGGTCTGGAGATCTTTGGGTGTATAAGTTAACTGAGAAAAGGAAACTACTGTTATTTTCTGCCAAGACAGCTTTCAAAGTTTAAAGACAAAACAAGTGTTTGCTTAAAAGTTTCCTATTGTCCCTCCACATTTATTTTCAGACTACAAGGACAGACAAGTCATGCTGTTTTTATAACGAGTCACTTTCTAAAAACAGAACTCTATTTGCATGAACAATAGTTACAGTTCCTACGTGATACTCTGTAAGGATGAAAACCAGCCTCAATTGAGTGAATAACATTTTTCTGTTCCCATCGATCACCAGAAATTAGGTGAAAAAAAGAAGAAGAAAGTCTACCTGCAACAATGAGCTAGCCAATTAAGAAACACTATTTTCTAGAAGTGCTTGTGTAATTCATTGGAAAAGAAACTTTTAAAAAAGTACAAAGAAGAAAACAAATGTGAAATCCTACATCCCAAATATAATAACAGACAACATTTACCCAAACATTCTTCAAAAGATGGATACTTTTCAATAACTTACATATTTAAGGAATTGGTTGTTTTCAGATGCACAATCCAAAGTTATACAGAGCAAAGCTTAAGAGCCTTAAGTTTGAATAGTAGCTCTTACCTACAAGCCTATCCATGGGCAATTTCTTAATTTCTTTAACTTTTGCTTTCTGAATTGGAAATCTTGCCTCTGTACCCTTTTCAGTTTGGTTACATTCAAAATGAGATAAATTATGCACTGTACCAGGTACAATGCCATACATATTTACTCATCTAAGGAGTGAGAATATAATGTTATATTTCCATGGCATATAGCTAGTGATAATCTGGTGTTACTTTGATGCACACAATAGGTAAAAGAGAGACTTAGTCTATGGGCTTCCTACCCTGAGAGCTGCAAAGCCAGTGCCTTCAGCAACTTCTTTATCATTGTTAATAGGTTTTAATGCTGGATTAGCTTTTAAACAACTCTGATGATTAGACTTACTGAAATATATGGAAAGAGAGTCTCCAGAAAAATAAACTGCTGTCATGCAAAGGCAGAATTACCATGTATTATGCAAAGTATTAGGGGCTACAGTAGGTCCTTGAAACTTATTAAAGAATATTACTTATCTATTATATTATTTTGCAATTTATCATTACATTAAATTTTCTCCACAACACTAGGAGTTAGATGTCATGGCTAGCTGTATTTTACACATCAAGAAATTTAAATTTAGCACACTCAGGTGATTTGCACAAGTATCTACTTGCAGTAATGGAACTGAGAAAGGATTCTGAATGTGTTGATTTCAAATTTGAAGTCCTAAGTCACTGAGCAGCTCTGGTTTGCAAAGCATTAGGACACCTTCAATTATTATTTTTAAAATCCTACAAAATTATATTTTCAGAAGAACAGCTACAAGTTGAAAAGCCAAGTATAATTTCCATATATTATTCAATGAGATTGCAATCTGATACTACAGTATATACTGTCAATGGAATGATAAATCCAGAGATGTCTTGAAATGTTTAATTGCTCCAAATAAACTGATTTTATAAGAGCAAGAAGATGTCCTCACTAAAGAACTGTTGTTCAGAAAAATGCATTCATATTGTACAATATGTACATACTGTACATATTGAAACTTACAGAACTGGAGAAAGCAATTCTAAAATTCATATGGAACAAGAAAAGACCTAGAAGAGCAAAGTCATTTATGGGCAACAAGGTCAAGGTTAGGTGTATCACAATCCCAGACTTCAAGTTATGCTACAAAGCTACAATTATAAAAGCAACATGGTGTCAAGTTGGGGGCGGGGCACCATCATGGATCAGTGGAACACAATAGAAGACACAGAAGCAATTTTAGGCACAGTCATCTATATTATTTTTTACATAAGGACCAAATCCCTTTGCTGGAAGATGTTTCTTTAACAAATGGTGCTGAAAAATTAATTCTCCACATGTTGAAGTTTGAACCTAGACACATCTCTCTCCATGCACTAAAGTGGAATCAAAATGGATCAAATATCTAGACATTAGAACAAAAACACTTCATCTGCTGGAAGACAAAATAGTTAAAAGTTTTGAAGACATACATATAGGCCAAGACCACTTCAACAAAAACTGGTTGCTCAACAAATATTACCAGGAATCAACAAATAAGATCATATCAAATTAAAAAGTTTCTGCACAGCAAAGGAAACTATAACAGAGAGGAGACAACTTACAGGAGAGTAAACACTTTTTTGCCACCTACTCCCCAGACAAATGACTAATACCTAAAATATATAAAGAACTCAAAAAAAAATTAAATACCCCAAATTTAAAGACCTAGCTAAAAATAAGGATCTGAAATCAGTACATAGGCACTTCTCAAATAAAGAAATAAAAACAGCCAGTAAATACATGAAAAATGTTCAACACCACTGACTATTTGAGAAATAAAAATTAAAACAACACCCAGATTCCATCTCATTCCAGAAAGAATTGTTACCCTCGAGAAATCAACCAATAGCAAATGCTGCCGCAGGAGAAAGGAAGCCTTCTCACTGTTTGTGGGACTGAAAATCCCCATACAACCACAATGGAAATCAGTCTGGAGAGTCCTCAAAAAACTAAAGTTAGTGGTTCTATTTGGCCCAGCTATTCCCATTCTTAGTATCTTTCCAAAAGAGTTAAAGATATCATACTACCATGATAGATTCATACCTGTGTTTGTAGCAGTGAATTCATAACAGATAAATCTTAGAATCAACCATATATACATCAACAAATGGACAAAAAATGTGGTATTTATACACAGTGAAGTACTACTCTGCCATAAAAAAGATAAAGTTGAATCATTTGTAGAAAAATGGGTGCCATTTGAGATCATAATATTAAGTAACTCAGATACACAAGCTTAAATACTGCCTGGTTTTTCTTATATGAAAAACTTAGTAGAAAAAATTCTTTATCTGAGAAAGTTGCAAGTTTTCAGGATCTATGCTTAAGATACTTAGAGATTATTTTGGTTAAGAAATCAAAATGACTTCCTTCATCACAATAAATGATTTTTGACTTCAGAAAGAAATGTAATTAAGTGACTCACAGTACAATCAGTCTAAATTAATCAAGAGAAGACAGACATTAATTCCGAAGGGAAAAATCTATCAAAAGCAAACCAAGTTCAACACTGTAGAATCATTAATATCCATTTCACAAGACTGAATGTCATTAGCTCTACTCAGCCAAAAGCTGGCGCGATCACTTTCTCTTCTCACTGTCACTGGTCCATGGAAAAACATGGCTTATTGAATGTGTTTTCAGACAACTTAATTTACTTCCCATTAAAGGGTTGTGCAGAGGAATATAATGGATTGATGTATCGGTGACAAAGAAAAGTGTTTTTGGAATAAAAACGTGTGCATTAAAAATATTTAACTTTAAAAATAGACTTCAGTTTTGATGAAAAGAACTCATTAATATTTTCTGAGCTCGAGTTGATTTACTAAAAGAAATACAGAGAGTTTTCTACAATATTCAAACAGTGAAATAGCCCATTCACCTGAACTTTGTGAACAAGTTACAATGCAGCTCAAATGAAAACAAACAAAGCAAAAAACAAAAAAGTAAATTCAATTCCTTTCTACTGCAATTCACTGAGAAACACTTTAAATCACTGCATTTCAGCTATTTGATCTGTAATATCTGATGAATATCCACCACACTGGGAATCAGTGAACACTTAAATTAGGTGTATATGTGTTTGTAAACTCTAAAATAATAGACATTTGTGAGACAGAGAATCATAGTTGCTAGGATGTGTTAACTGTGTCTTTTGGAATAGATGGTATACTTCTCTGGACTTAAGACTGGAACTCCATAAAATGATAACAGCATTTTCTTATAAGACATGAAATTACAATAAAGAACCAAATATGACTTCTAGCTGGCAAGAAATAAAAGATGGTATTGCCATTATTATTATCTTTATTCAACCATTAATCTTTCTGCAACATTAATATTAAAAAGTGTAGCTGAAAGGTAATCATAATGGAAAGTATAAAATATAATAAAGAAAATATTTTTCAAGAGGCAAGAAAAAAATAAGATGAGATTGAGAGACAGGAACATTTTCTGTTAAATACATGATGACGTCAATTATACAATTACATATTTAACAATTTTGTGGATGTTTACTGTGGGCCAGGAAAATCCTGCCAATTTAATACCTAGATAGACTTGTAGACAGGTACATAGATAGAAATTTAGATTTACACATACATATACTTGGTTATATGTTTCCTTGTAACCATATATGACTAATATATATGTACATGTATGTATACTGTATTACATTTTAATTTATAATTTTACAGACATGGGAACCTATCACAAAATACTAAATGTTAAAAGTGAAATGATTACAATAGACAAGAAATATAAGAACAATGCTTGATTTTTTCACTGTATTGCATAAACACAGTGCATTCTCTAAAATATTTATTATGTTGAAGGATCTATTCAGATAGGTTCCATTCTAAAACCTTGATTGTAAGGTTAGGAATTTAGCTTTTTGCCTTGATTTCTACCCCTGTTTTCTGTGATTATCTGGAAGGAAGCAAAGAAAAAGACTCCATCAAAACCTGTAAATAAACACCAGCACATCTGATATTGCTCAAACTGCTCCCCTAGCCCCTTGATATATTAGAGGGCTTCAGCTGCTTCTGCTAACGTTTGGTACACATGTGTAGACTACGGGCACTGTCATGCTGAATGCCATCCCAGCATTATTTACTACCAGCCCCTGGTAAGATTATTTTCTTTGCCAAATTATCCTGGCTTCAGTAACCTTGTAATTCCCTAGCCCCCTTCAAATTCCTCAGGCAATTTTTTTTTCCTGCTTGATGTTTTTTGGGACCTAGTCTTGTGAAGAAGGCACTGATCTCTTTGCTCTCTGTCTACATCATGAATTACTATATTGCAATGATTGGTTACCCATCAGTCTTCTCAACTGGATTATGAGTTTTTCAAAGGTGGGAAAATTTATTGTCTCCCTTTAAGTCACTGAGATCAGTGAATCACAAGTACAAAGCATTTTACACATAAATCTGTATTTCATTTTTTCAAATAAACATTGTTTTAAACTTGTCATCACGTTACATTAAATTAAAAGAAAATGTGGCCCGGTGTGGTGGCGCAAGCCTGTAATCTCAGCATTTATGAGGGTGAGGCAGAAGGATTGCCATGAGTTCGAATTCCACCTGGGCTATAAAGCAAGTTTGAGGCCAGCCTGAACTCTATAATGAGACCTTGTCTCAAAAATTTTTTAAAATGTTGAACAATAACAGCTAATATTACTGACAACTTTTTATATGACAGATGTGATATGTTTCCTAATCAACACCATTTTATAAATGAAAACAAAAGTCCTAAGGTCAAGAATTAAAGAGAATGTGCCAAGGTGATTGCAGTGCCTTTGTGGGGCAGAGCTAGGTTGCAGTTGTTGGGTTGTCTGCCAGGGCCACTGATGAAGTGAGAACTGAAAATGAACGATCTAATGAGTAATAATGATTTTATAAAAGACACCCATGGCGATTCAGAGTCAGGAAAGGTTTCAGGACACAGACAAGAAACTGAACATAAACTGAGCTCTTAACAGTAAGTGTGTTTAGTTTATGTATGAAATGTAAACATGTTTGCTCTCTTTGACAAGGTTGACACAAGCTGGTTCATGGAAAGTACGGTGTTGCCCTGAGTTTGATAGAAAAGGCTAAAATAGAACTTGCAGTTGCTAACACAACTGTACAATTAGATACTTGTTTTGGTTATATGTCGTTACAACTGAATGCAGAAAACTCCAAATTTTGCTAATCATGAAAAAATCTGTGACTAAATGAAAGTTTGAGTTGCTACTTATTAACTAATGTGCTGTTTAAATCCAAAATGTGATTCTCTTATGATTTATTTTGAGAAGACACATATATTTAAAAATAAAAGGCAGAGCATTGTCACAAAAGACTGAAAAAACCATAGAGACCATATTTTTGAGCAGTTTAAAAAAACAACAGACTTTCCTGAAGGACTGGAGATTTCACTGGGACACTCTCCTTTCTTTCTTTTTTGTCTTGCATTTGCTTATCTTCCCACCTGGTGAGAATATTATCTCACCCCAGAAGTTAGACTTGGCAGTTTCTGGCATGGAGAAACATAGGGAGATCATTGAAGACAAATGCTGTAGCTAAAGGCATAAGCTTGTGGTAGTTAAACAACTTTCAAAGGCAGATAAATTTGTCTTTTATAGATTTATACTTTTTTTTAAATAACAACATTATAGAGGTGTCCAGAGGTAACATCAGAAAATTCTGCGTATTTAAATGCCCCCTATATCTATTCAGATGCATGAATTGCCATATGAATATATGAACCCACATACATACATAATTTCCATACATAATTTGCTTGTTTTAGAATTTGCATTTATTATGTTATGCTTTCAAGGTATTAGCTGAACTGAATTCTTAAGAAAGATAATTCGTATTGTTGAAAAGCCTGACTGGTGTTAATAAGTCCATATTTCTTCAGGGAAATGGAAGATGTCCAAATTCCCAAGCCTTTTTTACAGTTCAATTCTGTGATTGGGTTCAGAAGAAGATAATGTAGAATATGAGATATGTTTGCATTGGTCAGCTGTCACTGTGATAAAACCCCAGATAAAGGCTTGGAAGGGTTAGAATATAGCCCACTGCTGTAGCACCTGCCTGGCAAGTGTGAGGTCCTGAGTTCAAGTCCCAGTACAAAAAAATAAATAAATAAATTGGAGGAGGAGAAATTTATTTTGGATCACAAATTCAGAGGTTTCAATCCAAGGTTGGCTGGTTTCATTGCCACTGGTCTGCAGCAAGGCAGAACACCATAGCACAAGGGGCTGTGGTGAAGCTCAGTATGGCAGCATGGGAGGAAGGAAGAGGGTGAAGGGAGGGGTGGAGGGAGGAGGGGGAAAGGAGGAGGAAAAGGAAAGGGAGGGGCAAGAGCAAGGAGGGGGAGGGGAGGGGAAGAGAGGAGAGGACAGGACAGCACAGGACAGGAGGAACCAGGGGAAAGATGCAGTACACCAGGGCATACCCCCAGAACCCATTCCTTTCAAATAGGCCCCACTTGCTAATGGCCCTTTCAGTTATAAACTCATCAGTGGACTAGTCCATGGATGGGGTAAGTACCATCATGACAAATTCATAGTTGACAATCAATCTTCCCACACAATGAAACTTTGGGAGACATCACATATCCCAATCATAACAATGTTGCTTCCAGGTCCAACAAAAGAGCCATCTGTCCAATTCTTTATAGTCTCTTCTTCCCCCAGCTCCTCTGACTAGTCTTTCTCTAGGCTGGTCATAAATTTTCAGCTAGAAAGAAAGGTAGGACTGATTTTAGCATCACCACTTGGAACACTATCACTTGCCTTGCCTCAGATATCCATGTGAATGAGAAATAGACTTTTGCGATTAGACTCTGAGCTTCTGGAATTTAATTTTGAATTCATCAGATGTCATCTAACAGGAAATGTGGCACAAAGCAATTGGTGTTTTAAGACATGCCTGAAATAAACAGCATTTGTTTATCATTGGGGAGCGATCAGCAAGGAAATCAGCATGGAGGCTGGACACGTCAATCAGGAGTGCTCAGAGGAAAGGGTTAGAGAAGCGTTGCCACGGTCAGTGCTTACTACACAGCAGCAGCACTAAGGAAATGTGATGGAGAGTTGGAAGCTTTATTTTACCCTCTTTCTATCATACCGGCACAACAGCGTTTTATTGTCCATGCATTAACTTGATTCTTTTGTTTCGGTTTTGTTCTCTATATTTGGGAAAGTATTGCAGGGATTTGTGGAAGAAACAATGTGTCATTTTGGAGACGCTATTGAAAGTGAATGGAAATGGAGTTCAGAAATGCAGTGTCTCTGAGAACTAAAACTTCTAATCTTCAGATATAAGGAAAGGATTTGGAAGTGATGGAGTCTCAATAAAATTCTCAGGAGCTCGGAGAACAGATCAAATGAAGAAGCATGGCTTCTTATTGAAACTCAATTTGTAGAGAGAGACAGAGAGAGAGAGAGAAACAGACTCATCAATGTAGAAAGCATAGACAAAAATGGAAGAAGTGTGTCCGGGAATGATGACTGGGTATAGTTATCATTTAGTATCATTATACAGTATAAATTTAAGTACATTTAAGTAAATTTAAGTACAACAGAAGTTTAATATATAGCTGAGCAGTTGAGGGAGCTGTATAGAAAAATAAGGATCAGCCACTTAAAAATTTCCTGATTAGACTAAGGCACAGTTTAACATCTATCCTTCTGCCTTTATTCATCCAGGGCTGGAGGCAGGCATGTAAAATTTCCATGACATAATCATGGCTATATGTCTCCCAGCACCCAGTTTGTGAATGAAGTGTTTTGGTTATTTGTTTAATATCCAGGGCATAGTAATTAAAATAAATAGGAGTAGAGGGCAGAACACTTTATTTCATAAGTGGTCATATGTAAGGCCACTAAATATCATCACTTTCCAAAACCAGACAGAACGTGGGGATGTCATCCTTGTGTAGCAATAGTGTTTTGTGAACATGAAAAAGAAAAATATTTTGTCACCATAATACATAGAGGACTGTGCAGAATGATTCAATATTCATCAGAACATTTACTCATTTTTTTATTTTATGGAAAAAAGAAAAATAAAATTTCATAAAATAATAGGAGAACAAAAATAGTCAATGCATTACATGTTATCTTTAAAGCAGTTGCTCAGGGTACAAGATATGGGCATAAAAATTTCTCCAATCAATATTAGCTCAAACTTCCCTTTTAAATGAATTAAGAGACAATAATAATTTGCCTGACTCGCAGTTTTTCAAAGTTTTGTTTCTTAGCCTCATGTGCAGTTGAGATGTATAATTGGTGCATGGCAAACAAAATGAGATCATGAGTGATTCATGATATTCCACACACAGGCACAACAAATGCTATTGACCAATACGTTCCTTCTGTGTCGTCCTTCCCTGTCATGTCTGCTACTGCTGCCTGGGTAATGCCTCAGTGAGCTGAAAGCCAAAGGATGAGTTTATGAATTGATACTTGAGGAGATCTGCTTGGCCTGGGTTAGACTGATATTAGCAAGAAGGCTACTTATGTTGCTTCCTACTGTTCAGGTTTCAGAGATTGTTACCATAGCATGACTCATAATACACTTATAAGACATATAGACACATACACAAGAACACAAGATTGGCTCAATATGATGAGATGATAAATATCATCCTAAGTCAAGGAAAATACGTTGTCATCCTGATAGATAATAATAATTTATTAAAAACATTTAACAGATTAAAATATAACAATTTAAATATATAATAAATTTATAAATTAAAAGAATTTGAAATATAAATAAAAGCATTTTAAATATATATTATAAAGAGCTATGCAAAGCCAAAACTTCTTACCAACCAGCTGTTTTCCCATACAGTAATTCAAGGATGAATTAGCCATCAATTCTGTGGTTTCAGTACATTACGGGCTATCATCATCACTGCAACTTCCAGGGAAAGAACAAATTTTTACCCACTTCCCATAGATGCAACATAATTATATAGCCACAAATTACAATTGGCAACTTATTTGCTTCTTAGCATTTATTTCCTTCCCTTCTACTATACTTCAAACATATATCTAAATGTGAAGTAAAATTCTGAAACCAAGAGAGCACTAGAATAAAAGAAAGGCCAATTCTTTGCATATTACTTTGGATCAGAAAGAAATTGGTAACATAACACATGAACATAAACGATATAAGGGAAAATATTTTGCCTGTTGTGTGTACTATGCTTTTGCTTGGAACTTTTTTTTTTCATTTTATTATAATATTCTAGGTTTCAAAATTGCAAATCTTACTTGTACTGATTTTTGTTTTGTCTCTTTTATGGTTGGGATAAACTTAGCACCTACAAAAGTGAAAAGTGTCTACTAAATGTTCAATAAATATTTATTGGATGACCTT
This sequence comes from Dolichotis patagonum, assembly GCA_004027295.1. NCBI lineage: Eukaryota > Metazoa > Chordata > Mammalia > Rodentia > Caviidae > Dolichotis > Dolichotis patagonum. The sequence goes on from PVJX010000205.1 coordinate 62,043, forward strand.
CATTGTGAGTAAAAAAAAAAACATGCACAATAAAATACCAAGTTCATTTATCAATGATTTTCAGAGACTTCTTCTCTGTAGCTGTATGTTCTATCATTAATAGAAAAACATAAAGAACAGCTTATCTTGATTTCAGAAATGCTGCAGACTTTGGCCGTTTTATGAACGTAATAGATAATTTGTTGAAACAAGCTTATCTAACACTTAACACATTTTGTACAACATGAAAAAATTTCAGAATACACATAGATAAGGTCATCTATAAAACTGGTGAAATTTGAGTTTTTATGTTACTTGTACATAAGTATATGATAAATTTTTGAAAATTGGGAATTTTCTAAAAATTAAATAATATGAGTTCTATTCAATTTCTTTCACTTTATGTGAAATAATTCCTAAAATATGGTAAGTGGTTTCAATTCACTAGATTTGTTTGCTTTTGAGGGTATGATAAATTTCAAATTTGTTTAAAGTAGCCTCATTTTCTGAGCTTGAACTTCTGAAGGTTTATTTTTGTTGTGTCGTTCTCTACTTGTCTGTTTTGGCTGAGGAGGTCAGTAGTACTAACATTATGGTTGCTGGAGGATGCGTGTATTTTTCCTCTCATGGTTAGTTGCTATTACTCCAGTTCTATGGGTAGATATGGAAAATATTTTCTCTAAATGACTTTCATGATCAAATAAGAATGATGTTTGAAAGCATATCTCAGTATAACTGAAGAACTTATTCAGAACACTTCAAACCATATTGACTTTGCATCTAATGTCATAGTGGGGAAGTTGAAGCATTACCACAGTTTGACATGTTATATCTCCAGGAAACTATTCCTTGGGATTACTTTGCACTGGTTTTATTTTAAATGTGAGGAAATTTAAAGATTTCACCATAATTTATAAACATTCTATACAATATCATTTACTTTATATAATCCTTGTATGAGACCATTTTATAATTTCTGTCCAGTGCCATTTTCCTCCCAAAGAATGTTAAAATTGTTTTCTTTACCCCTTTCTGAGCCCTCGATATTAATACTAACTCCCATGTCAATGACAACAAAATAAAGTATGACTCTCATGGGATATTTAATGATGTGAAGAAAGATGATGTGGTTTTACATGTTAAATAATCAGATCTCTGAAAACCAAGTCATTATTTAAAGCATACATATGCCCAGGAATGCACAATTTTAATGCATCAACACAATTTCACAGTATTCAAAGCTGGAGATAAGTGCATACAATTGGCCGTGAAAACTTTTTCTGAAATATTTAAAGCAAGTCAAAGTGTAAACTTAGTTATTCTTTCCCTAAACATTTTTTAAGAACAGGAAAAATAGTCACAAATACGTATGTGTACGTGTACATGTCTATATACATCAAAAAATTAATGAAAATTATACAGCAAAGTTCTAATAGTGGTAATTAATACAGGTAGGATTATAGTTTATTTGTATTCTTTCTTTCTTTCATTCCACAATTATAAAGTGGAATGAGGATACTGACCTCCCAAAATTACTGTGAGAATTATCAAACAAGTTCTGACACAAGACATGTGACCAATAAAAGATATTATTTATGTTTTTTTAAAGTAGGTAAATTAGGTAAATTCTGAGATACCCAATTCTAGTATTAATAAGTATGATAGCTTCCTCTAACAAGAGATTTGTCATAAATGCTAACCACAGAACATCAAGAACCACTGTATCTCCATGGGTCAGTAAAATTCTTTAAACACAAAGGGTACTTAATACATGGTATGTGTCAAACCATCAGTATTCTTTGTCATTTCCTTGCCATGGTCACCAATTTATAAATGTTATATTCTAAGCATATGTCTCAAAAATTATGGTCATATAGCATGGCTTTATAGCAAAAGAACCTCTTGTGAGTTTCTACCATTTAGAAAAAGGCACTAAATTTTCTTTCATTTTGAAAGGCACATTGATAAAATGGGAAATAGAAATCCACAGACTAATGCAAATAGTTATTCTTTGGTAGAACCAGCATACTTTATATCAAAACGTGTTGGAGTACTTGATAAAGAACAAATACAAAACATGTATTTTACTCAAACTTCTTCATTTGAGTTTGAATGACTTCTCATATCTATGAAGAAGCCATTAACTGTCTTAGAAAAGCTTTTAGGAAAATATTTTTTAAAATGTACTTCAGAATAAACATTCAAAATCAAAGGACTCATTCAAAAGGTGTCAGACACGTGTATTAAATAAATTTCAGGATTCATAAGTCTTCAGTATGTTAAGGTGTCTTATGTATCTTCCAGATGGTTCTGTATTATGGTTCATTAACCAAATTTATTTGACCTCTGGACCCTCTCATCCCTCTGTGCCCTCTTTACCAACATCCACAGTATAGAATTAGTATACTGAAGAAATGTACTTTGAAAAGGAATGATTTAGAAATATTGCAAACATACAATTATAATAAATGTTAGATACTATCCTAATGGGATACTTTCAGTCTAGTATTAATAAAAAATATGTGATTGAAATAGTCAAACTCTTGAAATTCTTTCAACCTTTATGATTTTTGAAGTAAAACGCACTACAGAACTCCATTAATCAACATGACTAAAAAATGAAGTATAAATTCAAGACTTGTTTCTGGCTCATTTGTTTACTCAACAAAACATTTTCATGATAATGGCTGTTCTTATTTGGATGAAAGAAATTTTTCCAAGTCCCTGTCTCAGTCTGCACCTTTGTGTTAGCTGAGTTCTCAATTATACCAGTTCATAAAAACAGCTCTTTATCTCACAGACATCTTCAAAGTTACTAGCCATCTTGTTGACATCATTGCCAGCACAATTTGTAGAAGCCTTTATAAAAACGCAAAGTTACCTCTGAAGAATATTTTAAGCAGAAAAGAATTACAAGAAAAGAAAAAAGTGTTTTCTTCCACACATACAAAATTTTGGAGATGACAGGTATTTTGAAAGTAAGCTTTAATTAATAATGTAAGAATTCAATAGTGGTTCTGATTAACAGCTGAATGATTAAAGCACCTAATAACTAAATTGATAATTATACTATAAATTTTGAGTCTATTTGCAAGCAAAACAAATCTCCAATGAATCTGAGCTAGATAAAAGTAATTTTTTCTTCCCATTTACCGAAAGTGTACAGTCACAGTGGAGAAAACTTCATAAATTCCAAGGAAATTCAATACCAACATCTTGATCTGAATTATCTGATACTTGGATTTCCTCTAGCCCTAGTATCTTGTAGGAATTTTACATTGTTCTGTTGTTCCATGTCTACAGAAAGTAGGTGACAAAGAGAAAACAAGAAGAAAGCCAAGAATCCTGTAAAACATGGAGGAGAAAAATCATAAATGTAATGAGGGCCAACACCCATAAATATTCACTAAAACAGGGCTTTTTAAAAAAGACCTTGTAGCTCTGACCTCTACCACTAATACTACCACCAATTACAGCAGCATCAATTAACAACTTTCACACAGCATTTCCTCAAAATCTATGCTCCATTGAAAGAGTGATTCCCAAACTTGAGTAAGTGCCAAAATCACCAGTAGGACTTGTTAAAAGGAAGATCTGTAAGTTCCAGCCTACTGCTTTTCATTCCATGGCCTGGAATGAGTCACAAGAAATTTCACTCCCAGCAAGCTTCCAGTTAATGCTGATTTGTTGCTGTGGGAATACACACTGTGACAGAAACATTTAAAGTATATTAATATGGTTTCATCTCAGTGAAATTTAATGCAGACCTAATTGGTGCAAGTATAGAGCTGACAAATCTTTCATAATTCAAAATAGCATGTGTGGTATTACAGTTAAGTGTGTTAACCCAGTAGAACTACATTACAATGGACGCTTCTTCATAATTACAGTACATCTGGATGTGGTGTGATTAATTTCTGACACCTAAGCATGGTGTTTTGTGTTGCATCCTACTGGGCCAGCTCAGTTAAATTCAATAACTTCAGGACAGCTGTTCTTTATCCTGTCTCCTTTCTGTACTCCTCACTATATTCATTCTCCCTCCTTCCAGGTAACAACTGCCTTTGTCTAAAACGTAGAACATACTAACTTATACCCCTGTAAAGTATAATTGGTGCCTGCCTTTTTCCAATGAAAACATGCCACCCTCATTTCTATGACTCTTAACAAAGGAAGTTACATCTTACGTTTACTACATATTTATCTTTGGCTGAGATGGCCAGCCCCTGAGGAACAAGAATCTGATCCAGTACAGTATATGTATTTGCAGTCATCTGAATAAGCCCTGGAAGATATTTTTAATTTTATATGTATATATTTTTTCCAACTAAACCTGAAGATTGTGTTTTACTTTATTTATGACTTCAGTCAAGTAGCTTTGGGACATAAATATATTCTTTGTTCATTCAAAGCTTTGTGGACTGATCTCTTCCTGTTTAAACACAATGATTATTCTTATAAGAAACTCCTGAGATTTCTGTTTGTATGGCTCAACACTACTATGGATACAGATTGATAAAGAGACAATCACACATTGTGATAAGGGCTCTTGAGGGGAATAGTAAGAAGTCTGACATTCATATATACGAATGAATCAACATGGATATAAATGGAAAGGGTCTCTAGTAAGCACTGACTGATAAAGAAGGCAATTTTTAAACTAGGAAGTATTGTGATAATCCACTTTTCTCGAGTATTATGTTATTTTGTTATTTTGTTTCTGTGATAAATTGTCTGACACAATCAATTTAAAAGGAGCAAGTATTTATTTTGGCTCAGTTTCAGAAGTGGCAGTCCAGACATTTCAAACCCTGTTGCTCTGAGCCCATGCAGACCCTCTAAATTATGGAATGCTTCTGTTGCCCTCATGGCATAGGGGAAGCAGAAAGAGAAACAGGAAGATAAGTGTGGCCCACTCTGCCCATCAAAGGTTCTTGCCATGATCTAACTTCCTTCTCAGAGTCTCCGATTTCTGAAGGAACCACAGGCTGGGACAGCATGGGCTACGGAGGAACATTCAAGATCTGGACTGTAGTAGATGTCATCTGATTTAGCCCTCTGTGTTAATATCTGCCATATCAGTCATATAGAGGCTCATTATTTGAACTTCTAGAAAGTTGCATTTCAATATGAAATGAAGATCAAAAAGGAGAAACTCATAAAATCTGCAAGGTGTTACAGATTTGACTTTTTCCAAATCATTTCAGTCTTTTGTACATGAAATTTTGAGATAGTATCTCTCTTTTCCCTAATCCTTCATTTCTTGTCACTCATTTTGTACACAAATATGTAGATCTGAATAGTTGGTTGCTTTCATTATCATGTACTTATCCTTCAATCCAGGGTTAGCTGTCATGCCATACTTTTTGAATTTTGAAAGATAAGATGCCTCATGTTAACTAAATTTGGTAATAATTATAACAAGGTTTGTGTTATTCATGATTCTCTTGGTATCACCTTTGTCTTTGATTTGTCACTTTTAAAGCTCAGGTGTTACAGTGTGGTTTTCTGTGCTCAGGGTATTAGCATTTAACAGATTTATCAGAAGCCTAAAGGAAGTATTGGCCAGAGGCATAGCAAAGGAGAATCATAAAATCAAAGAATAAAATAGAGAGGTTCAACTCACAGTGTGTGAATAATTCACAAATAAAAAATTGTTATTTGAAGGTTCTCCCATCATCATATATTTTCCTTACACAACAAGGAACTTTTTTCCTCAGCTCATAGTATACTCATGTATCTAACTGGATCTCATGAGCACATATTAAAGAGGACATGAAAGTAAAGAGATTTTTATTTCCTCGGGAAAAAAAGATACCTATTTGTATTGTTAAGGTGAGAAATAGATGATAAAATAAGAAAAGTCAAATCCATCTCCCTCTTAAAACCACTGAGCCACTTTCTTTTTGCTTTTCTTTTTTTTTTTTTTTTTTTTTTTTTGGTCTCAGTCCAATTTAAGTGACAATAGGCAATGCCTTATTTTGGATTTTATCCCTGATTGTGTATTAGAATCACATAATACAATAGGCAGACTAATGGACCCAGGTGTGTTGCCTCCAAATCTCCAGAAACTAAACATGTTAGGCTACATGACAACAAGGAATTAAAGCTTAAGATAGAATTAAGGTTCTACTCAGCTGACATTAAAATAGATTTTCTGACAATAAGAGCCCTTAAAAATGGAAGAGCAATTATGAAAGGAGAAACAGGGAGAGAACAGCTAAAGGAATATTTGGTTTCACATGCTGACATTGGGACTGGAATAAGTGAGCCATAGGTCAAGGAAAGCAAGGAGCCTCTAGAAACTGGAAATGACGACACAATGAATTTTCCCCTAGCAATGCCGGTAAGGAATATTCCCGCTGATACCTTCATCTTAGTCCAGTGAGATCCTTACTAGGTTTGTAATCTGATGAAGAGTAAGATAAGGAACTGATTTTTTTAAGCCCATAAGCATGTAGTAATTTGTCACAAGAGTAGTAGAAATGTAATAATCTCAAGCGCCTTTTAAAATCCTTGTGCCCTGGTCATACTTCCAGCACAATTATATTATTAAAAGGAATTGGGGGAAGTGGGATGAGATCAATTCATCAAAAATGTTTGCAACCTCCCTTGAAGAACATTCCAATTTACAGCGGTATTACAGCTTTTGTTCATATATATCCACATCTTCATGAGAAATGAAACTCACTTGGAATGGGCCTTTCACATAGTTTTACCAACTAAAGAGTGATTTCACAGTCTGAGCACCAACACTGTCTCATGGTTTATTAGCAAAAGGTGTACTATGGACCCCTAGGTGGCCCACCGAATTGGAATCTTCATTTAAATACCAACCCTAGGTGATTAGGATGATAGGGGTAGAAAACTGTGATGTATTTCCTCATCCATCATAAGGTTAACATTTTATAACAGAAGATAGTTAACAAGAGAAAAATACGACACACTTGTTTAATCAAAGTTTTATAGTATAGAGGAATCTTCAAATAAGGACTCATAGACCATGAAGTTCAGTGAAGAATGGCGAGCTATATGGAACTATAACTGGACAAAAAGGTGTAATCTAATGATGACAGATTGAGAAGGGAACCCAGGAAAGCCTGCCTGGTCAGATTCTCTTTTGCCTTTGTGTAGCATTCTTTCCTCCTGGGTATGACTCAGGACTCCTGTGGAATTAGTCTTCAAGGAAGAAGGGAATTAGTCTTCAAGGTTCAGGAAACCCTTATAGGTTTGGGGGCTTGCTTAAGGAGAAAGGACTTGTCTTTTTTATGATTTGTCTTGATGAAGAAGAATTCTGGTCTCAAAGATTCGCATTGAGGAGAAAGAGAGGAAGAAAAGAGAAGGGGAAAATGTGAGAGAATGAATTAGCTTCTGAAAATGCCTCTGGGCCTTCCAGTCTTTTCTAATTGAAACTATTCAGCATGATAAAGTACCATAGGGTATTTAGATATTTTTTAAATCTAAGATAACTCTAAGGTACTTATTTTAAAAATCATTGTGTGGATTTTTTTTTAACTCAATGCTATGAGCTCTTGGATTAAAGGTATTCTCTCTTCTTCCTTCTTGTCTTTCTCCCTTTGCTCTTTCTCCACTTCTCTTTTTTTCCTTTCCCTCTCTTTCTTTCATTTGTGTGTTCTTTCTGTACCTTCCTGTCTCTGTGTTTCCCCTTTTTCTTTCTTCTCCCCCTTTTTCTCTTGGTTCTTTCATTGCTGTTTTTTTTTTCTCATTTCACTCTTTTCTGTTTCTTTTTGAAACTTTCTTTTCCTCTTTCACCCTTTTTCTTACTTTTTACCCTCAGTAAAGACATACTAACTGTATGAAATATAATTAAGACTAGAATGAAGAAAAAATTCTCAACCAACAAATGCATATTACTTAAAAGGAAGCAAAAAATTGAAGTGATGGGAAAATGTCCAAATTTTTAATTTCAATTCAATATTATCATCTCATTTTATATCAAGAGAAGTTGTTTAGATTCTGTAAATGTGGGTCAATGTTTAGTAACTTAGTTTAAAATTTTGTTACTAATTCGCAACCTCCCTTGGGATATTTTTCCCCCTTGGAATATTTTATTCTGATAAATATTTTCAGAAATATTTTGTATATGTCATTTTTTCATCATTTTACAATCTTAAGAACCTAATCTTTATGAGTAGAACCATTCTGCATGAGCAGTACTGTGTTGTGTTTATCTTTTGTTCTACAGACTACATTTTGAGAAACCAATGGCAATGGCAGAATAAAGTTGAGAAATATTAAAAACCTCACTTCCATTCCATCCTATGGCCTCAGAAGCATCACCAATTCTTCAGGATTCTTTCCTCTAATGAACTTAGGAGTTGATTCTGAATGCTTTTTTACATAGCATTTTGATAGTATTTCAATTAAGGATTTTAGTTATTTATGTACTTCTTTCTTTCTTTCTTTTGGGCTCTATTCATTTTACTTTATCCCTATAACAAACCAGAGGGCTGGTATCATTATTATTCCCATTTTACTAAAGAGGACACTAAAGTCTAGTAGAAATTAGCTGCTTATCCAAGATAGGAGTCAAGTCTAAGTGCATCTGATTCCAAGGCCCATGCTGTTAAGACTCTGTTGCCTGTGGTGATATGGCCTGATTTTTTGGCTCTGGAATAATAGGAAGCTACATATTAAAAGGCTTTCCCTTGACATGTCTTAGGAAAAACCCCAGTGAGACAGATGGACAACTTGGCACTTTTGCAAGTAGCCAAATGTTGTTAGTATTGTGCTGTACAAGTTTTGTGAAGAAGTTCATTAAGAAGTTCATTTCTGCCCCAGAAATATGTCATTGGAGCCTACAGTGATATATTGTTTACATATTCTCCTGTGCTAAGAAATAAAACAGAAAATATCAATTTCACACCAATGGTCTTATAGGCTGCACTATGTAATTTTTGTCTTATGTCTGTGTATATTTTGTCACCTGTGTAACACTGGGATTTTTCAAAATATCCAGTACACTAACATGATTCATTAAAATAAGGCATTATCCAAATAACAGTTATCTACCTTTTATGAATCCACACAACTATAGATAAATGGTTTCAGTCTTGAGATCATTATTCAGTAATGTTCCTCAAGGAAAGGTCTGCTATTAGCTCCTTGGCAATGGCCATCTCTCCCACCAAGAAGATAGCTGAAGATTTCTTCTTACATGAAGTCCAGGCAGGTTTTCTGGTCTGACTTATGGCCTTTAAGTCTCGTAAGTCATAATTCTGACTGTGACTGTCCAAGTGGCAGGATGCACTGAGACAGAAAGATCCAGTCAGTCCAAGATGCCACGGATTTTTAAGATGATCACAAACAGGGAAAGCAGAAGTTAAAGATCACTGCCAATTACAGAATAATTCATTTAAAATGGTTTTATTACAAAGACATACCTTAAAATTCAGCAATGATATGCTTTGTATCATGTTTTGGTTTGAATCCTGGTTCCACTGGCTGCTACTTTTCTGACATGAATGAGTTGCTTAGAAGCTCTGTGCCTCAAGCTCTCCTTCTATAAAATGGAATAATGTCTAAATAGTAGGGTTATTAGAGAAAATAATGTTTTGTGTTTACAAAATGCTTTGGATTGTCTTCGGGCCCACGTAAATCCTGGGAAAACATGAACCCCTTTACCCTCTTTTTTTCAAGCAACAGGAACTTCTGATTATTTATTTTTTACCCTCAATTGTGTATAATTTGTGCTCTGTAAATCTAAGTTTAAATTCAGTATTCCCTGCGTTTCTCAAACTCACATTCCTATTTATACTCACTGTTGAATGTACTTGGCTACAGTCTCAAACAAAAGATTGCCACTGTCACATACTACGGTGGATCATATTCATTTTTCTCTACGTTGTGACAGTTACTTTGTAAAATACAAACAGCAAAATCAAAAGAAAAAAACGAATTCTCTGCCCTTTGAAATACACACAAGCTTTTAAAAAATTCATATTAATTGAACCATATATCCTATAAAGTTGTATAAAAAGGCAAGTGGAATACAAAATCATAATCAAGAAATAAATCATAAGAAGTATGGTATTCAAAAGGGTTTGAATAAGAAACATTTTAATAATAAGAGAAAAGATTTTTAAGCAAAATGTCTTGAAAATAGACAAGAAAGTATCTTGAATGACAACATTTAAGTATTTAATATGTTGACTGTTAGAAATTTATTAATTTATTTGATGCAAAATAATGGAAGAAGTGTATCAACATAAATGACAAATGAAAAGAGACTATTTTAATAATTCCAAACACTGAATTTTTTTATAGTGTTTTGTATCTGCAGTAATTTCTCCCATAATCTAGTCTCTGAAGTCTTTGGGCATGTTGCTTCACCTATGTAATAAAAGCTACTTCACAGATGGAGTTAAATTAGGGATTTGAGAAGGAGAGATTACCCACATAAACCCAATGTTAGCCCAGAGGTTCTTATAAAAACATGGAGGAGGGGGCAGCTTGGTATGATGACTCATGCCTGCATTTAGTGAGATTCTTCTCAAAATAAAATATTAAGTGCTGAAGATACAGCTCAGTGTGAAGGCCCTAGGTTTAATACTCAATACTAAAATGAGAGAGAGAGAAAGAGGTGAGAACCAGAAAAAATTGTGTAGTAATAGAAAATGCAGGTTGGTGTAAAAGGAGAGTGGGTCATGGAATAATGAATGCAGACAGCCTCTAGAATATAGACAAGAGGCAAGGTTTCTGCAAGAAAGCCTCTTGAAAGAATATGGTCCTCTTGACCCCTTTATTTTTAGAATTCTTCAACTTGAAAATTATAAGATGATAAATGTACCGTGTTTAGTAACCAAGTCTGTGGTCATTATTTACAGAAATAATGTAATAACACTGCACCTATTTTTGTAATTTCTTTATGGTATGTTTTCCTAGTGTGCTTTGCTGTTTTTTCCTTGTGAATTACATATTTTCTTTAGTACACAAACAACCTATTTGTGCCCTAGGCAGAATGTGATTTTCTCTGAATGGTATTCAATTATATCAGGGCCTGTGACCACTAGCAGTTCCAGTCTAAAGTACTTTCAAGTCTGAAATATAATTTTGGAGCACTAAGTAAAAATGATTTCTCTAGTAGAAGAGCTCAATCCCTCTTTGGAGGCCGCCTTCGACCACAAAATAGTCCAAAACTGTCACCCAGAGAGCTTCTAGTCAATTTGCTTGAGAGAACAAGGGACAGTTTTTGTTTAGAGATTCATGCATTTGTTTTTATTGTGAATACTTTCATTTCTGAATTGTCATTGCTTTTTTACTGTACTTAGTTTCATCGATTTTAATTTTTCCTGCACATTTTAAATCATTTAAGAATTTGAAGAAACTATATTAAAGTCCAAGTAAAACAGAAATGGTACCTATATGTTGCATAGGCTTTATTTTTTTTAAATTTTATTTAAAGAGAAAAAACAAAACAAAACAGAATAAAGGGTAGCAACAATACAGAATTGCAAGAAAAAAGGAAAAGAACAACAACAAAAAACCTAAGAAATTATTACTTGACAAATTACATACTGACTTCTTGGAAATAGTTGTTCAAATTACAAAGTTAAAACATATAAAGTAGACATTCAAACACTGAGACTGTTAACAGTTGTGCTCCACGATCTGACAAAAACTGCAATATGGTCATCCATCTTACCCACTCAAATATACATGCAATTATACCAAAAGGTAAAATTAAACACAACAAAACAGAGCAAAGCAGATCACAAGAAAGCAATGTAAGAGACATAAATTTCAAAACTAGATAATCGGAGATATTCACCCTCCATCATATTGACTCTTGATTTCTTCCAAATAGTTGTCCATATTGTCACATACAGGAAATTCACATGAAACAACGTAGTATGGAATTGATCTGAGCAGAACGAGGAGGGCATTTCAGGTCTTCAAGACCAGACATTAGGGAAGCCAAGAATGGCTGTCATGGTGTTTCTCATTCTCCTCAAAACAGCTGTCCATAACTTAATGTGAACTTAAACAAGGCAAAGCAAGCTAAAATCACTTTGAACAAAGAGTGATAGTTTTGCTGGACTTCACATCATGACATTATGGAATCAGCACTGGGTATTGTAGTGTCTCTTTTTCTTCAAAGTAGTTGTTCATTTCAACATGTATTATATAGTTGGTTCCCATAAACTGTTTATAAGCTCTACACATGCATGAGTCTCTACATGTATATCTATCATTTCTGTATTAGAGGGAAAACAAAACAAAGAAAAACAAAACAAAAAATTCCTAGAAAAGCATGAGGCAAAAAAGTCACACAAAACCACAGCACAAGGTGATCTACAATGGTTACCGTGATGTCTCAGCAGTGCATAACAACATTAATAAAAATGAAGCATTCGAGACATTATAAGACTTCAAAAGCAAGTAATAATAAAACCAGAGTTTGTATCTTAGTGAATCTTGTCATCTTCAGTGTAGTTGCCTATACACTTAGACTTGATGCTATCAATCATAATTGATTTAAATAAAAGCAGTCAATACAAAGTAGCAATCTAACAAACCAGATTCAAATAAGATCAGTCATAATAAGATAGTATAAGTTATAAAGGGTTTCAGATTAAGTTGATAGGAAAATTAGGGATGATTACCATAATAAGTCCTCTTATTTTGGGGATAGCTGACTATGTCCTCAAGTCTAGTGTAAGTAGACAAACTGGAAGAGCATGTAATCCATCTAAGCAGAGTGGTGAGAATAATGTAAATTTTAAATCTTGTTACCCCATTAACAATATCCTCTGCCTCCCTTTTTTAGACAATTCCTCCCCTTTCACTCCCATGGGGTGCACTGCTTGTTTTGGGACCCACTGCCACCCTATATAGAGCATCTCAATGGACCCTATCTCCTCATGTACTCTGCCTATGTTTCTCTCTGTTAGTATTTCGAGGCCTTCTATACTAGAGATTATAGCCAATCTTCTCTGCCTCATTTCTGCTATTCTATTTTTCTGTCATTGATAGTCTATTTTTCTCTTCCACTCCACTGTCTGCCTCATTCACTGAGGCCTCTCTGCCACTGTTCCTGAAATACTCATATTCTTGTTCTCTCTCCCTAGAATGTCCTTCAGTATTTTTTGTAGGGATGGACTGGTGGTCACAAATCCTCCTAGTTCCTCTTTATCATGGAAGCATCTTTTTTCTCCATAATTTCTAGAGAGAGTTTTGCAGGATACACCAATCTGGGCTGGAGATTGTTTTCCTTCAGCGCTTGAATTACTTCACTCCAAGCTCTTCTTGACCTGATGGTCTGTGTCGAGAAGTCTGCCGTGATTTTGATGGGTTTTCCTTTATAGGTGATCTGTTTCTTTTCTCTGATGGCTTTTAATATTCTGCTCTGATATTGAATTTCTGGGATCTTGATTATTATGTGTCTGGGTGTAGCTCTGTTTTGGTTGTAGGTGGCTGGAGTTTGTATGCTTCATACTTCTGCATATCATTTCTTTTTTCTGTGCTTGGGAAATTTTCTTTAATAATTTCTATGAATAGTCATTGTAATTCCTCTGTTTTGATTCCTGCTTCTTCATTCATGTACTTTATTCTTGTTATAGATCCTCTTGTCATCTTCCAGTCTTTGTATCTTTACTGCCTGCTCCCTTTTTATTTTTAAGAGTTCTTCCCTTTCATGATCACACATTGCAAGCCTCTGTTCAATTTATGATTATCTTTGGTTTCTTTCAAGCAGTTTTGCCAGCTTTCTATTGAGTCTTTAGTTTCCTGATAATCTCTTTGAATCTGCTTCATGAATTCTAGGATTTTTCTGTGTTCTTCATTAAATTTTTCTCTCCTCTTGTGTTTCTCCATTTTTCTGTCTGTGTCTTCTTGAGAGGTGCCCAGCCTTTCTTTTATTAATCTACTTATCTCTTGTTTAATTTGAATTAATATTTCAGTTTTGGTCCCACTTACGAGGTCCTGAAGATATCTCTTTATGTCCGCTAACACTGTGTTTGATGTTGCATTTTTGCTGCCCTCAATCTCTTTTGTATTTACCTCTCCTGGATCAATGTTCTCAGGGTTGGGGGCTGGAGGTTTTTTCTTATTTCTCCCTTTCGTCATGTTTTTGGTTCCCACCATGCAAGTGTACAGTGTAATTCCCAGACCCTTTTCTTGTTGGTTAAGGCTCCTCTAGAGGGTGCAGGCTAGGAACTTAGCCCTCTTCAATAGGTTATCAGAGATTAGGGTTCACCCATGGGCAGTGTGTGCTAGCTCCTCCCTTCTGGGCCAGTCAACCTCTGCAGGCCTTCACTGCATCAGTGTGCACCGATCTCAGGGAATTAATTTGTAGCAACTCACTGCGTCCCAGCCAGGGCCACAGCCTAGTCCAAGTAGATTCCACCAATCCGCTCAGCGAGGGGAGCAACCAACTAAAGCCACTTCTTTATGGAGTTTGGGCTCTCCTGCCCAAATCCAACATGTCGTCCAGTCAGTTTCCCCTTTCCCATGGGAGGGTCTTATTCCCATCACTCACTGTGTGTTGATGCCAGTCCCTGAGAACTGCTGGTCTCCCTGACCTCCGACTTCAGCGTGGCTGCAGTGCAAAATCATGGTGCCTCTGGGTGGGTCGCATGCAGGGCTGGTCTGGGTGAGCCGCATGCAGGGCTGTTTAGCTCCGTGCTCCAGTGGCTCAAGCCAGTTGCTTCGGCATGGATTTCTTGTTCAGGTAGGGCAGGAATTCAGGCAGCTCGAGGAGGGCGCCATGCTCACTGATCTTAGCTTCACTGATGGTAGCCCCAGGACCTCATATTCGAGCAGATTCTGGTACTTTAGTTTCTTCCTGGGTTGGGAGAGTCCATCTCTCTCTGTTTGGGTCTGTCCAGTGTGTTCTATTCTGGCATTTGAGCTGTCTCTCTCAGAGAGGGTCCCTCTCCTGCTACCTACCGGTATGCCATCTTTTCAACAGTCCTAGGCTTTATAAGTACCTGAGAATATTATGTTATTGTCAGTCAAATGCCTTAAAAAAGCAATATTTTGCTTGCTAAAGAAGTTCTACCATGGAATCATATGTGTTTTGTCTAAAGGCAAATAACTTCATTTTTCCAGGTTTCCACACTATAAGCTTTATCAAGAATATTATCTAATAACAGTTTTTCTTCCCTGACATCTGTGTAGCAACAAAATGTCATAAAATAACTCAAAGCAGGATATACTAAGTATGCCATGGACATTTAGATAACCTAAAGGACATTAGTCACTTAGCATTATGAAACTGAACATTTTACTACTGATAAATAGGTATGTTGCCTTGTAAAAAAATCACTATTATATTAGAAATATTTAAGAGAAAGAATGAGACATTTTGTTTATTAAATAGCTACCTGACATCCCTGACATAAAATATTTGATCACAGTTAATTTTATGAGTATAGTTAATTTTATAAGTATCTTATTTAATAATAATTAATTCCTTAATATGCTTGGAAATCTGAAATTAATCACATAGAACTGAGAGTATAATAAGGAAGATCAAGGAACTTCTTGGTGTTTCAGTTTTAACCATGACTGTTATGATGGCTGTCCAAAATGTTGTCACCTAAGGGGTCATGAAGGAGATCTTAACCATGGGGCTAGCTAGAGGAAGAGCACTTTCTATGGAGGAAACAAACCATGCAATCCATCAAACAGAAGCATGTCTGCTACAAGTTAGGAACAATGAAGAAGTCACGTTCATGTGGGTAAAGTAAAATAGGGAGTATAACAGAAATTGATATTAGGATGAGGTTGAAGAAGTAGATCAAGTAGACTTTGTGAGCCATTATATGGCTATGTGCTGACCTATGAATGAAATGAAGACCTCAGGTCAATTTTGAGTTGAACACTCAATTTGATCTGAATTATTTTCTAAAGGTTCAGTCTGGTGACTGAGTGGAAAAGGAACCATAATTACACAAGAGTAGAAAAAACAGTAAGCAAGCTAATATATTGACCAGACAAGAGATGATGTTAGCTTTTATCTGAGTAGTAGCAGAAATGATAGAAGATAAATCAACTAGAATGAAACTTAATTCTTAGTAAACCATTGCTTTGCGTTTCTAGTATATTGTGGATATGGTACATAGCTCTTTGTCAGTGAAGTGTACATTAAACCTCTTCTATCTGTGGGCAGTTTAGTTCCATTACATGGAGGCTTGGAACAAACAATTGAACCATTTATAACCCGAACACAGAATACACTAAATGATCAAATATACTCATCACAATTACAATTATAAAATTGGGCTCTTGACCTTGCAAGTAAACATTTTAGTTGAACACAATAACAAATTCTTTAACTTGAATGCCAATAATAACTTTAAAAGGGCTTCTAGATAAATATTCTAAAATAAAGGGGACAAGATTTTCTTTGGTTTACATAGCAGTTTAGCTCAGAGCTAATTTTATAGGAAGATGGAAGAAAATGATAAATGGAGACTAACGATTTTCAGAAAATATATTTAGCATGGTGTAACTGTTGATATGTTGTGTCTATTTGAGATGTTTAGAAGCTCAACTAAGTGGCTCAGCAGGGGTCAGCAACCTCACTTTGCAGACATCCTCATTCTGTGCAAGAGAGCATGGAGATGGTGTGAGTGCTACACTCCTCCCAGGGTAAGTGGCCTGCTTACAGTATAAGGGCGGAAAAGAGACTTGTGCTCCCTCTTCTACTATTGTTGCTTTGCTATCTTTTGCCACTAAGTACTGTCGCCCCTACACCATGCCACCTGACGATGGATTGAAAGCTCCACAAACTGTGAGCTAAATAAACCTTTCCTTCTTAATTTTGGTGCCAGATATTTTGTCTCAGCATAAGAGAAAAGTAACCAAGACACATCATGATCTCAAGGTTTAAAATTTAGAAAACAAAAAGAGTAACGAACTTTTCTCCTTATATTGAAAATTTTAGAGAGCCACAGAATTTATTGTTCTTGTTAGGTTAGCACCATGGCATAAAAGCAAGACAGCAGAACTCACTGAAGCCAACGAGGGAAAGCCTGTTTGGTCATATGATTCAATTGTGCCTTGTTGTAGTAGCAGTTTGTCACAGACATAGATATCTGACTGTATGGAGCTCAGTACATACTCTATCCACTTTTTAGCCATGTGAAATTACTTCCAGAAAGTTAAGCGATCTCATTTTGTTTTAGATTCTTTATTTGTAAAACGTATTTGAATATCACTTGAAGTTATAAAATACTCATGATCAGAACTGCCACTTCATCGTTACTATTGTTTAAAATTTTGTACATCTATTGAATTACTACATAAAATTAGACCTCATTGTCCTTTTGCCTCACTTTAAAAAGGGAACTAAGACAACCCACAGTGTGCACTATGTACATTTTCTGAAACAACAAAAAAGTGCTTAAAGAGGGAAACTGAGCAGTTGGTATCCTGTTAGGAGGGTTTTTCCAGTTGCAACAACTGATGAGCTTGCTGACTTGTATTTATTAAAATTATTTCAAAAGGCAGAGAAGTAGAGAATGCATTGGCAGTCAGGTTAAGTGGTTATGTATTTTAATTTTCTGCTAGAAAGGGTGAAACAGTGAGAGAATCTTTCTTTAAAACTTGCCAAAATAAGACTTACCCAGGATGGAAATCTGAATCAACCTCCACTGCACTTAACTAAGCTCTACTCCCCATCACATGTGGTTCACTTGACTGAAAAAGAATTCTCTAACAGAGAAAGCATTCTTATATGGTAATCAGCGAGTCAGTTACCAAGAAGGGAGACACAGTACCAAGACCCTATATCAATAGTATAAGAGTGGCACATATGAATAACAACAAAAAGCCAGACATAAGAAACACATGATAATGCTCACTGTACTAAGTTCTGTGCTTCTCACAGAACTACCACTTCAAAGTGTTAAAAAGAAAAAAAGACTCTGTATTTGGATGTGAGATTTATGTTCACTCTTAAAAGAGAGGTAAGATCTGAACACACAGAAAAGGAACCCAGACTTGGAATAAGATATATATGTATGTTCCACCAATTATAAGTTTCATGGCCCTTATAAAATCAGTAACCACTAGTGTATTTTATTTTATATCGGAATTATACCAAGTTCTATAAAGTAAATATGAGATTTCATAAAAATCATTCATGTAAAGTGCTTCATATACAGCCTGTTGTATGACAAAGTCTCAGTAAGATGGCAATTGCTCTTGTTACTTTAATAGAAACTATAATTATTCATTAAATAAGGATAACAATACTGAAGACTGATGTATAGAAAAATGTTTAACTCTGTAGCTACTTATTAGGACTTTAAAACAAACATCTGCACATGTATTTAGAGATGGGTTTAAGGTATGCTGTATTTATGAAACGGTGGATAAAAAAAAATGAGCCCATAACACTGATGTTGAATTCAAGTTTGACAAAACAAGAGAAAAAACCATGAGCAATCTAAAATGTTGTTTTAATGCTTTTAAATGAGGAGCCCCAAAGCCTTTGCTTTAGTTTAGATTAGGAACGTGTTTAATCATTTGTAGCATTTGTAATACAATAACATAATGGCCCTCACATGAGGTGTAGACAAAGATTTTGAATGTGCAAGGCTAAGCAGTGGAGTGGAATGGGGGCATTATTTCCTTTGGGTAGGATTCATTTCTTTTGCATGAAAACACCCGGTGCTTTTTGTTTTTTTCAGTCCAACATTTCTAGTGGAAATAATTTATGGTAATAAAGGCAGATAGCACAGAGCACATAAGGAACTGAAATAAATTTGTGTCTCAAATGAGAAATGTTGGCGTGTTGACAATAGCAAGACGGTGCTTTGATAACAAGAGCAAGCAGGTCTCATTATTTTTCCACACTGGTCATCGGGGGTTTGGCTGAAGGGGGGGGGTTAAGCGATTGCAGCTTTACTTTTTATTTCCTTCCCCTCTACTGAGACAATTACTGCCAGGGTCAATTAGTCTTCCTAAATCTGGAAGTAAAATCCTATGTAATTTGCAGTTTGAGGCATTGTTAGGGTAAGTCATGAAAAGTTTCTGGCAATACTGTCTTGCGGCTTTACTTCCTGCTCTTTTATTCCCTTTTCTTAGGTATGAAGATTTAAAATTAAAGGACTCAGAGATTTTGTAATTGAATATTTTGGGATATATCTTACTGATAAGATTTGAATTCTAAGAAGCTAAATTACAAGCTCATGTAATTATTATTTAATTTTTAAAAATAAATCTGGGTGTTCAGTGTAACTAATTTATCTAAGGAGATATATTCAATAAGTAAAAATCATTGATTTCAATGAAAAAGGACAATTGGAAAATACAGTTCTAATGCTGTGTTGAGTATGTAGGATTTCTTCAAACCAAGAGGGTTTGTGTTTTCACAAAAACAAAACACGATGTTGAGAACTTTTCTGATTGTTCTGTTCCTGATTTAAGCAAGAGCTGGTTCTAATAGACTCTAAGGTAATATACATAAGGTAATATATATATATATAGATATATATAGATATATTTATCTATATATATATCTATATATATATATCTCACAGGTATCTTTACTTTATCTAAAGAAGACATCAACGTTTTGCTATGGAACACTCAATCCTGTTTAGTTGAGATCCAGCCGCAGAGTCTTTTACCATGCAGCATATAAGTCAGTTTCCACAGTCCATCCCCTTACTCCCTACTGATATTTACTGTCTTTGTCAAAACATTCTTTAAATATGAGCAGGCGAAAACTAAGCAAAACATAAATGGCCACTGTAAGAGTATTTAAGTCTTCAGAACTCTGAGCAGGAGGACAAAATGAATTTGGATATTACCCATTTCCTCAGGCCAGTGTTGGACTCTGGTTTGATGAAGCTCATCACGAAAATGCTTCTCACAATTAAGCATGCACTGTCTCTGCTCTGTAAAGAGGGATAATGTGCCACCGTGGTGTTTTATGATGCTCATTACCAAGAACTCAGTGTGCACCAAAATGGCCTCAAGAAAAATGAACGTGTTCAACTGCTATTTCTGTGGCACATAAATACCATGTTAGAGTTGTTTTGTGTCTTTTGGAAGAAGAAAAGAAAAAAAGAGACAGATGCTCCTGTGTCTAATAGGAAATGCTTCTGGATGTATTTTCTCCTTCCATCACTCATAGCAAACCATCAATATTCTGAAAGAGACTTTAGAGAAAATTAAGCATGGCTAGGAGCAATGGACAGCTATTATCTCTTTCATGGACTCACTTTTAAAAGGCTGTAAAAGATGAGTATTATAATGAATGAGGCAAGAAAAAAACTACACCAGCAATTCTATGTCAGGACATTATTCTCTAATTTTGAAGAATACCAGGAGGATATGATCTCAGCAGGGATGCTGATGATAAGATACATGAAGAAACACAATCATTTTGGCCTTGCCTTACTGTCTCAAGCAAGAGACCTTCAAAATCTTTTAGTTGCAAGAGAAAAAAAATAATGAAAATATAGCACAACAAAAGACTCAAACCCAGAAATAATCAGTTGCAAAATAATGTTGCATTACACAATGAAATATGCATTTTAACAATTAGAGACTAGACTGTGACTATATACTAAGTTAAGAGATCCATGGATATTCAGTCCAGATAATTAGACAACCAGATTCTATGTTGCTACATTTTTATTTACTTGACCTGTAAATAACAGAGCAATGTAGAGTAATTCCCTTTTTCATTCCTAAACTGTGCACCCCTTTTTGTAGCTTATTGATTATTTTCATTTTATGTTTGTCTGAAGCTATGGCATTATGACCAAGAAAGAAAAAAATTATTATATCTCCTTCAAGGACTATACTCCTATCATGTAATGATGACTTACGTTGCTAATGATGCTTTTTTTTCTCCTGGTAAACTTTATTCTTTTTAATGCAACTTTTCAATTATTAATCTTTTTATTTTCTTGTCACAATTCTTTTTAATAGTTGAAATTCAATATTGTTGTTATACTTGAAGTGACTCTCTTAGAAGCAACATAAAATTTGACAATTATTATGTTTCAATTTTTGTCATTTAGTGAATTTGTTTTTACCACTATTGTTTACAGATGAGCAGATTAGCTTTTACCAACTTTTGTAAAATTTTTGTATTACTGTTGACACACTCTACATATTCCCTCCATTTTGCTTTCTATTCAATAGTTTTAAGTTTCTAATTTGTTGTGCAAATTTTTATTTTCTCTTAATTTAGTTTATGAATATAATCTTTGTTGAAAATATCACTTAAAAAATTATGTATTTTCCCAGGTTCTAAAGTCAATCAGTATCTTTTTGCTCAAACTTTAACTTTCAGTTTTTAATCTAAGATATTAAACATCGCTTATAAATAATGTTTTATAAAAAGACTATTGTTAGTTTTACCAATTTCTACAAATACTGCCATCCTTACAACTCTTTCATATTACTGTCATTTTTCTTCTTCCTGAAAGTTTCCTTAGTGGGGTTCTATGGTTGTCAAACAGTCTCAATTTTCATCCCTTCAACAATGTTCAGTGTCTTTAGTTTGACACCTCCTTTTTTTTTCTTTTTTCTTTTTTTGAGACAGGGTCGCACTATGTAGCTCATGCTGGCCTGGAACTCACAGTGATCCTCCTGCTTCAGGCTTCTGAGTGCGGGAATTGGCAGTAGTTTAGCCTCTTCTTGAAAGATAGCTTATTTTGCTACACAATTTTCACCTGCCATACTCTTTAAGAATTTTTTTATATTAGTTGAAAATTTAATCTCTTCTATTATTTTCAGTTGGAAGCCATGGCTGCTGCACTATCAGAATCAAAGTTACATTACAATTTTTTGACTCAATAACTTCTGTAGTAAACTCAATAATCATGGGTAGGATGAGGTTACATAATTCTGTTTCAATTTTGTTTCAATGATTTAATGTTATCAGGTACTCAATTCTTAACTTTCAATCCTTCAGTAAAATATTTATAATATTTTGATCTCATTATTTCTTAAAGAATGCTTAGTGATCTAGAATATCTGAAAAGCTTGCCATGGGTTTCATTCCATAGAAAGAAGAGGCAGCCTCAATGTGAATGTTAAAATGAAAAATAAAGAAATGGGAAATAAACATTCACTGAAGCATTCCTTGAGCTACGTATGCTGGTACATGCTTCCACATAAAACCTTATTGCAACAAGACAATAAATGTGTAAGACTGGAATTATCATTCTTATTTTACAGGTGAGGAACATGAAAGTTGAGTTTTATTGTATTTGAGCTCCGTGTGACAAGATTCTCCATGACTCCTTTGAAGGCAGATGATCGGTCTTGTTCTCTATGTTTTGTTCCCATGTTAGGATCAACAGTGTGGGTGTTTCCTTTGAACTCTAGGGAGTTCAGTTGATGGAAAACTTCTAGAATCTCTCTATCTCCTTTCCTTGTTTCCACAGAGGAAGAATTTTGTTATTAAATAGGGGAGGCATACCGGATATATTAACATTGATCTTCCCACTTTTTTCTCACGTGGATGCCACTTCCTAGAGATGAGAAGCTCTTTTCCTCCATGCCTGCTATCCGTACCTGGTCATCTGGTACACTTGGGAGCCTGTAACAGTCCACCACTATTGTGACTTCATTTGAGGATTGATCAAGAGGTCCAGTTGTTTGTACACAAAGTTATATGGGCTTACTTAGTAGTCATTGATACAAAATGATGACATTTACATCATCCACTGATTTTGCCTTTCATCTCATTTGTCACCTTACATAAAACTTGGCACCCCTGAAAAATCACAGTGCCTGGTATAGTATACTGTACAGAATGAACTCTCAAGATATATTAAAGCATTAACCAAATTAATAAACAGTCCTGCATATGTCCAGCATATGTCCTTCTACTTCTGAAATTCCTTTCACCCTCTGCTGTTATGAAAAAAAAAAACTACACCTAACCCAACATACATTTATATTTAACATGCTTTTAATATTTGGTATGGAATATTAATTATTTCATGTTACTTCTACTTTTATGTTTTTTTAAATAATTTTATTTAAAGAGAAAAAAAACAAAACAAAACAAAACAGAATAAAGGGTAGTGACAATACAGTATTCCAAGGAAAAAAGGAAAAGAACAACAACAAAAAAATCTAAGAAATTATTACTTGACAAATTACATACTGAATTCTTGGAAACAGTTGTTCAAATTACAAAGTTAAAACATGTAAAGTAGACATTCAAACACTGAGACTGTTAACAGTTCTGCTCCACAATCTGGCAAAAACAGCAATATGGTCATCCATCTTACCCACTCAAATATACATGCAATTATATCAAAAGGGTAAAATTAAACACAACAAAACAGAGCACAGCGGATCACAAGAAAGCAATGTAAGAGACAAAAATTTTAAAATTAGACAATAGGAGATATTTACCCTCCATCACACTGACTCTTGTTTTCTTCCAAATAGTTGTCCATATTGTCTCATACAGGGAATTCACATGAAACAACCTAGTATGGAATTGATCTGAGCAGGAAGAGGAGGGCATTTCAGGTCTTCAAGACCAGACATTAGGGAAGCCAAGAATGGCTGTCATGGTATCGCTCATTCTCCTCAAAACAGCTGTCTATACCTTAATGTTTGTTGAACGTAAACAAGGCAAAACAAGCTAAGATCACTTTGAACAAAAAGTGATAGTTTTGCTGGACTTCACATCATGACATTATGGAATCAGCACTGGGTATTGTAGTGTCTCTTTTTCTTCAAAGTAGTTGTTCATTTCACCATGTGTTATATAGTTGGTTCTCATAAACTGTTTATAAACTCTACACATGCATGAGTCTCTACATGTATATCTATCATTTCTGTATTAGAGGGAAAAACAAAACAAAGCAAGATAAAACAAAGCAATTCCTAGAAAAGCATGATGCAGAAAAGTCACATAAAACCACAATACAAGGTGATCTACAATGGTTACCATGATGTCTCAGCAGTGTATAACAACATTAATAAAAACGAAGCATTGGAGACATTATTAGACTTCAAAAGCAAGTAATAATCAAACCAGAGTGGGTATCTTAGTGAATCTTGTCATCTTCTGTGTAGTTACCTATATTCTTAGACTTGATTCTATCAATCATGACAGATTTAAATAAAAGCAGTCAATACAAAGTAGCAATCTAACAAACCAGATTCAAATAAGATCAGTCATAATAAGACAGTATAAGTTACAAAGGGCTTCAGATTAAGTTGATAGGAAAATTAGGGATGATTACCATAGTAAGTCCTCTTATTTTTGGGATAGTTTACCATGTCCTCAAGTCTAGTGTAAGTAGACAAACTGGAACAGCACGTAATCCATCCAAGCAGAGTGGTGAGAATAATGTAAATTTTCAATCTTGTTACCCCATTAACAATATCCTCTGCCTCCCTTTTTTAGACAATTCCTCCCCTTTCACACCCTATATAGGGTCCCACTGCCTCCCTATATAGAGCAGCTCAATGGACCCTATCTCCTGATGTATTCTGCCTG
This sequence comes from Dolichotis patagonum, assembly GCA_004027295.1. Classification (NCBI taxonomy): domain Eukaryota; kingdom Metazoa; phylum Chordata; class Mammalia; order Rodentia; family Caviidae; genus Dolichotis; species Dolichotis patagonum. The sequence continues at coordinate 86,485 of PVJX010000205.1, forward strand.
TGTTTCTCTCTGTTAGTATTTCAAGGCCCTCTATACTAGAGATTATAGCCAATCTTCTCTGCCTCATTTCTGCTATTCTATTTTTCTGCCATTGATAGTCTATTTTTCTCTTCCACTCTACTGTCTGCCTCATTCACTGAGGCCTCTCTGCCACTGTTCCTGAAATGCTCGTACTGTTGCTCTCTCTCCCTAGAATGTCCTTCAGTATTTTTTGTAGGGCTGGACTGGTGGTCACAAATTCTCCTAGCTCCTCTTTGTCATGGAAGCATCTTTTATCTCCATTAATTTCTAGAGAGAGTTTTGCAGGATACATCAATCTGGGCTGGAGATTTTTCTCCTTCAGTGCTTGAATTACTTCACTCCAAGCTCTTCTTGACCTGATGGTTTGTGTTGAGAAGTCTGCCATGATTTTGATGGGTTTTCCTTTATAGGTGATCTGTTTCTTTTTCTCTGATGGCTTTTAATACTCTGCTCTTATATTGAATTTCTGGGATCTTGATTATTATGTGTCTGGGTGTAGCTCTGTTTTGGTTGTAGGTGTCTGGAGTTCTGTATGCTTCATACCTCTGCATATCATTTCTTTTTTCTATGCTTGGGAAATTTTCCTGAATAATTTCTGTGAATAATCATTGTAATTCCTCTGCTTTGATTCCTGCTTCTTCATTCACATACTTTATTCTTAAGTTATAGATCCTCTTGTCGTCTTTCAGTCTTTGTATCTTTACTGCCTGCCCCCTTGTTATTTTTAAGAGATCTTCCCTTTCATGACCGCACATTGCAAGCCTGTGTTCAATTTTTTGATAGTCTATCTTTGGTTTTTTTCAAGCAGTTTTGCCAGCATTCTATGGAATGTTTAGTTTCCTGATAATCTCTTTGAATCTGCTTCATGAATTCTAAGTTTTTTCTGAATTCTTCATTAAATTTTTCTCTCCATTTGTGTTCCTCCATTCTTCTGTCTGTGTCTTCTTGAGAGGTGCCCAGCCATTCTTTTATTAATCTACTTATCTCTTGTTTAATTTGAATTAATATTTCAGTTTTGGTCCCACTTACGAGGTCCTGAAGATACCTCTTTATGTCCGCTAATGCTGTGTTTGATGTTGCACTTTTGCTGCCCTCAATCTCTTTTGTATTTACCTCTCCTGGATCAATGTTCTCAGGGTTGGGGGCTGGGAGTTTTATCTTATTTCTCCCTTTTGTCAGGTTTTTGGTTCCTTCCATGCAAGTGTACAGTGTAATTCCCAGACCCTTTTCTTGTTGGTTAAGGCTCCTCTAGAGGGCGCAGGCTAGGAGCTTTAGCCCTCTTCAATAGGTTATCAGAGATTAGAGTTCACCCATGGGCAATGTGTGCTAGCTCCTCCCCTCCGGGCCAGTCAACCTTTGCAGGCCTTCACTGCATCAGTGTGCACAAATCTCAGGAAAATAATTTGTAGTGACTCACTGGGTCCCCACCAGGGGCACGGCCTAGTCCAAGCAGATTCCACCATTCCGCTCAGCAAGGGGAGCAACCAGCTGAAGTCACTTCCTTATAGAGTTAGGGCTGCCCTGCCCAAATTCAACATGTCGTCTGGTCAGTTTCTCCTTTCCCATGGGTGGGTCTTATTCCCATCACTCACTGCATGTTGATGCCAGTCCTTGAGAACTGCATGGCTCCCCGACCTCTGACTTCAGCGCAGCTGCAGTGCGAATTCACGGTGCCTCTGGGTGGGTTGTGTGTAGGGCCGGTCCGGCCGCGCTGCACGCAGGGCTGTTCAGCTCCGCTCTCGGGTGGGCTCAAGCCAGTTGCTTCGGCACAGATCGCTTGTTCAGGTTGGGCAGGAATTCAGGCGGCTGGGTCGAGGAGGGCACTGTGCTCGCTGATCTTAGCCTCACTGATGCCCCAGAACCTCATATTTGAGTGGTTTTTTGCACTTTCGTTTCTTCGTGGGTTGTGAGAGTCCATCTCTCTCTGTTTGGGTCTCTCCAGGGTGTTTTATTCTGGCATTTGAGCTGTCTCTCTCAGAGAGGGTCTCTCTCCTGCTACCTACCAGTCCACCATCTTTTTTTTCCTCAACTTCTCCTTTTAGAATCTCCATTTTTACAGATTATAAGGTGAAAACTTGTGCTATATTAATGATAAAACTTTAGGCATAAGGAAAAAGGCAGCACAAAGAATATTTCAGAACAATTATTTGTACTGCTAAATCATACAACACAGACTGCCATTTAACCATTCCAAACAAAAGGTTAATTCTCTTTTGACATGCAAAATTTCTTTGACTTCAGTAGCTGATACCATGTCAATTTAAGGAATACATAAGTCTAGGAGGAAACAAGCATCCACTTAAGCCAAATAACGGACATGTGGAAGAGCACCACTGTTTATTATTTGATTGTCAATAAATATTTGATGAATATTAAAGGAAGGAAGGAATGAAATTCACAGATTAACATCCTACTTTGTTGGTCCAAAGAATATTCAGATGCATTAGATGAACTTTAGTTTTCAAGTTTTGTTTTAAAGAACTCTGAAGGAAAGGCTTAAATTGTGGAATAAATCAATAGAATTATCTAACTCTTCTCTCAGGTCACTTCTGAACTTTAAGGCTCTATTTTTGGACAGAATGACTCTCAAATGCAGAGAAAAGGCTCTATCTATGACCAACATAGTGACTGTCCGGTGCTTTGTTGGTTCTTGTTCTCACGCTGGTCCACGGTGCTCCCTGATGTTACTGTAAGTCCTCCTGATATTGTCATCTGAATGGCTTCTTATGTATATTGATTAAACAGCATCACAAGGGATTCAGGAAACTTTAAAGCCTCCCCAGGATCTTTTCTTTCTCAACTAGATGAGTTGAAATAATATAAAAAAAAAAACCCTTCAAACTTGATATGGATTTAAAGCCTATTATAAATGGAAATAGGAGGGTGTCTTAGTCACCTTTTACTCGTCACTGAGACAAAATACCTGATGCCCAAAGTTGGGAAAGGAAAGGTTTATTTCTTACAGTTTTTGGAGGTTTCAATCCATACTCAGTTGGCTCCAAGGCAGGGTGGCATGGTGGGGCCGCAGTTCATGGTGGCTGCAAAAAGCAAGGCTGAAACCAGCAAGAGAGAGAGACACACACCTTCTTCCTGCCATTACATTGTATGCTGGCTCCACCCCTTAAGAGGGTGTAGCACTGACACCATCAACCCAAGCTCTAGACAATGAACCAATCACAAATGCACAAAGCAAATGCATGAGGCCTAGGGGCCATCGACATAAACCATGACAGGGGATGTACAGAAAGCCTCATTTTTCTCTTTTTCTTTGCATAAACATTAGAATCAGAGATATTTGGCATCTGGATTATGACTCTGAAGCATTGTGGCTTTTGCTTATATAGAATATTAAAGAAAAAGCTAAGTATTCAGAACTGAGCACATATGTTGTGGTGAAAAGTAGTAAAATTTCTTTAGCAAATTTTTTTGCTACTAAATCATCATTTCTATACTGCCATCTCAAGGATTTGAGCTGTCATAGGATTGCCTTTAGGGACATGCAATAGATTTGGGGAGAGGGACTTTGAAGTACAACTACAATTTTAAAGTTCATAAAAATGACTGCAAATGCATTTCTTTTTGATATAGGGCAAGGAAACTCCCAAACTACTATGTCTGGTACAAGTTCGTGTTCTCTAAAATCAAAGAATGAATTTTAGGAACAACGGAGGTTAAGAGTAGAATACATTTACTGAGAGGAGAGCTTCTGTCTGAGAGAGACAGAAGGGGTTCTGAGCAGGTTGCAAGGACTCTGTCTTTTCCAGGACTTTTATAGAGTTAAATCATGGTGTGAGACAGGCTCAAGGTGGGGAAAACTGGGAACTCACAAGGCAGACGGGCACAAGGTGGGACAGAACTATGGTTAACCAATAAGATTAATAGTTAGGTAAAATTGATTAAATTGGGGACAAATGGGGAAGCAAGTCACATAGAAAAAAGGCATTCTTAGCAGTGACTCTTCCCTAGGGGGTTGGAATGGTGACGCCTGACCTTCTCAGGGTGATAGGGAACTGTTTAGAATGTCAGTCCTTAGGATATGGGTACGTTTGTTTGATCTTTTGTCTTGAGGCTTGGCCCATAACAAGAAGTACCTGTCTCCCCCATAATTGCAAACTCTCTGAGCTTCTGCACTGGCTCCTTCAAAGACCTAGCCCTATCTCGCTGCCGATAATATTTCTATCAAACTATAACATTTTGAGTTAAACAGATACCAGAATTTTTTTTTCTGGTTTTAGTAATACAGGGTATATCATATGAGCCATAAAATCTCCTAAAATTATTCCTGAAAAATAACATTAATCTTAAATCATGTTCATTTGTATTATAAGGGTTAGTGCCATAAGGAAAATAGTTGACAATGTCCACAGTGGGCCTGCCAGCTTCTGGTAGGACAATCTTTGACAAGTCACTAGTCTGGAAATCCTAGGGCTCTCAGGAACATGAGAAAACAATGCTGATCACACATATTTTTGAAACTGAATTACTAAATTGATTCTTTCCACATCAGAGGTGCTGGACTGTAGACATTCTCAATCAACTTACAAAGGATGCATTTTGATCCTCATATCCATTTGTAATTCCTTTCAATTGCATCTGCACCTTCTACTTTTATTGCAAGGCATGAGAGGACTATCAGGTGGTAACTTAAATAGCAATAAAGTTGTTTTTTCTAGACTCTTCTCTCAGGGACTGGTATGTAAATGTGTTATGACACATTTTTGTCAAATATTTGTCAAACAATTATTTGTGTATGTCACTAGGGATAAGTACTAAAATATGTGGCCCTTTAGCACACTGGATCAATCTAGCTACCATCTTCTGGGCTATACATACATGCATGCATACATACATACATACATACATACATATATAAATAAATAAATAAAGGGTATCTCATAAGCATCATAGACATTTTTTAAAAATGTGTGGGAATTAAAACCAATGAGGATTTGCTCATCATTTAAGAATATTTTGCCTTTGATATTCTCAATTTGTATTCTTTTCTGTGGTCCTTCCAGCTCCTCAATTTGCCCTTAAACACAGGCAGTTTCCCAAATTGTGCTCACTATGCCTCAATAACTTGGCATGGAGAGTGATATTTGCATTCTCCTTCATTAATAGATGAGATGAAGAGCATATTATGCAAATCTTGGATTTCAACTGAAAGGTAGGAGAAAGGAAAACATTTTTTTAAAATGAAATAATTATTACTATAACAGATAAATAAATGGATGTGGCAGAATGTTGTATCTCTGCCTGACCCTAGATATAAAATGAGAATTATTCATCAAATTTGGCTTGCCTTGACCACCTTACCACTTGAGTGGTATTGTCAAGAATGCCTAATTCCTATTAGGCCAACTTTTATTTCCTGCTTTTTCCCCTTAACTTATTTTAATGCATTATAATTTTAGATCATAGTCCTTAATATATTTCCAAATATCTGTACTATCATCTAAATTATATACATTAATGCTTCACTAATGAATTTCTTGCATTTAGTATATCACTAACCTGTATAAGCTCTATTCAGAGCTTTTACATATTTTCTAAATAAACTGATATTTTACAAAATGGGTATAAACAATTAATTGTCCACATACTCCTGTGGATTGTCCACATTGGAAAAGTAATTTATTCATTAAAAATAACCACAAAAACTAAAAGGTGACAGTTTTAATTTTAAAAACTATTCAATTTATCATACTTAAATAAAGAGGAAAGTATTCATTTGTCTCTTTTTGATGATTTGTAGACAGATTGCTTCTCTTGTATTCAAATAAATTCAGCTCATTGTGGTAGGCAGAATAATTTCCCCCTACATATTGCTGTATCCAGATCCTCAAATCTATAAATGTTACATGGCAGAAGGAAATTAACTTTCAGTTTTCAAAGGAGATTAACGCAGGCAGTCAGCTAATTTTGAAACAGGGAGATTATTCTGGATTATCCAGGTCACCCCAAAATCAGTCAAAAATCTGAAAAGATAGGATGAGAGACAAGAGTTAGCATTGAGTGATAATCATGAGAAGCACCCTACCAGTAATTGTCGTCGTTACTTTTCTCTTACTGCTGAGACAAAATACCAAATGCTCAAAATTAAGGAAGGGAAGGTTTATTTAGCTCAAAGTTTGTGGAGGTTTTAGTATATGCTCAGCTGACTTCAAGGCAGGGTGGTGTGGCACAGAGCCAACCATTCACAGAAGTGCTGGATAGCAAAAGTAACAAGAGCAAAAAGGGAAAAAGCAAGTCACAGCTTCTTCCTTAGTTGGAATGCAGGCCACCCCCTTTAAGATGGGTATAGTATTCTCACCATCTCCATGCTCTCCTCTTTTACAGGCTGAAGATGTTTACCAAATAAGCACTTTGACCCCCTGCTGACACAGTTAAACTTCTAAACTTGTCAGGTAGACACAATGAATCAATGAATCACATCATCATAGGCTGTAAACAGCCACCCTAGGGCATGTCTTCTATACCCTAGGATGTAGAACTGCTAAGTACTTAGTTAAGCTTTTAAACTTCTTTAAATTGATACAATGTATAAATCATTAGAGCTTTGAAAATGGGATACACTACAACAAAGTAACAGGCAACCTGTACAAATACCTCAAGGTGAGAAAACAGAGTGTTTACTAAAAAGTATAAAAGAAAAATCCAGAAAGAATACAGCACTGCCACACCTTGATTGTAGCCCTTTGAAACACATTTAGAATTTCATGTCTCCAGTACCATAAGACAATAAGTATATAGTATATTGTTTTAATACACCAGGTTTGTATAGCTTATTCCAGCACGATCAGAAACTAATATTCTCATTAGAATGTTTTCCAAAGAATTAGCAATCTTTTTATTCCATTAGACTACCAGTGCTGGCCTCCATATTATGCACTATGCAGTATGTGCTATGTATGCTACACAGCAGTCTGTGAAACCAGTGCAGGAGGATCTTGTTTTTATTTTTGTTTTATTTTGCCATAATATTTTTTATTTAGAGAAAAAAAGCAAAACAGAAAAAAAGGCAGAAATAATACAGAATTTCAAAAAAAAAAAACAGTAAAAAACCACTAGTTGATAAATTACAAATTATGTTAGAAGTAGTTGTTCAAGTTACAAAATCAAGTTTGAGTTCAGCCTGAGAAACTTAATGACTTAACAAGACACTGTATCAAAGTTAAAAAAAAAAAGATAGAGAGAGCGGAAACTGACTATATAACAGTGTGAATGCCCTGGGTTTAGTCCCTTATACTGCTACTAGATATGTGGAAAAGATGGAAAGTTTCAATTGTCTGTATAAAACATAGTACCTCATTACTTCAGTTATTTATTGTGTTAGTCACATTTAACATCATTATTTTCTTTGCATATATTGGTATCTCACAGTACAAAGCAAGTTAGATGAAGGCAAGTGTTTAACTTGTTTCATGTTTCATTTTAGTGTCTAGAGCAGTAGTTATTACATGTTTAGTATTCTCCATATGAGGAATAGATAAATAGATTTTAAGACATTTGATAATAATAAATTCATGACTAAATAAGTCAATTAATTAGAGCCATCTTTCTTAATGCCTGAAAAGAGTATGAGTAAGCATACAGATCTGATTAATAAGTCCTGATGAATTTCACCTCACTTTTTTACTATTATTTTGCTTCTCTTGCCTCAAGAAATAATTTGCTATGCATATATATGGTCTGAATTTTCATTACTCAGCTGTATTAAAACCCATGCCTATGAAATCACTCAACAGACCTTGACCAGTAGCCTTTATCTTTGTTACTTCCGAGAATTCCCATATTGAATTTGTAATACCAACACAGCTGGAAACATACAATTAATGTTCGTGCTGAAGAAAACAGTGGTCACAGGATGAAAGATTTCTAGAGCTAATTTATTTTTTTCTTGTAGAATGTGTCATACTACAGGAAGTTTTGAAACTTCTTGCTTCTTCTCTCCCATAAGCATTTCCTCAAAGAGAATTTCTGAAATCTAGGAGTAACCTGTTTGTTAAAAATTATTTGATAGATCTCAGGTCTTTGGCCATGCTGTGTCAATTCGACCAGATAAATTTATTCTAAGATATGATTTATGTTGTAGATGATTTTGCTCTTGGAGCCAGAGTCTGAGTAGCTGAGGTCCATCACAGAGATACTGAATGCCAGCATTAGTAACCAGCACTAAAAACTCAGGTACATATAGCTGTGGGGAGCTAAAACTGCATGTCTTACTATTCATGACTGCTGGGGAAACAATGCGCATTCTCATCTAAGTTCTCTGGGAGGAGAAGCTTGTGCCTGGGCTTCCTGGATGACCCCATATGCTTTTCCCTTACTGATTCTTCCATGTCCTTTTTCTGTAACAAACAAGGACTGTAAGTATGGCAACTTAGCTGAGAACTGTCAGTTCACCCAGTGAATCAGACATACTGACATGGTTTTAGGAACCCTCGACACCATTTAAAGATGCATTTATTCCTTGAGACAATCCTGTGAATTGGATATTATTTTTAAATTTATTTTCAAGGTGGGCAATTTGAAATGTAGAGAAAATTTTTTACCTAAGGTAAAGGTTTCCTTCAATGCTTTTGCATACTGGTCATATTTTATTGGGATGAGAGAATAGTTAATTTCTATGGTCAAAATTTGTTGGTATTTTCAGTGAGGGACACTGTCACTACTATTTGTGGCTGAAAAAAATCTCCTAAATATTTCTTGTTCTTAATGATTTAAGCACTTGCTTGAAATATCATTTTAACATCTTCTGCCAAAGCTTCCCTGATTACTCTTGGAAACAATAATACTTTTCTAATTTACATCTCTAGTTTTCCAGTGGTCTATGCTAAACTGTCATATACTTAATTAAAAGATCTTGTCTCCTTGTATTCTAAAATAATTTAAAGAATGTTAAACCGGTTCTGTTTACAAGGTCATAGGTCATCTATTGCTTCCTTATTTCAGATCCCAGAGATGAGACTTAATAAACAGATTCAACTTGTCTGAAAATGTTAGCACATTTTAGAAGCTTTGCATTATTTTCTCCCAATATACACTTTAAATAAATATATTAAGCATAAAAGCCATGATTTTCAAGCAGAGCATTGTACCATTTCTTCAATGAGCTATGTAAATCTCCTTAGACATTTAATAGCTTTTGGTTTCTGAACAGAATAAGGAAGTCAGTTATTTAACTCTACTTCTTTTATCTCTTGCAAAGCTAAAGAAGAAAATAAATAAAATTTACTTTTACTATTTATTTTATCCCTCTTTTATAAGCCAGGCAATATCTTTTCTTGCTTTTTCTTTTGACTAAAAGTAAAAATTATTTTTCTTTGTAACCATAATACATGATAAGTATAGATATTTTCTAAACACAGAAAAGTAGAAGGAATAAGAAGATCACTCATAATCCATAGATAAGCTTTTTTGGTGCATAAATACATTTTTAAAATATTTATTATAAAATTTATAGTAAATATAAAGTTATATACAATTATTTTTAATATTTTTCTTAAATATTCAAGATTATACATGTATTTTTGAACCATGAGAAAGTTTTAAATCCCAGAAATCATTTTTTAAAAATGGAGAACTTTAAGAGAGTAGCACACCAGCATTTATTTACATATTTTAATTAACAATATGAGAGCATGCTTTTACTTATTTTAGAGTATTAGAGCATATTTTCATTACCTTTTAATAAGATTATCCTAATGGTTTTTATTTAGGTCTTTGCAGACTGTGTGTTCATATCAAATGTTACTGTATTGGAATAAGCACCAAATGTATGAAATCAATAAAAAAAGAGATTGCTTCTTTCCAACAAAGTGTCTGAGGCTCAAACATATATTGATGTATTAAACTATTTACTTCTTTTTATATGTTATGTTTTTGGTGGTGCTGAGGATCCAACCCAGGTGAATACTAGGCAAGCGCTGTACCACTCACTAAGCCATGTCACGAGCCCTCTTTGCTTCTATTTTAATTTTCAGCATCTTCCAAAAAGGTTTTTATTAGGCTAATTTTACTAGGTTACTTGCTACTTATGCTTCTGAAATTAGGATTGAACCCATTGTCTTCTTTCCCCCAGAACCTGTCAGATTGGTATCCTCTAACTCTACCTGCAATGCAAAGGGAGAAGGCTTCTTTGCCTCTAGAAAATCCTGACTGAAATGCGTTACTTTGACACAAATCAACCAGTTCTGAACAGTCAAAAACAAGAGTTAGTATGATGATGATGATGATGATGATGATAATGATATGAATCCTACACAGAAAACATACCTCAGTTTTACTGAAAAATTTAACATCAGATGCCAAATTTAGTTGTTTAGGTTTTTCATTACTTTTCAGAGGATAGCCCATAATGCTTCTAATTTTTTAACTAGTTATGCTTTTATTTCACTAAAATTTAATTAAGGTTTGATAATGTATGACATGTAATCATTAGGTCCCCCTAACAAAAGAGAAAATTAGATATACAAAGAATAATCTAAATTCCTATATTGGGAAAAATTAGGTTTATAAAAATAAATAAAAAATTAAAAAGAATTACAGGTCCCTTTTTTCCAAAGAGGTTACCACTAATAAAGACAGAACTTACAAATTATGACTAAATTTAAAATAGACTTAAATTATGGCCCAAGTGACAAGGGAGTAGATAGAATTAATTTGTATATTGACAGCATAGGTCAAATAAAAAGGGCAAGGTCAGAACTCAAACATAGATTGATGCTTTTGTCACTGAGAGTACACACACATCACTGGATCTAAAATTCATCTGAACATCACCGTCAGGCACCAGGGTGGGCTGTTGGTGCAAGGAAGCGTAATAGCAGCAACTTCTGTTTTAGATTTTTTTTTTTACCCTATTCTCCATTTATGACCTTGTAATTTTTTTAAAAAAACATTTTGTTTCTCTTATTTTCTAAATAAAGTTAACATTTAAACTTTCAAGTCTCTTGTGGTTTTATTCAGAAAAGAAACTCCTTCTTCTAGTACAGAAGTTAGCAACTCTCTAGCCAATATTTAAAGAGAAAGGGCTTTAAATCTATTGATCAAAATAATATGAAATACATTTCTATTTTTGAAAAGACGGAAGAGCAGACAAAGTGAAATCACTCAAGAAGAAACAAATAATCACTAAGAGATAGATCTCAACTTACGAAAACTAAATCAGAATACAGAAAATAACATGTAATATAGAACCATTAATATACAGTATGGGACATACTAGTGACAACTGCAGGATGTGATGCAGAAAGAAGTGAAAATAAACAAAAACTAGAAGTAGAAGCAGACACAATACGGCTGTTTTTAGAGCTAACTTCTCAGCTTGTTTTACATGAATTGAACTTTCAGTTGTACATAAATATCAGAAATAAAACATATTTCATACTTTAAATTTGCAAAATAATTATACAATGTTTCAAATAATTATTATAATTTGGAATTATTTTTGTCAAGTTGCATAACACAGAGAAGCTATGTATGATATGTGAATTCACAATTTATTAGCTAAGTAGTAATATTACCAATTTCTGATAAAATTAAAGTGAAAGGGAATTTATGCATCTTAAACAGTACAGTTACTAAGGGTAAGAGACAGTATTCATAATAAATAGGTTGGTATACATTGATGCCAGGCTGACAGTTCACTCAGATGCCTTACAGAAATACCGCATAGTATATGATTGTCCTCTCTAAAATAGCATGCTTTCAAAAAAGTGTGAAAGAAGCCCTACATATAAAGAACTCACTGAGCATGGACTGAAGATTTTTTTCAGGGCAGGATATAAAATTAAGAACTGTGGTTGAAGATCAGGAGCGGCAACAAAGAGCAAAATTAAAATCACTGTAATTTAATACTGGATTAATTATAGGCAATAAAATTAAGGACACTAGGTTTAGAGTTATTAAAGGATAACAAAACTAATGTCTAAGGACAGATTGTTAATATTGAAAAGAAGCGTTGGAAGTGAAATTTGTTACCTTTAATATAAAATACATTTGATATGCCAGAGAGCAAATCTTCCACAACCAAAGAATATGTTAGTAAACTGGGAGACAAGATCTGGAGGAATTTCCAATAATTCAAAATAAAGAGATGCAAATGGGTAACCATGTATTAGCTAAGATTTAAGAGAATAGGATAGAATTAATGATTAATGCAGTGAGGTGAAATTTTTAAAGGTAATTTCTGATAGTTCACTAAAAGAAGAAAAAAAACTAAAATGTGGCAAGATTGTAAGGGAAGAAATAAAAGTACCTTTGTTGAAAGATGACATGATTTTCTATGAAGAAATTTTGGGGAAATAAAACTTTCTAGGAGTTAATAAATAATCATAATATGATGGCAGGATACAAAGTTAATACATAAGAAGTTCTACATACCAGCAATGAAAACACTATTTAAAATTTTAAAACACAAGGTCATTTATTTTAGTCCCCCCCAGAATAAAATAAGCATAAATATATCTAAAAATATGAACAGTTTTTTTCTATGCCACTGGGGATTGATGCTGGGAACTTTGCATTGAGTTACATACTCAGCCCTTATATATATATATATATATATATATATATATATATATATATATATATAATTTATAATTTATATATAATTTATATATATAAATTTTTGGGAGAGATTCTCATTATGTAGCTAAGTTGCTCAAGGTGTACCCAAACTTGTGATCCACCTGTCTCATATGCCGAGATAGCTAAGATTACAGGGGTGTGCACCATGTCAGACTGGTAAAAGATGTTTATGAAGAAAATTACACAACTTTGATAAAAAATAGAAGAACAAAATAAAAGGTGAGATAATTCATATTCACAGATAGGAACACTCGGTATTCTCAATATATCATCTTTTCCTAAGCTGACAATCTCAAGAAGAAATCTTAATAAATTGTTTACTGAATATTGGAAAACATATCCTGAAGTTTATATGGAGAAGCAAAAGATTGACATAGTAACCATAACAGTGAAGAAGAAAAAAAAGATGGAGGACAAAATCCGTCTGCCTTCAAGACTTACCATAGAGCTATGTGATCAAGACACAGTGCTTTGGAGAAATAATAATAATAAATTAATAGACAAATGGAACAGAAAAAAAAGCCAACAAGAGTGTCCATGTAAATATAATCAACTTTTTTTTTTTACAATGAAGCAAAGGTGTTCCTCTCAAAAGATGGTGCAGAAAAAGACATGCATGTGCAGAAATGAACAGCAATGACTTTGTATCTGGATGTTTGTTCTGAAGGTAAGAAAAACTACAGATGTGGTTCCCTTTAAATCCAAAGAATAATGTAATTGTTCAATTTAAACAGCTTTGGTCAGCTTCTATATAAAAAAAAAAAAACTACTGGGCTATTAAACACAGCAACCTCTAGGAATCATTTTAAAGAAATTATTTAGGAAAAGGCAATAGTAATAGGGTAATTTTGAAATGCAGTGACAAATCCTCAATAACTTAACTTCATAATGCAAGTGAGTAATTCAATAAATAGGTTAAGGAATAGAAGAAAGGGGAATTAAATCACCAGCAGAGTCAACAGAAATTTTCATCTTTCATCAAAAAAATTAAAATACTGTAAGGGAGGTTAGATCGCCCTTCTGGTTATAAAACACATTTTGCATTAAAACATAATCACCACCCTCTCATGGAAATGAAAATAAAATTTCTGTAGTTTGTAAATAGCATCGTGGAATTATGACATTCTTGATACAATAAAAACACCAAGGCATCTGCTGTTTTACTCACATAGCATTCCATGGCATGCTCATAAATTAGCAGGGATGGTTCCAAATTGGAAACTGGAGCATTGAACAAAAGCATCACAAAACATTAAACCATATCAGACCCACTGCCTGAAGTATTTACAGTGAGGAGGTGGCTGTCACTGATTTCATCTGATTAAAATTGGAGATGAAGCTGAGTGTTTCACTTTTGTCTTTTGTATTATAAACCATACTACATCTGCTTGAGAATTTAAGAAGCTTAAAATCAATGTGCTTGAGGAAATGGAAGGATACAAGAGTTTAATACCTAACATGTTGCAGGAACCTGAAACGTGGTAAAATTACACAGTACTCCTACCATCTGCTATGTTTACATAACATTAAATGACATCTTTTTAAAAAATTCTATATTTATATTTTTTTCTTCCAGTGAGTTCTTAAAGGCAAATAGACAAGTGTTCATTTTAATTTTATTGAAAGTGTAGTTTCAAATGAATTGTTTTAAAATACCTTTACACGTAAAGATATTTATGTGCATCTTTGCCTGTATATCAGGACCCCTGCAGTGAGTCCTCAATGTCCTGCAAGGTGTTAAGGTGCGTGGTGAAAAGCAAGAAAAACAGACAAATAACAGGCAATGGGGATCTGGGATGACCAGTAGTTCACAGGAAACAAAAGTCCACAAGGCAGCCAGAGCCTCGGTATTTACTGATTATACTTACATTTAGGAAAATGGTGAGGGGATTTTCAGATGACTCAGAGGGAAATGGTGATTTTAAACTAATGAGGATCTTATTTTGATGAGGATGGTGTGGAGAGATGGCAGGTTGCTGAGAAGTTTGTCCTTACCTGAGGTGACACGTTTTTTATTTTTTATTATTATTTTTTATTATTACTACTTGGTTCTCAAGGAACCAGGATGTCTTCAGCTAAGGTAATGTCGCCCTGGACCGTCACAGCAGCTCAGGACCTCTGAGGTCTCAAGTGTGACTGGAGGCCCAGGAAGTTGTTTCCACATACCATAGTCAGCTCGCAGGGCAAGACCCTAGGCCTCAGAAAATCCCTAATCACAATTTAATAATGAAATGGTTTTTCCCAAAAAGCTATATAGAATGGCTCTAGAAACCTTTATAGCAAAAATAAAACATGCAGTGAATTTCTAAGTGGTACCAGTTCATCTTTCATTTCCAAATACTACTGTGTAATGAACAGGACAGAGAGAGACATGGTTCCTTGTCAGAGTGTATTTCACTGCAATACCAAGGCAGTTTTCATTCCATACTTTTCTCTACCTTATTCCTTCCAAATATTTCACGAATTGAATAAAACAGACCATGACTAGATACATATTAATAACCATATATATTCCATAAAGCAGGTTCCTATTCTGAGAAACTACATAAAAATTAACTAGATACATGGTATATGCCAAACAATTATAAAATCCTTAATAGGAAGTGAAGAAATCTAAATGTCAAGAAAATGACTTAGTATTACACATGGTATGATTTACTTCTCAAACTGTCTGGGGGGAGAAGTATTTTGTTCATTTTTTTTACTGAAATTAGTTGTAAATGGACTGAATTAAGAAATATGATTGTAAAATAATAGCAAATATAAAGAAAAACAGTATATAAGCCTATTATTCAGAAATTTATATGTCAAGACAATGTCAAAATTATCTTAAATTTTCTAACTCACCTTCTCAAATTTTGCATTTATTGTAAACTTTTAACACATGAGTTATAGATTGGCACTGGCTCACAGAATAAGCTCTAAATAGTATGGCAATAAATATAGATGATACAGCTATAATACCAAGTCTTTTTTTTTTAATTAGCACCTTCTCTTAATCTGTATTTTAGCCCAGTATACATAATGGACACAATGTAGTCCCATGAACATTATTGGCTTACCAGGGTAGGTAACCTTTAGAGAAGTGTGTGGAGTTTGAAAAAGTTCCCCAAACAGTTTTGGTGGACTATCCTTCCTGGGTTTAAAATGACATCTGTAGGGACTTTAATAATGGACCAATTTATCATCCAGGATCCTGGGTATCTACTCTCTGTGAGGTCCTACACTACGCACTCAATAGTCCAAATGGATGAGAAATGCTTGGGCAATAGTGATAAAGGAAAGATTAAGACTTCGGTGGGGCTCATGCGTACGTAACAAATATGTAACTTCCAAAAAGAAAATGTGCCCATTGGATAGGGCATACAAATGAAATATAATATGTCAGAAATTTTAAAATTTAGATAAAATTTATATCACTTCCTTGATTTTTAACTTAAGCTTTAATTTTAGATTTTTTATCAAGGTTTAAACAAGTAAATACATACTTGTATACATAATTTAAGAAACAATTAAAATTAAATTATTTTAATTATGTAACAACTGAATTTACTTTTGTGATATTCTCTCTCTGCCATATATAAAAATTGGTAAATAAAAGATCAATTTATTTTATTTTATTTTATTTTATTTTGTTTTTGGTACCAGGGATCAAACTTATGACCTTGTGCTTGTCAGGCAGGTGCTTAGACCACTGAGCTAAATCCCCGGCTCCTAAAAGAACACATTTATAAATCAAAGACAGATATGTAACATTATAGGTATAAACCAATGTGGTACAAAATATATCACATAGTATGCACTCAATAAATGATACTAACATCTAATTTTGGTTTGTTTCCAGAAAGATTTTTTTGGAATGAGTTTATTTTATATGGTATAATTGAATATCTTATAAAAGTCATGATTGAAATTCTGTAAGTATTGTGTGAGATAACACTAATAAATTTTTAAATTTTTATCTTACACCATGACCAAAGAAAGTGCCTTTAAGAAATATTACTTTGCACAACGTGTGTAAATATTTCTTAATATAATCTCAATTAGAAAAACAATGTCAGAGAAATGTAACTCAGGATAACCTACTGGTATCTCAGGATACAATGAAAAAAAGAAATCTGGAAACTTGAAGATAAATGGTGATGGATTTGCTTTTTAATTTTTTGTTTATTTATTTTATTTATTTCATTTTATTTGTTTATATATTTTTGGACTTGCTCTTTTAAATG
This sequence comes from Dolichotis patagonum, assembly GCA_004027295.1. NCBI lineage: Eukaryota > Metazoa > Chordata > Mammalia > Rodentia > Caviidae > Dolichotis > Dolichotis patagonum. Next base: position 103,329 of record PVJX010000205.1, read on the forward strand.
CATGCACACATTTGAAGTATTTTATTCAGTTCAACCTGTTTTCAAAAGGAAAAAATACTTTAACACATATGATGAAAGAAAGATTATTTTAGCTCCTGGAGTTTTGAAATATTTCCAATATATTGTTAATTAATTAATTCATTATTAATTAATACTGGATATTGACTCCAGGGCCTTTGTATTGAAATATATACTGAGCCCTTTTAAAAAAATTATTTCTTTTATTTTTCATCCTGAGACAAGACTTTGCTAAGTTGCTAACTTGCATAGGCTGAGCTTAAACTTGTGACTCTCTTGCTCAGCCTCCTCTACTGCTGCAATTACAACCTGTGCCACCACACATGCCTCTCCCAGGTATTTTAAATAATTAGAATTCATGCAAGTCACTGATAATTCATCAGGTGATAAACCATTTGATATTGGCATATATGACACACTTATCTCAAACAGCAAAAAGTTTGGTCGTCTAAAAGTAAGAAAGAATTGAAGAACATCCTTTGTAAAAATATATTTGCACATCAAATTGAACTTGATTGTAGAATACAGAATTCTTCGAAATTTTAAGAAAAATTAAGGTTCATTCTAGTGAATGCTCAAACACTACTTAGAGGATCACTTCTATGGGCTAATTTCTAGATCACTACAAAAATTTCTCAACTACAAATACAGGTGATGGCTACTTTTCATGGAACTTACAGTTAATCAGTATGCAAAAGGCTTTTCTCTAAAAAAAAAAGGTAGATAATTGGCTCTAGACTAAACGCATCATAAAGGCAAGATCAACATGATCTAAACAATTCTAAGTCAATTAACTCAAGTGGTTCTATAGGAAAACACAAATATCCCAGTATCAACAAGGTAAGCTTCACATAATGTGAAGCAATTTTCAACAACTTCTAGATCTATAAAGGAACAAAAAAATGCAGCATATAATGTGGATAAAATTCAGTTCATTGAAACCTATCTGCTTTTGAGTCTCATGTTAGAATTATCACACAATAACTATTTACTGGTTATTTCAATGGTTCCCATGTAGTCAAAAAGTTGAGATGCAAGAAAAATTTAAAAACAAGCTGAACTTCTAAAAATAAAATCTATAATGTGTGATTTTAAAAATGCAAGTTAGTTGATAACTGCCAGATTGGACATTGCAAAAACAAATGATTAGTGAAATTGAATTCATAGGACATACAGAATTTAAAATTTAACATAAAGGAAAAAGGAACTTTAGAAAACACAGAATGTATCAGTGAGCCATGAGGCAACTTTAAAAGACTATTTATATATGTATATTCAACTGTAGTCAAAGGATAGAAAGTAAAAGCAGAAAAATACTTCAAGAAATAATTGCCTCAATTACAGCAAAAAAATTCAAGTATAATAGGCACAATAAAGAAAACTATACCAAAGCACTTCATAACAAATTATTCAAGCCAGTGATAAAAAATAAAAAGTTTAAGCTTTATTTATAATTTTAAGAAAAGAAATTTTAAGTATAGAGAGTGAAAAGATATTAACAGAGGAGTTACTAGAAGCAGTATAAGCCAAAAGTTCACAGAGCGCTATATTCAAAATATTAAAGCAATAAATCTGTCACCCTATAATTTTACACAGAATGAATATATATTTCAAATCTAAAGGTGATATAAATTCTTGATCTAATTTAGAAACACTAACATAATTATAATAAAATAGCATTAAAAGATATTAAAGGAAATACTTCATGCAGGATTAAATAAAAAAGATATCTAAGCAAAACATGAACACACAAAAGGAAAGAACACTGGAGACAATAAAAAATAAATTATTAACTTTCATATTCTGTAAAGCTCTTTAAAAGCTAAATAATAAAATGCTTGAGTGGGTCGTGGTGCCACTCGCCTGTAATCCCAGCACTCAGGAGGCTGAGACAGGAGGACTATTGCAAGTTTAAGGCCAGCGCAGGCTACAAAGTGAGCTCAAGACCAGCCTGAACTGCATAGTTAAGCCTTGTCTCAAAAAAAAAAAAAAGTTTAACAATAACAATGTAATATGAGGTTAAAAATATAAAAGGATAGGGGTTGGGGATTTAGCTCAGTGGCATAAGTGCCTGCCTAGCAAGCGCCAGGTTGTAAATTCAATCCCCAGTACCAAAAAAAAAGTTTAACATGTAAAAGGATATAGGTGTGCAATAACGGTTCTTGTTAATGAAATCTTTACCTACATTTATGTCTTCAAGAATTCTGCCTATAGTCTCTTCTAGCAGATTTAGTGTTTCTGCTTTAATATTTAAATCTTTGATTCATCTCAATTTCAGTGTAGTGCATGGTGAGAGATACCGGTCTAGCTTTAGTCTTTGGTAGTGGTTTCACATGGATATCACATGAGGAAATAAGGACAAAAGTGCATAAAAGGTATTGTAAAACAGGAAGAAACTGTTCAAAAGAAAGAGGAACTATGGATGGGATGGGAGAAAGGAAAGAAGAAAAAAGGGAAAAGAAAGAGTCCATACTCCTAAGTCTAATAATCGGACTTACTGTTTTAGATGTAACATCATTTCTCTGGTGTGAGACACTGAAACAGTAAATTTGGACCACAATGTACAATAGACACTGGAAAATAGGGAGGAAATATTCAAATGGGAAAGTGATCAAGGGATGGGGAAGGAGGAAAAGAAGGAAGAAAAAGGAAGAAGGAAAAATGATAACAGGAAGAAAATTGAAGCAAAGCTTTTGTAAATAAGCATGTTATGGTTGATTCATTGTGTCTGCTTGAGAAATTTAGACATTAAGGGACCCAGCAGGGGTCCAGGTCCCTCTCTTTGCAAACATCTTCATTCTGTGCAAGAGAAGGGCACAAAGAGGATGGTGTGAGTGCTGCATCCTTGTCACAGCCTTCTGGGTGGACATAACCTGCTTACAATACAAGGGAGAGAAAGAGACTTGCTCTCCTCCCTCTTTGCTTTTGCTGCTTTTGCCGTCTCCTCCTTCCTTGAAGCATTGTTCCTGTGCCATGCCACTCTGCCTTGGAGCCAGCTGATTATGACTGAAACCTCCACAAACTGAGCTAAATACCTTTTCCTTCCTTAATTTGAGAGTCAGGTATTTTGTCTCAGCAACAAGAAACGAGTAACCAAGACAAAGAGGAAGATGGGTTGAAGGGAGGAGAGGGTATTGGGGAAAAAAGATGAATTAAGGATTATCATGTATAGGTACAAACTTCCTCTGATGTATGTGATCATTACATATATCTAAAATGTACCAAAAAATTAATCAAAATTTAAAAACTTTTTTTTGTTATATTTCTCTTGTGAAACTTGGATATATGCAGCTAGTGAATAGTTAATCTGCCAGGAAGTGAATTCATACATGCTAATTTTATGTATGCATATGTGCATATTTACAAAATGTTAAATATTCATTATTTGAGCTTATTAATTGATATATTCAGCATGGACATTTAAAAATACGTCTTGTTTTTCTACAAGTTTAATTATTCAGTCCTACTCTCCTAGGGCATTTTTGTTAATCTCTTACACAAAATTTTTTTGGGGGGGATTACTGATACTTCTTTAGCAACCAATAAAGTAGCCAAAACCAGGCCTTTTAATTAATTTGGATTTCTGATAAAAAGTTTAAATTTTCATATGATCTGTTGGTTTCAGTCTCACTTCTCTTAAATCTTAACTAAAACATTAGCATAAATGCACAATGCGGAAGATTTTTATTCAGATTCCAGATTTGAGTAGTTTCAAAGGGAGACAAAAACAATGGACAGAGATGAAAGCTTTAAAAATAGTGTTGGTGACTGGGTAGTAAGTTGTAGTCAGACAAGAAAAAGGTTGAGCTGTGATATTTATAGGAGGGTGACTACAGTTAATAATACTAAATTGAACATTTTGAAAAACTATAAAAGATTTGAAAGTTTTCATCATACTAAAGCAGAGAAGAAAGATATGTTTTTCCTGACTTATTACACAATATGTAGATGTATCATATTATTACCTGGTACTACATTATTATGTATAATCCTTATGTTTTATGCATCAATTAGATACATTTAAATAAAAATGATACATTGAAGAGAAATCAATATTAAATAATACAAAATACACTTTACTCATTTCATTTCAGAATATTTTCACTTTCGTACTCTGAAAATTGCCAGCTAAATAAGATTTAATTAGGGCAAAGTATGAAATCAATACATGTCAAAGCTTTTAAATGATAAAGCACATTACAAGACCTCAATTATCAAGGTTTTGAGGTACTTTTCTCTGCAAAAATCTGCAACACTAGTTGGAAAGGTTTTTCAAGCCAGGAAAAAGATTAATTAGGCTTCCTGAAAACTTTTCATTATTAGGTAAACAGTACCCACAGAATTAACATTAGTTTAATAAAATCAGTCTGAATCAGGTATGGTGGTGCAGGCCTCTCCCAGTACCCAAGAAGCTGAAGAGGATTGTTGTGAGTTCCACATGAACCTAAACTGCATAACAAGTCTCTGCCTTGGAAACCAAAAGTAAAGAATAAAATTAAAAAAGGACTTTCTGTTATTAATTGAAGAACACATGCAGGTTGGACATATTCCTGAAGAAAATGAGGACACATGATTTGAATTTATTCAGAAGGATGTGTTTACTGCATGCTTTCTATAAAATTTTAGTATTCTAAATTGAGTGTAACTATAAAATTGAGTGTACACAATTTTTAAAATCAGAATGTCAATGTATTTCTTATATGGATCTGTGGGTTAATAAAAGAAAAAATGTTTCCATATTATGCATTAAAATTGGAAATAGGAAAAGATTTGTTCATTCATTCCATAATTAGTTGAAGACAGTTTGGTAATTGCAGTGTTCAGAAGATAAAGAGGCAATTTATCAGGGAACAACAAAATATTGTTTATCACAAAAGAACACCTCAGGAAAATTAAATGTGATTAAAAATTCAATTTACCACGGTAAAATTTATCAAAAATTCAATAATAAGTACATCTGATGGGGAGGAAGATATAGGAGGTTAATAAAGAATTTTGGTAGATATATTGCTAAGTAGAGAATTGAGCCATAACTTTATAAAATGCACACTAAGACAAAATAAAATTGTAAAAATAGGCACCAGCTGTCCTAATCTAATTACAGATTACTACAATCACTAGTAAGAAAGTTTAAAAATGGAGGCATATACTTTCTCTCCTCTTATTCTTTTCCGCAGCGGCCTTTGCTAAACCTATACTTGCTATTTCATATTAAAATTTAAAAAATTAAAGCAGACAATAATTTTTACATTTGTTATGTAACTCACACAAAAGGCAAACTATTCGTTCATCAGTTGATGGAAAAGCAAGTTCTTTCTATGACTTAGTTACTGTGAAGAGTTCAGTTTCTGTTCAAATAGTATGCTGTTTGAGTACTATAGCTTTGTAGTGTTTCAAAGTTTACAAGGCCTCTGACTTTGTTCTTTTATATCCAGATAGATCTAGTTAGTCAAGGTTTTTCTAGCTTCAGATAAATTTTAGAATGATATTTTCAAGCTATATGAAGGATATCATTGCTTTTTAGATAGATGGTCTATTCAATCTGTATATTATTTTGGGTCCTAGAGAACTTTTAACAACACTGACAGCCTGAATATATGAATAGGCGATGTCTTTACAATTTTTTTGTGTGTATCTGCTTCAATGTCTTTCAGTTGTTGTAGTCAGTCAATTGGCCTAAATCTTTTTAGTTTGTGGATTTTGGCCTGGCAGTAGATGTCATGGGGTTTTTTGCTAGCACTTGGGCGGATACAGAGTTTTTAATCTAAGGCCTGTGCTTAATTCCCTTTTTCCCACAATAGTTGAGTTGTAGTGGAGACAACTCGGCTGTCCTGCCTTTTTCAGGATCTCTTTTCACTTTGTTGTACTATGGTGTCTCACTTGACTTCCTGGTGTATGAATATCTGTGCAACTGGTGTGTCTCTGGAAAATGGTTACTGGGAGATGTCACTTGGATGTCATCTGGCTCCACCAGTAATATTTTTATTGACTTCACATGTTTTATTTTGTAGTAGCAAATCCACTTGGATTAAATGTATTTCTATCATTTAATATATTATACATTAGTGAAGTACAAAAGTCTCAAGATTTGAAAACTCAAGTTCTTTAATATTTTTTATAACATAAATATTTTATACTTTTACATGTAGATGCAACCTTTGCTCATAGTTAGAATATGTACAAATTGACTGCTGTGATGCCCTGTGATATGTGTTAAGGTGACATAGTTTATATATATATATATATATATATATAGATAGATAGATAGATAGATATAGATATAGATATAGATATAGATATACTGGTGACACACATCCATAATTTACACATCCATAATTCATATACAAAAATTAACTAAAACTGGACATATACCTAAATCGAAAGCCTTAAAAAATTATACAACTTTTTGACCAACTGGAAAACAATCTTCGTGATCTTGGGTTTGGTGTAAAGAGAAATACAGTGAAACAATATATGACGGATGGGGAACTTCTACTCTGATAGAATGACAGCCAAAGCGCTGCAAAAGAAAAACAGTATTAAGCAAGAATTCTATTCCCAACAAAATTATGAGTTAGAAATAAAGATGAAAGAGAAATCATTTCCTGATAACTAAGACTTTTGATTGATTGAAGGGATCATCAGCTCAAGGAAATAACTTTAGAGATTCTCACTATTTGTATATGAAATTCAAAGGTTTCATATAAAAATGTTCATTTATTGTATGCTTTTTGTGGAATTCTAGAGTATGAGGGTTGTTTAGGGGCTTTTAGAGAGTGTTGGCCAACCATGGAATTACTTTTGGGGGAGAGGATTTTTCAAGCTCATTCCTCACATTCCACAACAGCTTTCCACCATTTGTCCTTTGGGGAAATATTTTATTCACATGAAAACTGGGCTTAATATACCAGTCTACAGACTTTTAGGAGAATCAAATAATATATGTGTACTGTAAAAGTTAGCATTAAATGCTTTAAGTAATGCCATTTATGAAACCTAATACTATTCTAATCAATATAAATATTTTACTTTGTTGAATCTGAATGGTTATTTACCCTAATTTTCCAATTTAGAAATTAGAAAACTGAGGAAACTGAAGAGCTATCTAAGGACACACAGTGAGTAGACTGAAAGGGATCCAGACCCAGTGTCCACATTCTTACCTACAGATTACAATACGAGAATGTGTTTTTTTCTTATCTTTCATATTCTATTGGTGGTTCCTGATAGGTAAAAATAGAACCAGGGTCTACAAAACAGAAGGCAAATAGCTGAAAAGATTTGGAATAGGGAAGTGAAGAGATGTTGCAATAAAAGCACCTGGCCTATCTGGTAGGCATTTTTTTTCCTTTGTGCAGGACTATGGCTGAGAGAAATGCATATACCTACCAGTCATTGTGCAAAGTCAGGGTGTTAACATAAGAACATTTCTCATAGAGGTGGATAAAACATCAGCTTCAATCACTTTTCCCAGTGGTGGCCAACAGTAGTCCAGGCAGCTGAAGCCTTTTTTGAAATGCACAAATACACTCTGGATCCCTTGAACGGAAAATTGTTCACTCTTCCCTACTCTGTCTCTATAATGTCAATATTAGATAAACATTATGTTCAATGCACACAACACAAAAACAGTGATTGTTCTTTGTTCAAATGCTACTAATTCTCTATTTGCTTGTGAAGTAAATGTCATTTGGTAGTAAAAATACACTGGTCTTTAAATTGGATACAACTGAGTTGCAAGGCACTTCTGACTTCATTGCTGAAAATATTTGTGGTGCAGAATAGTCCTGCGTGGGAAGAAAACTTACGTTTTCAGCTAGTTTGGGTTCAGTTGTTCAATTTTGCCACTACTAATACTGAAATACTGGCTTACTCCTGTTAATTTCCTATGCCTTGATTTCCTCACTGTTTAAAATGTCTCATCATGAAAAGTTTTTAAAAAAATAAAACAATGTATCTCCATATGGATTTCCATACTGGTTGCACCAGTCTACACTCCCACCAACAGTGGAGCAGTGTTCCTTTTCCCCCCAGCCTTGCCAACATTTGTTATCAGTTGATTTCTTGATGGCAGCTATTCTTTCCGGAGTGAGATGAAATCTCAATGCTGTTTTATTTTGCATTTCTCAAATGACCAGTGATGGTGAACATTTCTTCATGTATTTATTTGCCATTTGTATATCTTCATCTGAGAAATGTGTGTTCATCTCAGATGCCCATTTTTGGAGAGGGTCTTTGAATTTGGGGGGCTTGATGTTTTTCAATTCTTTGTATGTTCTGCATGTAAGTCCTTTGTCTGAAGGGTTGCTGGCTAAAATTCTTTCCCATTCTGTGGGTTTTCTTTTCACTCTGTTGGTGATTTCTTTTGAAGTGCAAAAATCTTTTCAATAATATGAGATCCCAGTTGTTGATTCTTTGAAGTGTTTCCTACGTGGTTTGCATTTTGTTCATGAATTCACTGCCTACCCCTATGTCTCCAGGACTTCTACTACCTTTTCTTCAAGTAGCTTTTGTGTTTCTGTTTTAATATTTAGATCTTTGATCCATTTTGACTTTAGTTTAGTGCACAGTGATAGGCATGGGTCTCTTTTCAGTCTTCAGCATGTGTAAAGCCAATTTTTCTAACACCATTTATTAAAGAGGCTATCCTTCCAGTGAACATGTTTAGCCCCTTTGTCAAATATCAGGTGGCTGAGTGTCTTTGTAGTTGTGTTTGCATATTTTAGATTGGAGTTTCATTGAATGTAGCTATTTTCCTACTGGGTATTTTCCCAGAAAAACTGAAAAGTTCATGTTACAGTGACATTATATGCACCCATGTTCATAGCAGTACAATCTGTAATAGCTAAATTTTGGAAACAAACAAAATGCCCATCAACCACAGAGTGGATGAAAAAGATGTAGTATTTTTATACAATGGAATATTACTCAGCTTTAAAAAGGGATGATCTTGAGGCCTTCATATTGAAATGGAGGCAACTTGAAAGTATCCTCATCAGTGAAATAAATAAGAATCATTTTTATAAATATGACATTGTGTCTCTAGTGTAAAAAGTAATAAGAACTGTAGGAGTAATAAAACCCAAAATGTATAATCACTATTGTAAAAAAGAGGGAAAGAAAGTTCTCTAAAGGATATAATTGCATGTATGTTTAAGTGTGTAAGATGGATGACCATATTACTGTTTTTGTTAGATCATGGAGCAGAACTGTTAACAGTCTCACTGTTTGAATGTCTACTTTTTATGTTTTGATTTTGTAACTTGAACAACTATTTCTAAGATGACAATATGTAATTTATCAACTAGTAATTTCTTAGTGTTTATTTTTCTGTATTCTATGTTATTTCTACTCTTTTTTCTGTTTTGCTTTTTCTCTTTAAATAAAATTTTAAAAATATAAATAAAAATAAAGCAATGCAACTTTCATAATTTTTAATAATAGTAAATGCAAACACACTATATAATTGCCATTAGTGTCATTTTGTTATTGAAACCTAGTGGTATAAAAATTTCATGCATATTTTACAATGCATTCTAATTATTAGGCTTGATCTCAGTGGAGATTACATTGACACCAATTTTTTGAGAATTTTCTTTTACACTGAGACCTTAACTAATAGCCTCACATTTAACTATTAGTGAAGCAGCTAAAGATGAGTTTAAATTCTTTGCAAGCCAGTGTTAAATCATTTTATAATAAAAGACTATCCTCATAGGCCTCAGATATGTAAAAGCACAAAGGGAAAACTTCAAGAAGGGGAAAGATGAGTCAGCAGATTGAATAACACATGATGTAAGAGAAAGACTATGAATTTTAGAAATAGACAGGACCCAGTTCTAATTCTAATGCTTGTCACTTCTGTATGTGTGAACGTAAGCAAACAATGATTTTCTGAGACAGGGTCTTACTATATATTTCAGGTACTCACCATGTAGTCCAGGGTAATCTCAAACTTGCAGTGATCTTCCTGCATCAGCCTACCAAGTGCTGGGATTCTAAATTTGTGCCACCACACCCAGAAAATAAGCAAACTATTTAACTGAATCTCTGCTTAATTGTTTTTTATGTAGAGAGAATAGAAATCCCTAGTGTCTGTCATGCCTTCACTTTATATTGTAAAAAGCATCCTCAGTCAGCTTTACAAAACATGTATCATTTATTTTTTAGAAAACATAATGAAGCAAGTTCTACTACTATTTCTATTGTGCATTTAACAAACCTAAGGGTTTGTGAGTTTAGTGGTTTCATAACAGGTAACAAGATTGGTAGATGAAGAGAACCCACATTCTAGTCAGTCATTTTAGTCTAAAGTTTTATATATAATTACAATATCTACAGATCTCCTTAACCACTTAAATGTTATTAACCACATACATAATATAACACATATGGTGAATAGTCATATTTGCAATTATATATATATAAATATATATATATATATATTTAGTAATGTATTCTCTATATGATATCTCTTATAAAGAATAAATGTGTTTTTTGCTATCAAATTTTTCCAAGAAGATTCATCAAAGATTTTAATAACTTCACAAATTAATTCTTAGAAACACTAGATGATGATTTTTCCCCTCTAAGTTTTTCAATCTCTATGATAACATTTTGAAGCAAACCAAACTATGTATCAATTGAATAGATGAGTGAAATAAGAGCCCATGACACTGAGTGATTTACTGTGGACCACAAAATTACTAGGAAAGTTAAGATTTACTTTAACGTTGTCTTCTGGCTTAAATGTACAGGTTTTCTCACTATGATTTTATGAAAAATAAAACTACCATGGCCCTGAAGCAAGGCCAGCAGATGGCTGTAGCTGCTGGTTTCAAACAGGAGCCTAAAGAGAATTCTTTCTGTGGTCTGATGGCCATTTCAGAACTTTGGAAATGGAATGGTCAGTTCATCAGAAAGAAATAGCAGGTAAGTATGGCGGACTTTGGGGGCCTGGTGGGGAGAGACCCTGGCACCTCGGGACCTGCACTGTGTGGTTGACTTGGGGTGCCAGGAGAACGAGGAGCTCAGCTCCTTCCCTCTCTGGGGGATGGCTGAGAGTGTGGCAGACTTTCGGTGGCCTGAAGGAGAGAGACCCTGGTGTGTTGGGACCTGCACTGTGTTGTTGACTCAGGGTGCTGGGAGAACAAGGAGCTCCTTCCCTCTCTGCGGGGTGGCTGTAATCCTGCCGGTGGGTGGGCTGAGAATCAGACATCTCATATAGTCCTGTCCCATGCTTCCCCCTTAGCAAGTGGGAGCCAGTTAACTACACATCTTGTGAAAAAATTGGCTATGGTATTTAGTATGAGCTCCCCATAGGCAAGGATATGGACAACCATTTGGAAGAAAACAAGAGACAATATGACAGATAGTGAAGAACCCTGGTTGTATAGCTTTGAAATTTATGCTTTCTTAAGTCCTGTTCTGTTCTGTTTTGTTGTGTTTAATTTTACCCCCTTTAAAATAAAATTATATTATAAAATAAAATTATATTATAAAATAAAATTATAAAGAGGAGAAAAGAAAGTGCTCTAAAGGATATAACTGAATGTACGTTTAAGTGTATAAGATAGATGACCACGTTTTTGTTGGATTGTTGAGCAGAACTGTTAATAATCTCACTGTTTGAATGTCTACTTTGTGTGCTTCAATTTTGTAACTTGAACAACTATTTCCAATGATGACAGTACGTAATGTATCAAGTGGAGATTCCTTAGTGTTTTTGTTTTTGTTTTGTTGTTGTTATTGTGGTTCTTTCATTGTTTTGCCTTTGGAATTCTGTATTGTTGCTACCCTTTTTCTGTTTTGTTTGGTTGTTTTCTTTTTTGTTTTTTCTCTTTAAATAAAATTTTTAAAAAAACTATCATCTATAGTTTGTAAATGTATTATTGACAAATGTGTTTTTAATTGCAAATCAAATAAATTTTCTTTCTAACTTCTATGAAAATTACTTTTTCCATTGGTCTTTTAACATGTGACAAGAAAACAAGGAAGGTAGATGAATAGCTTGGTTATGGGGAAGCATTATTCTATAAAACCATGAACATTCTAATTAGGGATACAGCAACTCTTGATAGATAACACCTTGTAATCATAATGTTCTCATCTTATTATTAAGACATTTGCATAGCACAGATAAAGCTTCCAAGATCTTTTATTGTTTAACACAACATCAAAGTAATTGTTCTGGTCTTGGTAAGACAAAGGAGAGGAAACCCAGAAATACCATTCCCAGTACAGTCATTTTGGTAATTAAACCCAACTGGGAGCCATTTTCTTTTTAATTATCGAACTAAGTTAACCCAGACAATGAATTAGAAAATCTAAACAAATATTTACATGTCATTATAGCATAACTATGGGTTTTTCTGCACTGGCAAATATACTAGCAAAGAGATGTTTTGAAGTGTTTAAGAGATCAGATGGATTTGTGTTCAGGTCTGAAATGCATTCCTGTATTGATGATAAAGCAAGGCTGAACTACTTAATGTTTCTAAGTTTCATTTATAACATGGAAAATTGAGTTACTGTGAAAATCACACAAGACAATGCATGTTAAGCTTAGTGCCTATTAGCTATTATTAACATTATTAGCTTAGACTTGTGTCCAAGCTGTTTAAATATTAATATTAGCAATTCTTCCTGGTAAATGGGGAGAACCTTATATAAGTGGCTATGAAATTTTCCTACTTAAAAAAAATTTCTACGTGCATGGACTTTTAATGCATAGTATTTTGCCTTGATGCATTGCAGATCATCAAAGCACATACAGTGGAAGGGTTGTGAAAATAAAGAAGGACATGATTAATAAGTCCCTTCTTTTTCAGAAATTTGTAATGTATAATGAAACAGAGATGAATATAACTTAGGCAGAAAATTTTGAAGAATGAAGGAATAAAAGAGTTGTGACATGTCCAAGGGATATAAAAACAGGCCTAGTGAGAATATGAGAATCACCAGACATGAGACAGATTTTAAAGGACTGGGCCAGAAATCATTTGAAGGATATTAACATGGAGGACAATTACTAAATACAATTTAAACCAAGTTTATAGAACTTGAGAGATACTATGCAACAATTGCAAATAGCATTTGCTGAAAATATTAATATTGTGTCATGTCCAGAACTATATTCAAACAGGTCATCATTCATGATGAAAGAGACGAAGAAAGCTTGTAAAATCACTTTATGAAAACAACTACAGACTCTGATATAAATTCCATATTGTATCCTCTATATATGCTATCATTTGCAATTACTATCACTGAAGACTTCTTGGTGATTTGTTATCTTTGATGTTTTAAGATTTCTAACAGTAATTTCATTTTCAGTAAGAGCTATTTATCTAATTTTAAAGCATTTTTTGACATAGAGTCATTCAAGCTGTGGAATATGAAGGCGATTATATTCTGAGAAGTTATTCTACACTGTCTGCACAAAGTGCATGGGATTACTGATTAAGGAGAAGCTTTTCTGTTAAAATTTCCACTCATAACGCTTCTACTATGTAAACAGTGCTAAATTTGGTCTTATCATGTCAAGATAGGTACTCTGAATTTTATTTCTATCAAGGTCTTTTCTTTCAAATTTACAGATGAAAGCAAATTTTCCAGGATGACTTGCCTAATGGATCATACTTCTTAGGTTTTCAGTTTAGTCAGGGATCACGAATCCTACTCCATCTTACAAAGAGACACTCATTTGCCTATTGCAGTCTCCATCCTGGGAGGCAATATCATCTTGAGACTTTATAATGGGCCACATAATGTCAATAATTGCTCAAATTTTCTATCTTTAACATTTTTCTGGAATATAAAATGTTGTTTTTGCTTATTTTTCAGTGGTTTCATTATTTCACATATCCATACAATTCATGAATTTAAAATATATGAGTCAATGGTTTTTAGTATATTCAGAGTTTTGCATTCATTGCCATAATCAATTTTACTGAAGAAAGGAACTGTACAACTCATAACTATATAGCTATACTACATTTTTCTCAATGCATTCATCAGCTGATAGACATTTAGGCTATGGTTACTTTTTATCCACTAAAACTAACACAGCTGTGGAAATTCATATGTACATTTTTGAATGGACCCATATTGTGATTCTCCTGGATACATAGGTAGGAGTAGAACTGAGGGACCAAATGCTAACTCCTGTGTTAACATTCTATTCTACAGCGGTTTCTTTTCCAAAGTGATTATAACATTTTAAAATCCCACCAATAGTGTCTGATAGTTCGTCATTCTACACTCTTTGTAATGCTTGTTATTATCTTTTTATTATAAGCCTCCTAGTGAGTGTAAAGTGAAATTCCATTGTGATTTTTATCTCCACTTCTTTGGTAGTTAATCATGTAGAGAAACTTTTTTATATGCTTAGTGGCTGTTTTCCAATATTCTTAGGAGAAATGTTTATTAGCGGTCAACATTTAACAGTGTCTCTTTGACAAATTTCTTTTTAAATACATATTTGCAAGTCCTTAGATCTTACCAAAATTAGAAAACTGGATTTTTATTTCAGGATTAATGTCATATGAATACATATATGTGTATGTATATGTATAAACACTTGTATATATAATCTGAACAGGACTTAATAGTCTCTCTTTCTTCTCTCTCTCTCTCCCTCTCTCTGTCTCTCCCTTTCTCTTTCTCTCTTTCTCCTTTTCTTTCCCTCTCTCTCTCTCCCTTTCTCTTTCTTTCACTCTCTCTCTCCCTTTCTCTCTTTCTTTCACTCTCTCTCTCCCTTTCTCTCTTTCTTTTACTCTCTCTCTCCCTTTCTCTCTTTCTTTTGCTCTCTCCCTCTTTTCTCTTTCTCCCATCTCTCTAAGCTTCTTGTGGGCTTACATGGTATATATGTACTTAAGAAGAATATGTATTCTGTTTTGTAAAATACACAAAGAGTCACTGTTATTTCTAGTTTGTTTATAATATTCTCTATTTCATCACTTATTTTCTGTCTAGAAATACTTATCCCTATTAAGTGGAACACTTCAATTTATGATCATTAATTTTCAAATTGTTTCTTCTTAATTTTGTTTGCTTTTTCTTTACATATTTTTAAGTACTGCTGCCAGCTGTGAATGTGGTTATAAAGTGCTAACAATTATTTTTTATTGTATACTGTCTCTTTTTATTATTTGTAACCTTTTTGTCTTTAAATAAAATTTAGTCTGATGTTGTAGTCCCTGGCATTAAATTAGATTCTTAATCTATCCATAGAATTGTGGAGAAAAACTGACAATTTAAATTTAATGGTTGAAATTTCCATATCATTTCCTATGTGTATATAACTGTATTGTTTTATGCATTGCTTTTCCAACAAAGGAAAGAAATGGGGAAAACATAGACATTTATACTGTCTTTGATGATTGTACATTACCAGCATTCTTCATTTTTATGTTTAGGTTCAAATTATCATCTTGATTTACTTGTTTGAGCCTGACAAAGTTACTTCAGTGGATTTGGTAAGACTTATAATATAATACATTCTCACATTTCTTGTTACAGTGCTATTTTGGTTCATGAATGCTTTTGTGAACAATTTGGTTCACCAACAGAAGCATTTAGCAAAACTTTGATTTTGTTTACAAACTCTGTATTGGTTGAAAAACACAGCCACAGATATCTTTTGCACACAGACACAAACATGACCATCTTTCCCAAAATTGTAGAACAAATTAGTGAACTGAGGTACTATTGCATCTGTAAATCTCTTCATTTTATCATTAATTTTGAAAGATTATTCTGTTGTATATAAGAAAGCCACTTCAGTATTTTATTTTCTGTCACCTCTCTTCCAGACTTTGTTGCATCTGACAATAAATCTGCTAACATTATTGGTATTCCTTTGTACATGACAAGTCATTTTTCTTCTCTTGTTTCCAAAATTTTTCTCTTCATCATTGTCTTCCAGGACTTTTA
The DNA here is from genome assembly GCA_004027295.1 of Dolichotis patagonum. Lineage (NCBI taxonomy): Eukaryota > Metazoa > Chordata > Mammalia > Rodentia > Caviidae > Dolichotis > Dolichotis patagonum. The sequence goes on from PVJX010000205.1 coordinate 119,283, forward strand.
GTATAATGTCTCTGAGTGAGGATTTTATTACCTATGTTCTCCTTGAAGTTCATTGAACTTCTTGAGGGTTTAAATTTGTATTATGCTTTTTCAACAACTTTCAGGTGCTTTCAACCATTATTTCCTCAAATATGATTCATTTGCTTCTTTCTTCTACTTACTTGGTACTACCATTAAACAAATATTATCAAGGTTAAGGGTATCACATATTTCATTGTTTCTTTCATTTTTTCAGTTGTATTTTCTTCATAGCTATTATACAGTCTCTATCAGTTTATGTTAAAGTTCACAAACTCTTTATTTTGGTTCTCTTCTTGAGTCCTTATAATTATCTCCTTTCCATTCATATTGTTGTAATCTTTAAATTCTAGAATTTCATTTTGTTTTATATAAAAATTATATCCTTCTCCTTTTTGATGTTCTTTATCTGATAAACACTGTAATAGTTTAGTTTTAAGCACAGCTTCTGGAAATATTTGATCATATTAATAATAGATACTAGGAAGTCTTTGTTCTTTAAAGCTGACATTTAGTCAATTTCAGAGGAAGTCCATGTGGCTTGTTTTTATTTTTCTCATTACAAAAGAATGATGGGTCACCAAATCATGTTTCTCTTTTATGTCTCATATATTTGTTGTCATTAACAAATAGACATTTTATATACTGCATACTAATCTCTCTTCTTAGGGCTGGTTTTTGCTTGTTTTTGTGATATGGATAAGCTCCTGTAGGATTTTTTTTCAGTATACAGACTTTAGAGTTGCTCCTTAAAAGGAAAATCCTTTGACAGGTATGTAATAACTTCTGAAATGAGGGTGGTATTGATCAAGGCCCTTTTTGTCTGGCTCTTCTGATATCTCTCTTAAGATGGCTGCTCATTTGGCTCCCACTAATCATGAGATTAACTCTGCTCATTTTGATACTGCCTGATGCATAACTTAGTCATCTGTTCAATACACTTACATTTGAGCAGGGATAGTTTTTGGGACCAACATTTGAAGTTTCTTCTACCCATGTGATGGCTCTTCTTTGCTGTTGATTTTGGTGGTTTTTTTTCTGGTGAAGAAGGAAGCCTATGGTTAAATTCATTGCTCTTCATTGGACATTAGGTTCCCCATATTTAATTACAAATAATGTCCATTAATTATTTACCTTTGGCAAGAGCTTTATCATCACTCGTCTTATGAACTTCTTTCCTCCATAAACAAACTTTCTAAGAAACCACTTTATGAGCTTGGAGAACAGAAATCTCTGATCTTCATGGCTTATTGCTTCTGGCATGGAACCTTGACCCTAATATTAAGCTAAGGAAAAGATGGTTTAGACCCTAATGTTTTTAGTATTTCATTTTTGTAGAACCACTGTTCTATGAGTAGGGCTGAGTGGAAAAAGAAAACCCCAAATCCCCAAATTTCACATCCTATATTTTTGATCTCTTCACTTCACAGTTGAAGAAAAAAGAATTGCTGGCAGCCTGACCTTTCCAGTGAAGTAGGCTAAGGTTTGATTTTGAGCTAGCAAGAGGTGAAACCTCACTGTCTTGACTACATGCTCTCATATACCAGATGGTATATAATATTCATCAAACTTCCCTGGGAAGAAAGGTAGTGAAAAGGATGTGACTCAAATGCTATACATGCTTGTTCTTACTGAGGTTTAGATTTTCTTGAATAAATATTTTTATATTTTTGTATTTCTACAATTTCTAGAGATTTGTATGATTATGCATTTTTTTTGTTTTAGTTTTAGTTTTGTCTTCACCAAGCTGGATTTTCTTTTTATTTTTTGCTGAGGAGAGGGGACGTGGAGCTCCTCACATTAAAACTAACCATACATTTTTAATTTTTTTAACTCTTTGAATTTTATGCTGCATTTTAAGCAGAGCTAATGGCTGGGGACCTTACATTTCAGATGAGAAATTAGGAGAGGTTTTACAACAAAACTAACTTCCCAGGCATTCTATGCTGCAATATGCATTTCTTAATCATTTTTGACAAGAAACGGCATTAAGATGGAGAATAACTGATAGCTGTCAAGGGTTAATAGAGTTAGTTGATATAAGAGATAGACCAAAAGCTCAGCAATTTTGAATCCTGGTTGAGACATTATTTCTTCAGATCTAATTATATTTTTGGTAAATATATTATATCAATTTTAACCATATATCAAAGATTGCTATAAGGTACTTGAGATGTTAAAGATCCAATAAATTCATAGAGCACAAACCTCACAAATTATAATTTGAAACTTAAATGTACTGGAAAATCTCATGTGTTGAAGGCTTGAACTGCAGCTGATGGCACTGTGGGAAAGTGGTAGAACCTTTAAGAGATGGGGAGGGGGGATGAAGTTAGGTATTTGGGGTACAACTTTGATTGAGATAGTAGAATGTAAGTTTTTACTCTCTTTTTGCTTCCAGGCTCCCAGAAGGAAAGCAGCATGCTCCACTGTGTTACAATATTCTGTCTTATGATAGACACAGAAACAATGGAGTTTACCATGCACCAAACTTCTGAAACCATAAGCCAAAATGAATCTGTCTTCAGGATTTTGTCACAGCAATGGAAAGCTGACTTTCTGAACACACAAAAGACTAGGTGGTTGCACTTTTTTCCTCTGAAACTGTAGTAACCTTCATTACTATGTTGCCTCATGCTTTGCAACAGGGGATTTCTTGACTATGCCTGCAATTTGTATTGCAGTAAGGAAATTTCATGGCCCAAATTTTGCCTTTATCACCAGCAAAATCTTAGTGAGAGAATATATATAATAGTCTTATAAAAGAGTTTCTACTTTAATGAGAAAAATCTCCCCAACATTCGATGTACTTTCCCAGACTGAATTTCAACCACTGCATTATTATCTTGCAAAACAGAGACATTTACAAAAGTGAACAACACAAAAATACACACAGTACTCATTTATCAAATCTGGCAGGAGAGTAATATAAAACAGCTATAGATTTGCTTTCATGTCCACATTTAGGTCAGGTAAGAACTTTCTCTTATTTTCATTGTTTTTAAATACAATCGAGCTCTTTTTAAAATGAGTTTAATAAGATTTTCATCAGTGTTCTAACTTAAAACTCCACACCTTCATAATAGTTTCTGTTCTTATTTAAAATTTTCTCTTTAGTATCACATGTATGAAGTATACCCAATAAAGCATTCATTCATTTTGTAGGCTTCTTTCTATACTGTATTGAAAGATACCATTTAGCATCTTTCTCTGTCAAATAAGCTTTCATCAACACTGATGAAAAAATGACCTCAAATCAGAGTATGGTTTGAGAGATTGATTCAAATCTCCAATATCCCCTGTCCCAGAAAAGACTATTAACTATATATAGATAGTCTAGATTACATAATAAAGTGCATACCTTTTCAAAAATTATCTGCCAGAGATATTTTTCCCAGAATGATCATTTCAATATTCAAATAGATGTGAACTACATCTTTTTAGGGGAAGCTGTAGAATAGAGAGTCCAAATATTAAAGACTAACAGAGTCATGATGAAAATATTTTCATGGATGAAAAATATATATTTAGTACTTAAAATTCCATCAGTAAAAATTAACATGCAGAATTCTCTAAAAGAAGGAGCAACTTAAACTCATCAATTAATATATTGATAATTATCTATGAGCAAGGCAATTTGTGAAAGAATCATAAAACAAGAAATAAGGAGTAGCTAGCTACAAAATAGAAAGGAGATTTTTCCTCAAGGAAAGCATTATGTATACAGTAAAATACTAGATAATAAATGTGAAGTTTATGGAGAAATTAATAAATTATGAACATCCATTGGATGAATGGTAAAACTGTCATGATAATAATAGAAATTTAATTTTCATGAAGAAGCACTAAAAGTTGAGGGAAGATAGTAAATACAGTACTAAAATTTTGCTTGATACAGAAAAATCATTATATACGTCTATATAATGCCTATATCCCACATACTCAGTAAGTGATAAGTAAATCATATTTAAATTTTATACATGTATGCACATATTGGTCTCAAGATGTGTTTATGCACTAATGTGAGTCTGTACAATTTTGTGCATATGCATGTGTGTAAATCTATGCACTCCCAGTATGGCATACTATTCCTTTATAGACTTTGGATTTCTAATAAAATTCTGTATCTTCTGCTTAATACATTTAAGTTACTTAAATGTATTTATGAGCTATCACTAAGACCAAGTTGAGCCAACTACACATAGCAGGTATCAAAAACTACCATGTGTAATAGAAAATTATTTAATGTATGCTTCTTGCTTAGCTATAAGTCATATAATCATATAGTTAAGAATATGTCATATACAATTGAAGTTATTGACTACTGAAGTCTGCATTATTGAATATGAAAATGATTTATTTCTCTTTTAATACATACAAGTAAGATTATTTTAATGCTAGAAATTTTATTCATTTATTTTAAAAACATTTATTAAATGTATACACAAAAGAGAAAAGAGAATGATGATTCTAACTGATGGACTGTAAACTAGTTAAGCTGGGGTGTAATAAGTCATATATAGAAGTCATTTTTTTGCTTAATACATTTCTTAGCTGTACATCTGCATACAAAATATCCAGAATTATGGTTTTCTACATTCACAGTAGATATCTGATGCAAAAGATCAAATACTGATTAGTGATTTCTTATAGGTAGCTAAATATTTGGATGGAACCTGGTTTTATTTTGATATTTAAATTTGTTCATTTTCTAAATAGCAACCCTAATTCTAATGACTAAATTATTTTTGCTTTTTCTTCTAAAAAGGACCTACAAGCAAAGTTGTTCCTTGGACTAGTAGCAAGAAACCCACAAAGTCATTATTTGTTTATTGATTGTTTCCAGAGCAATTTTCTCTTTAAAAAAATTGCAGACAAAAATCATAGATTTGTTTTGATCATTAAGTATTTTCATTCAACAAATAAACACTTGGACCTATATATAGAAGCTATACTTTTTAAGTCTCCTAGAACCCCGGTCAAAATGATACGTATAATTTTAGAATCATAGGATATTGTCTTTAACTCTCAGCAATCTGACCTCCTGTTACTCCCTAAAAACTTGAAACAATATATATAGCAACTTGAGAATTAACTTATTTTTCTCCTCCTCTTTCTTTTCCTCCTCTTCCTCCTCTTTCTTTTTCCTTCCGTGAGATTTAAGGCAGTTTATTAAAATTTGCATAAAATTGAACTGTAGTATAAGATGAAATTCAATCTGGGGCTTTAAATGATGATTAATTTCAGGTTTTTTCACTTTTTTTCATGGAGTGTCATTATAGCTTAATCAGGCATTTATCAGTGTCATGGAACTAAATGTAAATTTGTTTTCAATAATTGAATGTAATTTATTAGTTCATTTTTACATTAACTGTGATTTTTGCAGTAGAAAATAACTCAACTCTAGTAATAATATTTGATAAAGTTTCACTACAGGAAAAAAGAGGCTGCCATCTTTGGAAGGCCTACTCTTTTTTATAATTTTTTGAAGGATAAAACAGTAAACAAATTCAAAACAATAAAAATGACAAAGGATTTCAAACCAATATAATGGAGAATTAACAATGGTCACTATAGTACATAGTTATCGTCTAAATCATTGCTTAGATTACAAAATACAGGCATGTCAAACAGATCAAACAGTATAATCATTCACATTTTCTTTCCATCAACTAATGGGAATATTAATATAATTATCTCAGCTATCCTTGTGTATGAAAACATACTTTTTTTGCCCTTCCTTTTTTCTCTTTTTCCCCATACCAGTTATTCTTCTCCTGTGAGCAGCTTCTTTCCCTTTCACAATATCTTCTGTAGATTTAGGATTCTTTTTACTCTTTCAGGTTTTTATACTATGGAGCCAATATGGTGTTTATACATGCCAGTCTGATTACTCTTTTCTTAAGTTTTATGTTCACTGGATGATATTTCATTGCATATGGAAATGAGGAAAATGGCGTATTTTAAGGATTCTCTATAGAAGACAGTCTATAGGGTATGCAGTTTAGCTTCAAATTCAAATGTTTACATTTACCAAACAAATGGTCTCAATAGCTGTCCTGGACACAGTTTTTATGATAGGAGAGTATCACAGCAAAGAAGTGCAGGCAAGGGGTAGAATTTCCATTTAAGGGGAAGATGTCTAAATCACAATGTAAAAAGAAAGTTAGCAGAAAAACAAAGATTTAGACTAAGAGTGCCTGAGGGGAAAACGCCCAGAAGAGAAGTGAACCCCAGAGTTTCACTGATTAGAATAACAGAAAGAAGGATGATAGAATTGTATTGTAAAATACATAAATTATGCCAATAAGCCTTCCCACTGAGCCCAAAACTGCCCCACAAAATTGAATCGACAACCTTCTATCACTGGTATCACCTTTACATACAAGATGGAAGCAATCTGCTTTCCTCTTATCTAGTTTTTCTTTTCTCATTTTCTAATTGCTTTTCTAAATCTTTTCATTAAGAGATAGGCATTTCAACTTACCCCAGAACTAATACAATTATACTATCATTATGCTGGCAGTAGTAATAATCATTTTGCAATAAAATAAAGCAAAACTGGGACACAGAAAGGACTGTTAAAATGAGGGGAATTAGAAATACTAAAGAGAATAAAATATAATCATCACTAAAAATAAAAGACTTCTTCTAAGTGTCCAAGGAAGCATTGCTATACTGAGACCACCATGCATGAGACTCACATTTACAATTATAAATGACTATACCCATAGTCTGTTTCATTTCAGTGATAAGTAATCCACCTTCTTAGGCTTAAATTCCATTTAATAATTTCTTAGGAAGTTGAACACTACTTTCATTTTCCAATAGGTCACAATGATTTAAAATTTTAAGGAGCAATAGTGTACTGTAATTCAAACAGCAAACATTCATATATTAAACAGAGTGCTTGCATTTTGTTTTATTTTCATTCACAAATTCAGTACTTACAATGGAAAAGATTGAGCTAGCAATGCAAATACAAATAAGATGCAACTTCTATCCCAGAAAGTCAATACAGGAGATCAATAGGAATATTTACAACTGTGTTTGATAGTTGGTTTAATAAAAATGTGTAATAAATACGCTAGAGGCAAGAGCATAGAAAGATTTAACATGGAAGAAATTCATTCAGGTTTCTCAAGAAAAGAACAACTTAATTGTTGTGTATGAGTTAATAACATGATTGTGCCAATATGACAAATACACCTTTGTCTTCATTCTAGAAATGGTACTGAAAAGAAATCATTACATAAATACTGAAATACGTTGTTTTATTTGTTATTTTCATACTTCAAGAATGATAGTCAAAAGTGTAAGCTATTATTACTGACCAAATCTACTAAGAGAACAAAATTGATCTGTGCATTGAAAGGAATCCTACAATATCAAGAGCACAAAAATTCATTAACTTGTGAGAATGAAATAATGATTTTTAATTATGGATCAAAGAATACTTGGGCCTCCTTCTAATACAAACCACTGTCCATGTCCCTCCATTTGTTCCCTGGATCTCTCATTCCAGGACATGGAACCAGTGTTTTGCTTATATCCTGTTGGCACCATAATTTCTTCTCTCTCTTCTAGATATTTTCCCTCAGCTTACACAGACACTGGTGTTTCCATCACAAAACACAAACCTTCACTTGACCTCATGTAATGCTACCAAGAACACCAATATAATCTTCCTGTTTGTGTAAAAATTAGCTGAGAGTATAACATACTTCTTTTTCCAATGTCTTTGATCCACTTTTTATTGATATCCTGTGATAAGTCTATTGTTCCCAACCCTTTATTATAAGTTCTGTTGTACCAGTGGGTATTGATTGTTTTATTGTCAAACAGAATACTTAAACCCCAGATTCCATCATTCTTAAACAGCTGGTGCACTTAACATTGGATCGAATCTTGTGGAATAATGTTCTTTACCTTGCCTTCAAGACTTCACGTACTCTTAATTATTTTCCTTTTTTATCTCACTAGTAACTCTTTTGTCATCCTTTCTCACCCACCCCATTTTATATTTCCAAACAGAGCTCACTCTTAAGTATGATTTTTCTACCATATCTATGTTTATTATCTTGTTAAATCTACATAGTTTTATTATTTTAAAATGCTACAAAAGGTAATATATCCTAATTTTTTATTTTATGAAAACACATAACAAAATAATAGGAGAATAATAACAGTTAACATATTGCATACTATCTTTAAAGTAGTTATCCAAGAGTACAAGATATGGGCATAAAAATTTCTCTAATCAATATTAGCACAAACTTTCCTGTTCAATGAACCAAGAGGTACTAGTAGTATAACTAACATGTATTTTTTTCCTTTTCTTCCTCTCTTTCCCCTTTTCCCTGTCCTATTTCCTGTTTCTTTGGAACAATTTCTTCTGATTTCACAATATCTATTGTATATTTTAGATCTTACTCTTTTAGTTTCTCAAACCAGGGAGATAATATAACGTTTATACACATGAGTTTTAAGAGTATGGTCTCAATTTGCATCCATTTACCTATAAGAGCCTCAAGTTGATCAATCTTTATGTATGAGTAGTACTCCATTTATAAAGTGACCACTTTTTTTCTCCATTCTTCTGTTAAGGGACATTTGGTTTGTTCCCAAGATTTAGCTATTGCAAATTGTGAGAAGTATATATTCATCTCAAGTGCCCATCTTTGGGTTGGGTCTTTCATGAGGGATCTGACTTTTACTCAATTCTAAATTTTTAAATCCAAACTCCTATGAACTTCATTCTTAAATGTTCACATTTTCATATGATGTCTTCACCTAGATTTTCGCTAATAGAAATATCAAAATCATCACATCCCAAAATGAATTCTCCCTTATTTCTGCATTGTCAACTTATTACTCAAAAAATGTTGCTCCTGCAATCTTACCCATTTTGGGTAAAATAAATGCCATCTGTGCAGTTGTAAACATCAAAATATCTGGAATTATTCCTTACTTGCAGCTAACCAGCAAATTGTTTCGCTACACTTTCTAATATATTCAGAAAATACATCACCTCCACTTCAATTCTGATACAAGTCAACAATATCTCTTTTCTGGATCTTTGAAATAAAATCCAAGGATTTTCCCAATGTCATCTACTCTAAAATCTCTTAAAAATATATCAGTCCATTATTTAAGCTACACTATGATCATTTTTTGACAGGTATTTCCAAACATGTGATTCCTAAACTCGGCATAGGTTTACCTACTTCACTCAGTAAAATTTATCCAATGACTTAAAAAATCTTACATTATATAGCTCCTTACTGTTTCTCTGTTTTGTTTTTCTCCGTCACTCTGCTCTAGCAGCCCTAACAACCTTGCTGAGCCCTGAAATATAGCTGAGCCCTTCTGCGTTTACTGCTCCTGTGCCTATAGATACTCTGCTTTACTGTATTCCATATGCATAGATGCATCAGTCCCATTCCTCACCATGTGTAGGATTTTCATGAAAAAACCCACATCTTTACTGAGTCCATTCATGTCAGCCTTTTGAAAATTCATTGTGCCTTCTTATTTTTCTATATGATATTTCTCCATTATACTAATCATTAATGGAATATATAATATATTGTATAATATATAGAGTGCCATATATGTCTATATATTGCATATTTATTTTTTGATAATTTGTTTTCATGAAAAACAAGAATTTTGTTGTTGTTTGCTACTGTATCTCAGGCCTGAGAAAGCATTTGACACCAAGAATAGTCAATGAATGTTTTAATAAACTAGTTAGCTAAGAAATAAATGAATCAGTTTTAATGAGGATAAAACATAATAGAACATTGAAATAACAGTGAGATATGATAATCTTGCAAAGAATACTTCTGTGTAAATTAATTTTACTAGAGCAGAGCATAGGGAGTTTTATAACTGATACAGAGCTTCTCATGTGTGGAAAACAGAGCTATTTTTGTGCAGGTTTACAATGCAGACCCATTTCATTTCTTTCGATTCTTTGTCTATCACAGCTGTCTGCCTCAGCAGCAGTGGTAAGCCAGTGGTTTTACAAGGTACTCAGACTTAGAGTTAAATAACTATGTCAAGAATTACATTGCCTTTTTTTCTTTGTGATTCTTGCTCTTACCCAACTTGCTTCTTTGTTTTTTATTCATGTACATTTGCAATACATAACAGTTATACTTGCTTTGTGGAATTAGTACATATAAATATCTTGATCATTTTCAATTCCTTTTATTTTCTTCTATATCCTGATCATCTACATCTTTTATACAAAGGAAGCCTTTTTTATTTCTTGGTGTCCATCCTATATCTGAGTATTTATTAACAATTTGGTTTCTCAAATAAGAGAAATGATGCGATGTGCAATTTTCTGTGTCTGACTTATTTGTCTTAACATTATGGTCTCAGGTTGTATCAATTTTCTTAAAAATGACATGAGTTCATTCTCTTTTATGGCTTAAAAAATTCACTTATGTGCATACATCACAATCTGTTTATTGATTTTTTTTTCTATTGATGGGCATCTAAGCTGTTTCTAGAGCTTATCAACTGTGAATTGTGGTGCTATAAACATGAGTGTGTATGTACCACAATAGTGTGATTCCACTGACTCTTTCATGAATATATTCAGGAGAGGTATATTTGGGTCAAATGTAACTTCTATTTTTAGTTTTGGAAGAATCCTTATACTATTTTCTATAGTGGCTTCATTGAGTTTAAATTCCCAACAATGTAGAATGGTTCCTTTTTCCTCACATACTTGCCAGTATTTCTGTGTATGTAATTGATGAAAGCAAATATGACTGTGGTAAGATGGATTACCAAAATTGCTTTGATATGCATTTCCTTATTGCTTAAACATCATGAACATTGTTTTTCATACTTATTGATGAACCGTAATTCTTTTGAGGAGTGTTTTTTTTTTGTTCAGTTCATTTTCCCGCTTTTTAATTTGGTTCTCTGTTTGAGGTTGATTTTTTGAGTTGTTACACATTCTACATATAAAGTAAAGGTCATTTAGAAGAGGATGTTGGAAAATGGAAAGGCATCCCATTTTTGAATAAGCAGAATTAATATTATTAAAATGATAACTGTCAAAAACCATCCATAGATTTCTTGTAATCTCTATTAGTGCAACAACAACTTTCTTTACAGAATTAGGACAACAATCTTAAAATTTAGACAGAATCAGAAGAGACTGAGATTGACAAAGCAATCCTGAGTAAAACAGGAGGCATTAGAATTCTAAATCTCAATTATAGCATGAAACTATAATGACAAAAACATCACGTTACTTCCATAAAATTAGACATGTAGACCAATAAATAGGGTAAAAATATGCAGAAACAACCCCATGCAGCTTTGGTCACCTGATTTTTGACAAAGGGGCCAAAAACATACATTGGAGAAAAGACATTTTTTAATAAATGGTGTTAGGAAAACGATTTACTCATGAGTAGAGTGAAACTAGATCCATATCTATTACCCCTGCTCAAGCTGAAGTCAGATTGAAGTGGATGGAAGACCTACATACAAAAAACAGAAAATTTGAAACTGCTGAAAGATAACTTAGAGGGAAACATCAGAAGACACAGGCAGAGGTAAAGACTTCCTGAAAAGAACTCCAATAGCACAGAAAATAATGTCAAAGGACAACAAATGTACTCACATCAAGTAAAAACTTCTGCACAACAAAGAAACGACATCACAGGGAAGGGCCAAACCATACAGTGGGAAAATGTTTGCCAGTTATTTCTCTGAAATCTCACTCCTCTAAATGAGACTAAAAGCCATGCCTCAGAAACGTTTAAGAAGCAGCCATATTTATAGATTGAAATAATAATATTTTGGTTTTATTACACTTAGCTATGTTTTTTCTAATCAGAGCAAAACATACCATCTTTTAAAATGTACTTATTTAATACACTAGCAAATTGACTTAAAGAGAAATATCAAGTAATTAACTAGTATTTGATGTACAAACATGGCAAAATAATAAAAGTGATACATAAGTGTGCATTTCAAATTTTCATTTGTAATGGCAAATGAATAAATTTGAGAAAATGGCAATGTTATATTTATCCTAGACTGGAACATTTACAGAATAATAGTATCTTGGATTTATAATAAAACTTAAAAAAACAAGACAAGTGACATGAAATAAAGTCTCTTTAACTCTCCATCAATCCCTGAAGCACAGCAAGAAGGCTGCTAGAATTAGTTAATACATTTCTAATTAATGAAGCTCGATACTTGAACATCTACATTCTGCTCTCATTTATTTCCCTACCCCAGCTAAAATCTCAACAATCAAATTATATATAATAGGTCCAGTTAGTACAGAAGAAGCCTGAATATCTTTAGAGAAGATGCAAGAAAACAGGACTGCTTTAAGACTTAGTCTGATTTTTTTTTACTTCATCTGTTTCCACCTGTCCTTTTTGCACCACAAGTCTAAGCATACTATTTATGAGGTACCAATTAAAACAGAAAGCCAAGTAAATCTGTCAAAGAAGTTACTCTACTTTCTAGACTGTTTTTTGAATGCAAACGCGTACTCACGAGGTTTTTAGAGAGTGCTAACTAAATTTCCAGGAATAGAAAATACTTTGAAGTGTCTCCTCTTCCCCACTCCCCTGTGAAGGTGATGTCATCGCTCCTTCCCACTTGTCAACACACTTTCTCCAATGACTTTCTGATCTTTCTCTTTTGCAAAATGCTACCTCAGTGCCTTCTGCCCAACTGTGTTTTAATTCTGAAACAAATGTCGAGCTCTCCATGAAGTTTACTTAGGTTATTCAATGCATCATTTTTCCTATCAAGCTTTTTCCATTCTGATTTCTCAGTCACACAATTAGTATTTAGTTACTTTTTGACTATTTTCTAGGTTTCTGTTGCAGAAAATTAAGCATTTATTAATATAATTTTTCCTCAACAGTCTCTTTGTGTATATCTAACATGTGCCTTTTGCAATGACTACAGGTAATATTTGTTTAAACTTAATAGAATCACGTATACATATGTATCTACTTACCTGTAAGTTTCATGATTCTATAAGTTATGTAACCAGAAATATTGTAATTATGTGAAATGATGACTTCACGTGTTTTGAAATTTCTGCTGTTGCTGATTAAGGACTTACATTTAATAAACACCCAGCTGTGACAGCTAAAATTAATGCACCCTTCTGTAACATTAAGTGGAATGCTCCATTACCCCACACTGGAGTGGAATGCAGGATTTACTCATTTTAGAACCTCCAGGAAAATTTGGCACTTTTTAGTTTCAATTGATGGGGCACCAGTGTGCCGAAGATCACAGATATACTCTTCCTAAATTTATAAGTATAATGTAATTATATATTATGTGAAATTTATCATTTATTGATATGCTTAATGGATTTTTAATTTTTACATATGCCATAAAATAATCCTCCTTGAGATAGACATTATTATCCTGATTTTATAAATGAGGAAGTCAGGTGTAGTGGTGCATTGTATAATCTCAGCACTCTGAAGGCTGAAGCAGGAGGATCCCTGTTAGTTCAAGGCAAGCCCAAACTGCATAGCAAGATCCTGTCACAAAAACAATAAAACAAAGCAAAAAATACAAATGAGGAAATTGAGGGGCATATAGAATACAAAAGTCTCAGAAATACAACTTGGTCCCTGTTATTCCAAAGTTCCTGCATTAAAACATTGACTTTTGCCAAATAAAACAATAATGACAACAAAGTAATAGGCAAATAGATATAATCTAGAGTTATAGACAAGATTTAAATCAAGTCGTATTGAACCCACCTTAGCAAGACTTTCCCATATACATAGCTCCTATCACCAGCAATACATCAGTCTCAGAAAAGGACCCCTTCTCTTCATCTGTGTTGAAGTTTTCTGACTTCGCAGATTCCCTTGGCACTCTTACCTAGGGTTTCCTGGAGTTTACTTGGCTTCACCTTCCTTCTTGAATTTTACATGGATCTCAGAACCATTCTGTATTAGCAACCCAAAACACATTTCCTACTGAATATGCAATCAGCTCCTCCCCATGTAGTTTAGTTACTATAGTTCTTCAACTGGTGTAACACCCAGATTGCCTCTTTTTATGAAGAAACAACTACCTCTTCATCAAACAGCTCGCAGTCACTAAATTCCTTCTGCACAGTTTAGTCCCAGGGAAAGTGACAGAATGCTACAATAAAGCTTCTATCATCACAGAATCTACAATATGTCCTTAGACTTTTGAAGCCTATTACTATTATAACAAATTATCACATATTTAGTGTTAAAACAGTATTGATTTTTTATAGTTTAGTAGACTGAGGTTTGACACAGGTTTAACTGTGCTGGAATCAAATCATAAGCAAGACTGCATACCTGCAGGCTCTAATGGAGAGTCTCTTTCACTGTTTTCTTGAGCTGTTGGAAGCTACTCATGTTTGTTGGCTGTGATTCCATTCTTTCATCAGTCAATGACTTCAATCGCTTCAGTCTTTCTTCTGTAGTTGTATATTCCTATGACTTGGCACATCTTTGTCCCTCTCCACATTTAAGATCATCTGTGATTATACTGATAGCAGGATAATTCAAAGAATCCCTTCCTTTTTGCCATTATTGGGAATTGAACCTAGGACCTCAAATCAGCTAGGCAACAACTCTACCCCGACCAATATCCCCAACTCCTCATTCATTCATCCATTTAATTATTTAGTTTATTTGGAGATACAGTCTCACTAAATTGCCCATTCTTGCCTTGATTTTGTGAACCTCCTGCCTCACCCTCTAGAGTAGCTAGTAATAGAGGCATAATGTTTTACATTAAATTTCTCCTTTTATCTTTAGCCTAAAATCTCAGTCCTGATATGGCACTCCTGAGTATTCAACTAATACTCATGATAGGGTGGATGTAGGTTTAGGGAGCTGTCCAGTCAGATGCCAGCTTTAGTCCTCATGTCCTGGAATAGCAAATTGGTTAGAGGTCTGTATAAAGGTCTATTTCAAGTCTTTTGCTGGAGTCAAGGAAAAGATGGCTAGTTCTAAGGGAATTATATTTGCTATGGGTCATAGGTTTTTCAGAATACCTTTGGCAAAAGAATACATAATACATTTCATAGACTGTTAATCAAATTTAACAACTTAATTACCATTGTTGACCAAAGAAAGAACTCTTGATAATAATTTGCTCATTTGTTTAAAATTTTCTTTTAAAAATATCAGCTAAACTCTACTCATGCACTTGAAGATCCAAGGAAAATTATCTAAATTTGATTTCTATAATATTGCTTACATCTTATATAGTAATTGGTTATATAACAAAACATATTATTATGTAAATCCTATATGCTTGAGGTATCGTCTCAATTCTATACATGGTCTACAGGCCTCTTTTTATAATGTCCTCATGTCCCTGACCATAGTGATCAGCGCATAATAAACACAGGTAAGCACAACTAGAGAGACCAAGTCACACACGATTCTTTTGAGTCACTTGTTAATACAAAGCAAATTTCATTCAAATATTTCTAAATTTTTCAGTTGGTATATATGTGTGTGTGTGTGTGTGTGTGTGTTTAATTTAGAAAATCATAATACTGCAATTATTACCTTGCAGAAACAATTTCTGGCAAGTGCTGTCCATGCATTAGCTCACTAAATCTTCACATAAGCTATGAATTACAGACAGTTATGAAGATTAAATAAAGAAATTTTTATAATGTCAGAAGTCTAATGTCTAATAATGACCAATTTTCAAAACCCACTAGATAATATTTAATTTTTCTATTGTATTTTTCATAAACAAAGAAGTCAAAAATTTCACTGCTACAGTTTATTTAATAAGAACAGTGCCTCGATTACCAAAAATAATTATCAACAGCATACTAAGCTAACTAACATAGGGTGTTTTTGCCCTTGGATTCTTCTTGCTATATGCAAGCATTTGTTACATTTCCCAAGAATAAACAACTAGCTTAACTTTCACCAAAATTACTCTGTAACTAGAATTTTTAAATGGAGGTCCTTAGATGACTGAATTATAATGACTAGACATTTCAAAGCTTCTACCAAAGGAAACTTAGTAATGAGCAAAGCTGAAGACTTTATTTTAAAAATAGCCCCCTTGTCAAAGTCACATTTTTGTGTTTTTAAATAAAGCATTCAGTTTTCAGGAGTCCCAATACTAGAAGTGGATGTCAGTCCTTTGATCTGAAGGATAGAACAATTACAAAGTGGAAGCACACCAGGGTAACTCTGGTGGGTTCATGTCAGACACACATACTTAAGAGTTCTAGGAGGTCCCTTTATCAAAGATAAGGTGGTTGAGTGAGTTTGTGGTTGTGGTTGTATCTTCCAATGTATTCCACTGATCTTCAGGTCTGTTTTTATTCCAGTACCATGTTGATTTTATTACTGTAGCTTTGTAGTATAATTTCAAGTCAGGGATTGTGATGCCTCCTGCCTTGCCTTTGTTGTTTAGAATTGCCTTTGCTATTCTAGGTCTCTTCTGGTTCCAGATGAATTTTAGGAATGATTTCTCTAGATCTATGAGGTATGTTAGTGGGATTTTGATTGGGATTGCGTTGAATCTGTATAGTAATTTTGGGAGAATGGCCATTTTCACAATGTTTGTTCTTCCTATCCATGAACAGGGGATGTCTTTCCATTTTCTGAGGTCCTCTTCAATTTCCTTTTTCAGGGTATTATAATTTTCGCTGTACAGGTCTTTTACTTCTTTCATGAGATTAATTCCTAAGTATTTCATTTTTTTGGATGCTAGTGTGAAAGGTATGTCTTCTCTTATTTCTCTCTCAGTATTTTGTTGTTAGTGTATAGCAATGCTATCGATTTTTGAGTACTGACTTTGTATCCAGCTACCTTGCTGAATTTATTTATTATATCTAGAAGTCTTTCAATAGAGTTTTGGGGGTCTTCTATGTAAAGTATCATGACATCTGCAAATAATGATAATATAACTTCCTCTTTTCCTTTCTTTGCTCCTTTTATTTCTTTTTCCTGTCTTATTGCTCTGGCTAGTATTTCCAGTACTATGTTGAATAGGAGCAGTGACAGGGGACATCCTTGTCTTGCGCCTGATTTTAAGGTAAAGGCTTTCAGTTTTTGACCATTTAATATGATGCTGGCTGTTGGTTTGTCATAGATGGCCTTTATCATATTGAGGTTCCAATTCTATTCCAATTCTCTGTAAGGTTCTTATAATGAATGTGTTGGACCTTATCAAAACTTTTTCTGCATCAATAGAGATGATTGTGTGGTTCTTACTTTTGGCTCTATTGATATGGTGAATTACATTTATTGATTTGCATATGTTGAACAATCCCTTCACTCCTGGGGTGAATCCCACTTGGTTATGGTGTATAATCTTCTTGATGATTTGCTGCATCCTGTTTGCCAATATTTTATTGAGAAATTTTGCATCTTTGTTCATTAGGAAGATTGGCCTATAGTTCTCTTTTTTAGTTGGGTCTTTCTCTGGTTTTGGTAGTAGAGTAATATTTGCTTCCAGGAATGACTTAGGAAGGATTGCTTCCCTTTTGATTTCATGCTCACTGGAAGAATGAGAGTCTCTTTAACAAATGGTGTTGGAAAAATTGGCTATCCATATGCAGAAGACTAAAACTAGACCCATGCCTATCACCATGTACTAAACTAAAATCTAAATGCATCAAAGATCTAAATCTTAAAACAGAAACACTAAATCTGCTGGAAGACAAAGTGGGTAAAAATCTCAAAGATATAGGGGTAGGAAGAGAATTCATGAACAAGAACCAAACTACATGGGAAATACTTCCCAGAATCAATAACTGGGACCACATCTTATTAAAGAGTTTTTGCATGTCAAAAGAGATTTCCAGCAGAGTGAAAAGAAAACCCACAAATTGGGAAAAAATCTTAGTGGACAGTCCCTCAGACAAAGGACTTTTGTCTAGAACTTATAAAGAATTAAAAAAAATCAGACCCTTGAAATTCAAAGACCCAATCAAAAAATGGGCATCTGAAATGCATACACAGTTCTCAGATGAAGAAATACGAATGGCAAATAAATACATGAAAAAATGTTCCATCATCATTATCATGAAAGACATGCAAGTTAAAACCACACTGAGATCCCATCTTACTCCAGAAAGATTGGCCAAGATAGAAGACACTACCAACAACAAGTGTTGGAGAGGCTGTGGGGAAAAAGGAACTCTTCTGCACTGTTGGTGGGAGTGTAGCCTGGTGCAACCACTGTGGAGATCATTCTGGAGATTCCTCAAAAATCTGGCTCTGGAGGTCCCATTTAACCCAGCTATTCCACTTCTAGGCATATTCAATAGCCAGATCTTGGAAACAACCTAAGTGCCCATCAACTGAGGAATGGATAAAAAAGACGTGGTATTTCTATACAATGGAGTACTACTCAGCTATAAAGAATGATCGCATTGAGATATTTATAAATAAATGGACACAACTTGAGACCATACTCATAAGTGAAATAAACCAAACTCACATGTGTAAATACCACATAGACTCCCTAGTATGAGAGTTGGTAAGGGTATATAAGATTTTATGGTAATCATGAGTCCCCATCTCATAGCTTTGAAGCCTTTCAATGTTTTCATTCATCAGTTGGAATGGTTTTATTCTGTTTTGTTTGACTTTATTATAGGTGATGCTATGAACAGCTGTTTTGAAGAGAACAAAAAATTATGACAGCTATTGCTGATTTAATACCATCCTTCTTAGAAGTCCTACCAAGCTTCTATTCTTCTATTTCCATTGGTTCTATCTATCACATGTGTCTTATTGGGATTTGAATGTGTGTGAAAGTATGAATAACATTTTTTATTGAAAATGAGATATTATAGTACCCATTGTACATTCTCTGTTATTCAGTTCAGAATGCCCTGTAATTCTTTCACTCTTTGAATGGTTTTATACTATTTTGTTATGTTTGATATTATTGTATTTGAAACTATGCTCAACTATAGCAGAGAAAGAAATATTGTGATAGCTATTGTTAATGTCTGGTTGCCTTAATGTAAAGTACTGTGTTGCCTATGCTGTCCTGTTCTGATCTGCTCTGTACTGACCTCTTTTGTCTTATTATTTTTAAAATAAAATGGAAAAAAAAGAGTTCTAGGAGGGTGGGAAGGCACACAAAACCTGAGACAAACAAGGATTCAGTCTGAGTAACTTTTGTAAAAGCTGCGTACTGTAGTAAAACTTAAAAGAAAATAGGTATTTCTTTAATTTTTGGAATTAGTATAGAAGTTGCCATTATAATTCATCAATCATCAAAGCATGCTCATGGAATACAGCTTGGGGTGCTTTTCTTCAAAGCGTCTCTCCAGTTCTCAGAATTTAGCGTAGCCTGTCAGCACAAAGCACCACAGAGGTCCCACTTGCTCTTTCAGCATAAATGTAAGATATTAATGGTGCTGAAAGAGAATACTGCCCTTGGATATTCATCTGTTGTGCACTCCCATAATTTGCTGTCTAGTAGATTGAGATGCCTCAATACTGACACAGAGAATGATAGAGGAGCAAACTGGATTTTTAACTTTTTCCACTCTCCCTTCATCTTGAAAGTTGAATCACTACACTCCTTCCCAAGCCAAGTTTTTATTAAGCATTCCTGGGTGTATTTTATGTCCTGAATATCTTTTCCTGATTCAATCTCGTCCCTGACATTTCTTTTCCCTCTCTTTCTACAAACGGATGGTAACATTTCAGAAAGCTATTTGGTATACATTATATAAGGAAAAGCGATCATTTCACATATTAGGAAAATCACAGAAATAATAGTAAATCCAGTTGCATAAATTAAAATGTAAAAATTCTAGTTTTTAAATGACCAGCAGAAATGACTTCACTTTTTTTTTTGTATTTAGTCTTCTTTTGCTTAGTATACTTCACTTTTTTTTTGTATTTAGTCTTCTTTTGCTTAGTTCTATCAGAATATTCACTAAATCCATTAGGTGTAGCAATTAACAGAGCTGGAAAAGGATTTTTTTTTAAATCAGAAGACATAGAAGGATTAACTAGTCCAGCTTGTATGAAAAATGTTGCTGGGCTGTCATGTATTAATATTTAATTTAATAGTCAATATGTAACCTATTAATAATCATTAAAACATCACATCTTTAAAAATTGCAGTGGGCCTGTACTGATGAGACTTTTGTCATCTAGTATTTATTTAATTCTCATTAAAAATACTTTTATATGTTAGGGGCTATGATTTTGTAAATGAGGAAAAATGAAGCACAGCATGCTTTACAATTCTTACCTAGAATGTCTCGAGAGCTTAGTGGTCAGGATTAAACCAAGGTATTGTGGTATCTAATGACCACACTCTAAATATTCTCACTGATTTAGAAAAGAAAAAAATCTCTCTAACTGTTTTTCATGTAAAAAAAAGAACTCAAGTGTGGAACGTAGTACGTAATGAAAACGCTTTGCACTGGTCAGTGAAGAATAACACTGTTCCATTTTGGTGCCTGTTTAAATTTCCCTTTTAAAGCCCAGAAACAATAACATATATCTAAAATGCTAATGTTCAATTGATTTACAATATAAAATTGAATTCAAATTTCAACTGAAGCAATACACCCAGGACACTGCAGCTTATAAATGAAAAGATATTCCCATCTGTAGAGGCATTGTGAGTCACTGTGAGTCTCACAGGCAGTTTAGTGAAGTGCATGGCTCCTACACCCCTGACGGATTCTTTCAACACCTATGCCTTCACCACCAACAGCTGAAATGGGACTGTCAGTGATTGCATACTTCTGCTTTTCTGTCCTCTGCAGCTACCATTAAAAATAACTTCTTTTCACAAGAATCATTGACTAAGTTCAATTTTTCATAACATCATTGAGTAATTCCATTTGAAACAGTGCCGTCCTAGCTTCAGAAACACAGAAAGGCCAATTAAACAGTTACATACATAAAGGCAATGTTGGCAACAGGTTTAATTTTAAGTTTTTACAGTTTTTTCCAATAGAATAAAACGCTGAGGAATTATTTCCAGAGAGTGCAAAATGTAACATCTTATTTGCCAAAATAAACTATTTAGATGAACTGCAAGACGTGGTATGAAAAAGGTAGCTATTGTTGTTGAAATTCTGAAAATAGAAATTACAGCTACCAACAGAATAAAATAACACATTTATCCTTTCAAATATTGTGTTTCCTTGTGCATTTTTAAAAACTGTTATTTCTCCTAATTGTAATATCTTGTTAAAAACGGTTACTCAGAAAATCATTTGAGTAGTAAAAGTATCACAGAGATGAGACATGTACTTGGCAGAAAAAAAGTCCTAGTGAAACCAAAGCTAGCTGACAATAGAACTGCGGTAATCGGGTCAGTTACCATGGGTAAGTGACACTGTGGCTGCCGACCAAATCAAGGCAACAATATAAGATTCTTTTCAGATGTTAATAAAAGAGACGAAGGACTAGCCATTTTTAGCAATGAAATAGTCACCTTTTCTGTTTATTGTCAGAAAATTAAGTACAATTTCAGAAAATCAATCATTGTATACAATCTGAAAATCTACACATTGCCTGAAATGCCTGATCACTACAATTTATTTTTGTGATGAAACAGGAAAAGATCAAAATAGTTTTTTAATGCAAATTGCTCTATATTGGTTTATTTAAAACAAGTACTTAACTTGACATACATGCCATTAAAATTAAATTCATGACCACATCATTTTAACAAGAAATAAGTATCTTGCCAATAAAAACCAGTATGAGACACTAGACTCCCTGAGAACAAGTATGGTGTTGCCTTATTTACAGTGATAGCTGTAAGACTGTTATATAGGATAAGTGTTCCGGGGCCTCTTAAGTAAATGTATCTCTTTCTCTTTCTGCAAAACAGCTCCCTGAAGAACATGGATTTGTAAATTTCTCACTACAAAGCACACTACTCTAGTTCTAGATATCTGTAACTACTCTTGGAAACTCATATGTGCACAGTTTTGAATTCTAAGTCCACACAATATACAAAACTTTATATTTGTCTTCAGGGTTCATGAGATAAGAAATTACCATTATAGATAAGAAATACTTTCAAGGTCTTCTCCATCTTTTTAGAAATTTTAGACTTGGGCAGTTCATCTAAATGTCATATTTAAAGGGAATTTAGAGCTGATTCTCAAAAACAAACAAACAAAAAATAAAACAAACAAACAACAACAACAAAAACCTTAACAGATATGGTTGTGGCTAAAGCAAATGAATCTCTGCAAAAAAACAGAGTCTTTTTGGAAGCAATGGTGAAAAGGAACTTCTTGATTATTTCAGCTATACAGTGGAAATAAAATGGAAAATTACTTATCCTGTACAAACTTCACAAGAATTTTCTGTTGCTGCAATTGTCATCTTGCGCAGTAAGTTGTCATACTAATAATGCCTCTTACTTTAGTCCCAGCTCTCCAGTGAGCCACTATGCCTGAAATTGCTTTTCCACCTATCATAGCTATTCTCCTGCTGAAATTTCATGTTTCTGGGAGTTTGGGAAAAGCCACTCAAAAATGTAATCCTTATGCAAGTACAATCTCTGCACTGATATCAAGCCTATGCTTTCACACCAAAGTCCTAATTCTAGCTTCTGATTCATAAATTGCCTCCTCCGACATAAAAAGAAATACCAAAATTTAAAAATTAAGTGCAAAAATCAATTGCTTCTTGACCTTTGGCTAGGATGAATTGAAGTGCAAAAATCACTTTCACAGATGAATGTGTATTATGTACAGTAAGATTACAGACTTCAACCCCTCAGAATATCAAGTATCAGCAGTCAGTTAATATTAGGTATATTCCTCAGGATTGCTCAATTTTGACTCTTGCACCTGCATCTTTACCACAAACAGTTTTTTTCTTTGAAACTGTCCTGCTACAATCATATGTTTTGTGTGCACATTGATAGCCCCCCACCCCCAAGGGGGGATAAAAATAACTCAGTGTTTATTTCACAGCTAGTAAATAGGACACTGTGGCATGATTCCAACAGAGTATCTCTCTGGAAAACAACCCTTGTGGATTGTAAATAATGGAATCCACCAATCATCACTTAAGAAAAAAACCTTGCATAGTAACTAAAATTTCCTCATGGTGAGACCAAGAAAATATCGGGCTTATTTTCATAAAAATTAAAAACAAGGTACAAGCTTCTAGTCTGTCCTGCAGCCTTATTGAAGAGTCAGCAACACTTTGTTGTCCCTCGGTACCCTGTTTGACGCATCTAAACCTTGTTAGATTTTTCCCCTATGTCTTAGTTTAGTAAAATAAATGTTGTACATACTTGGTGTGACCAAAAATAAATGATGGCTCATATTGTGCGTGGGTTCTTACTCATGACAGTCCAGACTGCTAACAGCTTGCTAATATGTTAACGGCTCTATTTTAAAATTCTTGAAGATGCAGTTTTAATGCCATTTGTGAAGTCAAATTCTCCATGCTAAAGAAGTACTCCATAGAAATACTGGGATGGATGCTGAAAATCCCATATGCTGTCTACATTCAGGCATCTACAGAAAAGTGAAAGATGTAGATAACTGAGGGCTTTGAGGTAACACGGTTCAAGCTGTGCTATTTACCCACGTGTAAGGATTATGGGAATCACATGATTAATTGAACTAGTGTGATAAAATCTGTTTTCTGGTCCAGATCTACTATAATTAAGTTAAAGGCACTCTAAATGCTTAAGTTGCTGGAAATCATGGAGGTTACGAAAAATTAAGAATGGCTGGACACAAACAAATATATTTTTGAATTTCCTTCTTCCAAAGATATTAGCAAAAACTTTAACCAGTTGTGCTTTGAGTGTCTTCATTTCTAATGTTATTTAGCTATTCAAGATGCATTGTTTCCCCTTGCTACTATATTTTATGGATTTTAGGCTGTTATTATAGAAAGTTTTAGCACTGATACTAGAAAGGATAGCCTGAATTTAGCTAGGAGTATGGATAATGAGGAGGGAAATACACACACACACACACACACACACACGCATACACACACTCTACATATGGAATATGCCTGAAATTGCCTTTCCACCTATCATGGCTATTTAGCTAGTAAACTTTCATGACACAATGAGTTTGAGTTTGTCCTTTTTTTTTTTTTTTTTTTTTTTTTGGTACCAGGGATCAAACTCATGACCTCACACTTGAAAGGCAGGTGCTTATCCCACTGAGCTAAATCCCTGGCCCAATATAATGGGTTTTAATGGTTTCAATACAATTTGTTTCCAAAAGTTATTCTTTGTTGCAAGGAAAATGTTTTAATGAAGGTTTTCAAGTGCCTTCCTCAGTCTTCAGATGGAGATGGAGTGTCAGAAGGGTTCAGCCTCTGATTTAAACTGACCTAGGTCAATATTCATGCAAAAAATCTTATTGAGCACTTACTTGCCAGAAACCATGGAAAACATTTTACATGCACAAAATTCCAACAAGATGAGCAATGAATTAATTGTATCTTGTATTACAAAGCGCTAGACATAAATACATAAATTTTGATATAAATATCTGTCTAAAATACTATTTACTTATATTTACATGTGCTTAGATTTATTTGTTTATGAAACTGAAGTCATGAAGATGTGATCTCACTTCAGTCAGATGTCCACACATATTTCAAAAATTGTCTCTTTCTTCCATTCATACACCACTGGCTATACTGAGCATTAGAGGTGGTATCTTCAGTACACACGTGTGGTTTCTGTTTGCCGAGAATGCTTAAATATTTACATTGTGCTGATTGTATTCCTAAGCAAATTATTTTTTAAAAAAAACATCTAGCCACTCTTCCAGGTTTGCCATCCCATCATGTTTCTCAGTAGTTCCAAGTAATACTAGAACACTTTCTCATTGATTCTGCTTGACTGTACTTGGGATATGTGCCCACCTTGGAGTTTACAAAGCAGATTCAGCACCATCTGAATCCTTGGGGAGGGAAAGTTCCCACAAGTAACTCAGGAAGCTGCTATTGGAAGGAAGTAGGATAAATGTTTTGCCAAAACTATGGTGCCTGTTATACCCTTAGTTTACAAATTATCGTAACACTTAAGTCTTGATAATATGCCAAATAAGTAAAACCAAAGTTAAACATAGACATGATGTCAGAATTAGGGATGATGGCTTAATCTGATGCATTCTCTAGAACTTAGGTTACATTAAGTCTACAAGTAAATGTAGTTATGTTTTCTTTGCAAATTTTATCTGTGACTATGTTTTTTTCCCTTAAAATTCCGGTTACGTATGCACAGCAAGCACTTCAGAGGTATATTCCACTAGGAACTTTCACTGCTTCAAAGACATACTACAAGGAGCTTCAAACTCCCAAAAAAAGAAATACTAGTCAAATGCAATACAAACATTTTGTTGAAGTCTTCAACTTTTCATTATTTTAAATATAGGTATGAATTCAAATGAGACTTTTGAGAAGCATAGCTCTGCAATATGACAATGGAAAGAAAGAGGAGTTTAAGTACAAGATTCAAAGCGCTTCCTTTCAAAAGTTGCCATTTCTCACTCTTTTTATCCAATGATGATCAACCTTATAAAAAATTTTGAGAATAAGTCAAGATTCATAGAAATGTATGTAAGTGTCAGCTCACACAGGACTGTAGTGCAATAGTTGATGCCTATATGTCTGGCCTTGAAGTCAGCTAACTAGCTTCTACGACTTTCACTAAAAATTTCTCATATCACAGCCTGTTGGAAAGATCTCACACTGCTTTACATAAAACATCTTTAAGAGCAAAGAAAATATCCATTGCATCATGGGAGCCATGCTGATTATGACATTATCATTTTGAAGATGAGAAAACATACAGAGGTTAAATGACTATGTTATGGTCACGTGTTTCCTTGGTATGAAAGGGGGGTTAGAATTCTGTGCACAAAAAATTGATGAACTTGAATCGGATGACATTACCTAAGCAGTTGCAGTTAGACAATCAGCACATCCACTAGCTGTACCGTGCCACTGGAACTGTATATCCTCATGTATTTCATGTCACTGTTGTTTTGCTTCTTTATGAATAATTAATTAATCTTCATAATCTTGCTTAAATTGCTAGATACCATTTTACATTTTACATAAAAGTTTATCAATTTATTTAAAGATGGTTCTCTTTAATCTCATGAAATACTGTCATTTTTATTATATCAGGTAACTGAAAAAATCTATAATCTCTACAATTCACTAACTAGCATATCAGAAAACAGAAAAATCTCAACTTATTCAACTAAAATCTTTTTCCTTTCAAATTTTCCCTACAATGCAAATCAGATTGATAATAATGGGAAGTAAATTAATTAGTTGTGATTAGTGAGAAAAGGGAACTTTTATGACTGAAGGACCAGGTAACACTTATTCTTTGATAATGACTTCAAATCTTGTATACCATATAATTGCACCAAACCCTTCTGTCTTCTGAAATTTCAGTGACAAATTTTTGACATTTGTTTTGTAGTATTTCAAAAATGCTGAGAAATTTCAGTGACAAATTTCTGACATTTGATTTAAAGTATTTCAAAAATACTAAGAAATTAGTTTGAACTTTCTTATACCTAAAATCAAACCCAGTTCTCAAGAGAATTATCTTTAGAGGTAAGTTCATCAAAACTTGTCCAGAGAATATTAAAAATCTCAGTTATTCCTGAAATAAGACAGATATCTTCTATGTGATTTTAGAATAAAGAATGACCATTTTTTGACTCAGCAAATATGTATGTCTATATGTGAATTGAAAGACACAGTGGCAATCACAAAATAAATTTTTAAAAATCCTTTCTTGTAGGTTTGAAACTAGTAGTATTGCTTACAAATGCTTATAGTACTTTAGTGCAGCTAAGGAGTTATTTCTGAAATAAGACAGTTATCTTCTATGTGATTTTAGAATAAAGAATGACCATTTTTACAATGAATTTCATAAAAAGGGATAAATGATGGTGACTGTAAAGCAGGAAACATTTGAAGTGGGAAACTGTTAGGAATGGTTATACTCTTCAATGTAGTATCCACTGAAGAAATAAAACATAGAAATGGAAAAACACACAGATTTGGTCACAGATAGACTGAAACCAAAGCGCATAAAGGTTTGAAAAGAGGACCATAGATACATTCAAGATATTCATTGTTTTGCTGTTGTTGTTACTGTCTTCCCCTGCTTTCTTAGTACCTTTAAAAAATTTTTTATACTAAAGAGAATAAAAAACAATAAAAATGATAGAGAATTTTAAAAGAAGATGATAAGAAATTAACAATAGTTATTATATTGCATAGTATTATACCTTTAAAATAGTTGCTCAATTACCCGATACAGGCATGCAAAATTGATCAAATAATATAAGCATTAACTATTCCTTTCAATGAACTAATAGAATTAGTAGTATAATTATCTTAGCTATCTTTTGTGAGTATATACATTTAGCGTATATATTTATATTTTGTGTATATATTTATATTTTGTGTAAATATATACTTTGTGTAAATTATATATAATACATATTATATAATACATATTTCCCCATCCTTTTCTCTTTTTCCTCATCCCAGTTGTTCTTTACTTCCGAGCACCTTCTTTCCCTTTTACAATATCTACTGCACCTTTTGGATCTTATGGAAGAATCTAGTTAGCACATAATTATAAAGAGTACATTATAGCATTATGACAGCTGAACTGACCAAGCTGGTTACCAAATCAAATCTAGGTCAATGATATACAGTAGTTATCTAGTTATAGTCTATTACGAGCTTGCCTGCAGGTTTTGCTCTTGCTGTTTCAGTTTCCCCTTGTCCACCTCTATTCATCTGTAATGACTAAAGATAATGCAAAAATAATTTTTCTCAACCAAAGCAAAACTTGAGAATATTGGAGCCAAATTAGGTACTTTAGCTAGTGATTAGATATGCCACAATCAGTAGAGAAATAAAGAAAATATTGAGAACAGAGGCCAAAGTAGTTTGAATTATTAGAACTGGTGAAAATCTGGAATGTTCCAAATGGGCACGGCTACAAAGGTGAACAAGCTTTAGTTCATCCGTTGCTCAGCCTCTTTAACCAGCCCTTAAAGTACTGGGAGACACATCGGAATTTTATTCTGATAATCATACATGAAGAGTGCTTGCACTTATGCACTGGCAAGAACAGGCCAGGGTAATCTCATATGTGGTCTGTGAAAAAAGACTGCTTTTAGTAAGAGAAAGGTAATTTTTCAAAGTGATCTGGGGATAGGACTGAGGAAGAGGTGGATAACAGTAGCCAAGGAAAACCAGGTATCTATGAAAATTTCCTATAAATATATTTAACAACTTCTACTACAGTGAAGGCAATCTGTTATACTAAAATGTGTCCTAAATAAGATATCAGCATAAATAATTTTATTTGTTCAACCATGAAGAGACACTGAAATATTTTAATAGGTAAGTGATATCAGAGACATGTTTTATGAAGTGTCTATAAATGGGACAAGTGGTGGGTACAATGTGAGTATTCTGAACACATAAAACTAGAGAAAAATAGGATGAGATTCTTCAAGGAGCTAAGTGAGAGGTAATGAGAAGGTTAACAGAGAACACAGACATTCTATGCACAGATGTTGCTAAATCTACAAAAGGAGATGGAAACATAAATTGTACACATTTGACAGAGGCTAAAAGAAGTTATATAAAGAAGGAAAACCGAAATACTTTCTGAAAAGAATTTGTACATGCACATGTAAACAAACACTCCATTTATATGAAAAAACTAAATCAAAAGAAAGTAACTGTAGCTATGTTCCCTATTTTCCCAAAGTATAAAATAGATTAAAAACTAAAGAATGCATGTCTCCTTTAATGTCCCTGACATATCATAGACAGAAAAAGAAAGAATGCACAGCTTCCAATGCCACCACAGAGATACATTAGTCTTAAAAGTCAGAACCAGAGCCCCAGTAATACAGCAAACAGTATTCACTCAACACTGATACACTGTTTTGCTTCAGATAAAAACTTATTTTAGTGATACATGCTATTTAATGGTTCAAGTGTTTAACATATCCATCAAATCCACAGATTTTTTACTTGTTAGAATAGAAACCTAAAGTACAACAGATAACAGTTACTCATTTTTATTCTTGAACATAGTAGAAACAATCTCCTTACTTTCCCTTCTTCATTACCAAAAGTGTAGAAATAGGGATGAAAATCTGGGTGGAGTATGAGATGTCACTTGAGACTACAGACTAAATTATGAATGCAAGACAGGCAACAGGAAGAAATCTTTTTCATGAAAGGAAGCAGTGTTTATTCCATGGGAGGGAAAAATATAGGAGTAGGTGGGTGGTGGAGAGGAATTTTTGCAAGATTATGAGTCAGTGCAAGAAAAGCAAATTTTTGTAGCACAATGTTAGCTGGTAAGACTGGAAGAATTCAGAACATGAAAACCCCTTGGTTTGATTTCTGCTTATATTAATAAAGCATTTGTATGCTGTGGATCAATATTTCTGCTGAAAACAACTGAAAAGTAGATCAATATATAAAAAGACTTATGTCTGATGACTTGAAAGATATTCCAAGGCAGTAAGATTAAAGGCCAAGATTATGAAAGGAAAAAGATTTTAAAAAGCCCTAAATTCCATCTTTCTACTGTGGAATTTATAAATTTCATTCCATCAGAAAATGTAATCAAAAGGTGATAGCTAAGACACTGAGAAGATAAACACATTGTTACAGTTTTTCACAGTGTGAGGAGCAAACATTGGCATTCATAAAGCAAGACATAGAAATATATTCTGCATAATTTCATTTGCATAAAGGTATCTATTTAAATGCCAGTTTAAATGAAAATGTTAAAAGTAAAAAGCATTTTTACCTTTGTTGAGTAAAGTGGAGATAGTGATATGGAAGTTGGAGAATTGCTTCAAGTTTGCTAGAAATATTCCACTTTTTGATCTCCATATAAAGGGTTATAAAGGCATGTCACGCTGTGATAATTCACTAAGGTGTACACACATGATTTGTATACTTTTATCTAGATATGTAAAACTTCTATTAAGAACAAGATAAACATTATAAACATCAAAGCTGTATCCAGGTTTAATTTTACTAAGGAAACTTACATTAATCTCTTATTTGGCTTCTTGCTGCTACCTGACAGATGCCATGGAGTACGTGTCTCTCACAGTTCTAGAGGCTAAGAAGAGCAAGGTCATGGCATCAGCATTTGGCAAGTCCTTCTTTGTGCATCAAAACCTGGTGGAGGGACAAGCAAGCGTGCTTGTAACGGAGATGGAGAAATCAGGCCAATTTCCACTCTCATGACATCTAAGTCTCTCTGATGCAGGACCATAACTCTGGAGCAAATGGACAACTCCCTGGGCAAAATGTGTCAAACTTCATAAAAACTCAAAGGATATACAAACAATGGAAAAACCAAAATGTTTATATGATTTTTGTGCACTATGTCCCAAATGATATTTTTATGCACTTATGTCACAAAGTGATATTTATTATCGTGGAATTCGGTACTGTTTGCTGGACCAACCAGAAAAGTGTGATTTTTCAATTCATCATTTAAATCTAGCAGGAAACCAAGCCAGTCTATTGATACAGGATTTCCACAGGGGAGCTTAAATCATGCACCAAGCCAAGTGAGTTTTGGTAGGACAGACATCACAATGCCTTATGTGCATGACAGAGAAATCAATCCAGGAATTTTGGATACAAAAGATCCCTTTAACATTCTTGAGGTCATTGTTAGCTTATTCTCCAGGCTGCTCTTACCCTGTAGAGTGTACCTCGTCCCTGCCTTCAGTAAATGTATGCTTTTGCCACCTTTTTGGTATGTTTCATCCAGCTCTTTGTGCAGGAGACCAAGAACCTAGGACAAACCTCATGAGAAGCTCCATGCAGAATGTCTTCAGGCACAATGTCAATTTATTCATTGTGACTTAGTGGTCTCTTTAAAGCATCATCTCTAAATAGTGATTCAATGGCAACTAAATTTCAATACATTGTACAGGATGAGTTTGGACCACTGTGAAAGGGAGAGCAGAGTGGTAAAGAGCTTAATGGCAGCTTTCTTTTTTTCCTCCCACTCTTCAAGCTGACGTAAGGTCTAAGTCATACTATCAAAAACTTAGTTCTCATGAGATGAAGAGAATGTAGCATTCTCTGGTCACACCTGCAGGGCTTTGGGAACTGTTTCTCTGGGCATTTCCTGGATCTCCATTATTCACAGGTCACATGCATTTTCCAGTTGAGTGGCCTTCCCCTAATGTCCAGCCTCATCAGGATACAAGCTCAGTTTAATTTTTTTTATCTCTCTCTCTTCTCTAAGAACACAACAGTTGAGCAATTCCTTTTACCTGCCAAAGGCACTGGCCACACCTTTTTTACTTGAAAATGGTTCTTTTTTATTTGTGAATAGACCACTTTTCACCTATGAATTAAGCTTTCCCCTAAGAATGCACCGTTATTTTACTGTGAGTAGGTCATCTTCCCTTTCTCACAAAACCAAAACCACAGATTTCTACCACCAAGAGCACATAAAAGATTCCCAGTTCCAAACTGGAATGTATTTCATTTCTCTGAACACTCGCACTGCATTCTTGAGTGTGTCCTAAAATCTCCGCTTAATAAATTCTTCCCATGCCTCTTACTGACATGTTCTGAAAAATTTTTTTTAAAGTTGAAAGTCAGAGAATCTCCGAGTATTCTGTTTAGGGTTGGTTAAGTTCTTCATCACTGTCAGGTGACACAACGGCTCCACTAGAAATTACCGTATTGGGACTGTAATATGGCAATGTAAGGAAGACACAAAGGAGGAAAATGGGCCCCCTGGACCCAGAAAGGAACCTAATGAGAATAGAAGCCCCCAGGGAGAGTAACGAGACACACTCCAGCGTGAAAGAAGGAGTTAGCTAGTGGAGCCCTTCCCCGAGTCAGGATTCACTGTGTGGGAGGAGTGGTTCAAACCTGTGGACACACAGTGACTGCTGGCCACCCCAGGGGCCTCCACGGACAGACATATCAGTGGAAGGGAACAGAGGATGTGGCGGACTGCACTGTCTGAGGGAGAGTCCTGCAGGTTCAAATGCCTTGCAGGAGAGGGAAATTGGCTGAGAGCTATCTCGGATAGGGACTAACTGAGTTCAGAACTCCAAACAACTGATGGATCTAGCTAGAAGCTCCAAGATGAGTTTAGTGCATAGAAGGTGCACTGAAGGTTGCAGGCTGAATGGATCCAGTCTCAGCCTCACAGCCAGAAATCAGTTGGATCTTCAGGGAAAATAAAGGTGCAGGCTCTCTGAGATTAACCAGTACCTCACCATAAAGCTACCGCTGGCTTGCTGGGAAAATTCAACACAGATCTGGACTGTGTCTCCACATGTTGTTTATCAGTGACAGCACAGATAAACCTAGAAGGGGACTTTATTCCTCACTCTCTCTCCTTTTGTTTGTATTTTCTCTTTCATTGTTTGATCTTGTTTTTATATGAGTGTGAGTGTGCTTTCTAGCTTCTTGGTGGTTATTGTTCTGTTCTTCTTTTTATTTCTTGCTTCCTTCTTTCTGTCCTGTCTTCTGTACCAGTTTCCCAGTTTGTGGGAGCCCTTTTGTCCTTCAGTCTTGCTTCTAACGAATCCCTCTTCTTTATTTTTCTATTTTCTCCCTAATCACTTTTAAATTTTCTCCCTTAAGGGTAAAATTGGTATATTGAGGGCTTATTTACTGCATATGACTTTCTGGTGTTGTTTTAGATTTTGTTATATAACCACAAATTTTCCACAAAAGTGGAAAATTAATGGTTATATCAATTTGTCATTTTTTAGGCTGTGTTTGTTGCTATCATAATTTTTGATTGTACCACCTTAGCCAAAGAGATATACTTGTTCTAACTAGCTGTTCTTCCTGATACACCAAGAGTGAGATTGTTTAAGGGTCACAGTACTTTGGGCTAGTGCCAAAGAACCAGAGGCTTGACCAAACAGTGAACAATTTCTTATCCTCAACAAATTAAATAGGTAGGATCCTGCAACACACCCAAAACCCAAAAGCCAACTACACACCTGGAAGACACCTCTGAAAAGTAGTCATTTCCTGAGGGATGTAAAT
This sequence comes from Dolichotis patagonum, assembly GCA_004027295.1. Lineage (NCBI taxonomy): Eukaryota > Metazoa > Chordata > Mammalia > Rodentia > Caviidae > Dolichotis > Dolichotis patagonum. Next base: position 152,402 of record PVJX010000205.1, read on the forward strand.
ACTAGCAACAAAGTAACCTATCATAGGCAATTTATAAGCATCAACCTAGGAATTAATTTTAAAAAAAAGAAAATTAAGACACTTAAATAAGATGCAACTCTAGACATCTAGCTCACCAAAGGCAAATCCAGAGGGCAATGAAGTAGAACAATCTGAAGGCCACTCACTTGGACTCTGTGAAGTGGTAACAACAAAGCAAACGAAGTAGGATCTGCAAAACAATCAAATTAGAAATAACTTCTCAACTAACTACAGAGATGGTGAAAAATGAGATATTTTAGTGACTCTGGAGCAGATACAGATAAAAAAAATAGAGGAGTTTGATAAAATGATGAAAGTCATGAATCCCCAACCTATGAAAGAAATGGAATCCATAAAACAGATTCAAGAAGATTTCTAAGAGAATAAAAATTCCTTTGAATGTATCACAGCAGAATGAGCCAATGTGAGGACAGTCTCAGTTGGAGAAGATTAGTGGTCAGAAAAAGAAAGATTTCTTAAAAATAGCAAGGGACCATGAGAAATGAACCCAGCAATTGTTAGATAATGAAAAGAAGAGTAACATAAGATGTCTTGGAGTAAATGAAAAAGCAGGGGATAGCATAAATGAAATAAACAAAACACCCCCAAACAAACAAACAAAAAATCCTGTCCATACATAACATGGCAGAAAACTTCAGTCTGTTTGACATATGCATGTCAAAAAGAATTTGACGTGCATATAAGTGAGGCATATAGAACTCCATTTTGTCATAATCAAAAAAAAAAATCTATAGCCAGACATACCATGGTCAAAATTCAAGAAATTCAACAGGATAGAATATTAAACCCTTAGAGAAACAATATTAAAAACTTAGAAAAAAAGACATATCATGGTCAAAATTCAAGAAATTCAACAGGATAGAATATTAAAAACTTAGAAAAAAGAAACAAATCACCTACAAATGAAAGCCCATCAGAGTCATAGCTGACATTTCAACACAAACCTTTGAGTCAAGCAGAGAACTTGATGTGAAGTAAACAAACAATCTCTGACCCAGATTGATATACCCCACAAAACTGGCTTTCAAAACTGATGGAGAAATAAGATACTTCCACAGGAATTACTATGGTGAGAATTCTCTGCAGTGAAGTGAGGAGGAAGCTTTTGTGGCATTGTTCCAAGACAAATCTCTACTGGATTGCTCAGGTGGACTGCAATACACTTTGCAATCTAGTGGAGAGAACAATGCACACATATCTCTTCTATCTTACAGAGCTGGACAGTCAACACCAGAGAGAAGTGCACAAGGATTACTGCTTATTCCCTCTGAAGTGGTGACCTATATCAACTAAGTGCTTTTGAAGCACAGCTGGGGATCTGTATGCCAGAATATAGTAAGTAAGCAGAGATCTGAGAGAGCTCTGACCAACAAGCTGATGTAAAGGATTTCAAATTACTCTCCCAAGCCATTTTGACTTCCATGATGGATGTTGGGGCTACAAGGAGGGGTTAAAGATCTTTGACACACTTTGGATAATTTTTCTACCACTACTATTGTCTTCATGAATATAAATGGCCATGTATACAAATGTTTTCCTTAGATCCATACAAATCATTTTAGCAGATTTCTTCACCATACAGTTAGTGTTTGTTATGGATACTGTCTAGATGTTCCCCCAAAGCCTCATGTGGTCACAGGGCTTTTTCAGAAGTTGCTAAATCTACACTGTGTTTTTTATGGATAAGTAAAACAAAAGATGATGAAATATTATAAAAATTACTGTTAATAAGAAAATATTTTATTTGACTCTAATAATTATAACACTCATCATCTAGATAGAAATGAACTCCTCATGCTAAAAAACAAAGCACCAAAGGGTGAAAGCTTGACATGCCTCTATTCAGTGCCACTCACATGCTTTATATATCAAAAATTTCTGCTTTATATTTGATTTTTGGTGTGGTCCTCTCCATACTGATCATTCATAATTTGATCAAAATATCTATATTCTAAGAAAAACTAGATTAACTAGCTAATGTTCTGAATTATTCATTACGTTCTGTGAGTTAGCACTGATCTTACTATGGTTGGCCATAGACCACATTGAATATTTTAAGCACGTCCAATAGAATCTGAGACATCATAGGGTGCTCCGAAAGAGATTATTATATTGGAAACCAGAACAAACTGTAACTCAGTAACCAGTTCTTGTTAACAATAAAAGTATCAACAAGAATTATTATTGTTTTCATATTCTAAAAATGTCTATTGAGTCCATTTCTTGGGTTGTACACAGGACACTTGTGGCAATTAAGAAAAAAGTAATTTTAATTCTTATTCCATGGCATTCAGAAAGAAAAACAAATATCCAACAAGTACAGGAATAACGTATGTTGCAAAGTATATTGTGAAGCTGCACAATAAAGAATATAACTTACCATGGGGTCAATTTGAGTATGCCAAGACATAAGGATAGCAATCTCAGTATCCTAGAAGGTTGTGACAGGAGGAGCAATGTACTAACTCAGTGAGACTCTGTCTCAAAATAATATGTAAGAAAGAGTGAGAATGTACCTCAGTCTGAAGACCATAGGTTCGATCCCCAGTACTATTAAAAACATATGAGTATAATGTGCCCAGGATAATGGTGATGGAATGATCTTTTCCCAGTAAAAACAATACGTATATAAAGGTCACAGTATAGGAAGAAGTTTGGATAAGAAGTCAGTGTAACTCTTGGCAGGAAAAAGTCCCCAGAGGAGATCAAGCTGTAGCAGAGAAAATGAGAAAAATCTAGAAAAATACATTATAAGTAATGTACAAAATATATAAACAATATTTGGGTTATATATTTTAAAATATTCATTGCTTATCTCATTTTATTACATTACTGTCTCAAATTTGTTCTTATTAGTTTACTAGACCAATAAAATAAGAAATGTTGATGCTGACAGACCTACTTGAAATGGCAGATTAAACAGCCTGAAAAACTGAAGAAAGAGGGGGAGGAAGGTAATTCTCCATTGAGCTTTAGAGAATTGCAAAAACTGCTTACTATTCTGGAACATTACTTGAAGTCTACAATAATTTTGAAGAATAACTGGAAAAGAAAATACCAAAAATAAAGTAACTATTATGAGAGAGCAAAAGATTTAAGATCAAAAATTTTCTAGAAATTAAGATAAACTGTTTACTTTTCATGATTTAGAGAAATGAAATGTTTATGTAGAATAAAGTACTATTTCCTTTAAAGATTATATGAGTTCTAGAAAAATTAAATAGAGTATATTAGATAAATAAGAAACCTGTTTTCGATTTTTAAAAAGACCTATATAATGAAAATCTCAAAGTTATGTTTATTGAAAGCAAATGTTTATTGAGACTACCCTTACTGTGTGTCTTAGTTACTTTTCTCTCATTGCTGAGACAAAATATATGACATCCAAAGTTAGGAAAGAAAAGGTTTATTTGTTTAGCTTACAGTTTTTGGGAATTTTGGTCCGTTATCAGCTGGTTTGAAGGCAAGGTGGCATGGCACTGGGGCAACACTTCAAGGCAGCAGCCAGAGAAAAAAGGAGGAAAACAAGCCTCTGTTCCACCCTTATATTGCACACCAGCCATCCCCTACCCCAATACCCCCACCCCATCCAACCCTAAACACCCCCTCGCTTCAGGGTGGGTGTAGCACTCACAAAATCTCTTTGCCATCTTTGCACAGGATGAGAATATTTACAAAGAACTCAGGATCCCTGCTGAGTCTCTTAAACATCTAAACTTCTCAAGTTGACACAATGTCAACCATAATACTATGCAATTAAAATTATTCTGAGAAGACCCATAAATGTGATTTTAGATTCTGATCAATAAAAGTGTTTCTGTTTTCACTTCATATTATTTAGAAAGTTTTAACTGAGACAAGAGAAAAGTGACCCATGCTTATTTTATTTAAAAGGGAAATTTATTGAGTCATATAAATGAAAAGTTTATAGCTTGGGACACAGTTGTGGGCATAGAGTTAAACAAGCCTTGTTTTTCTGGCAGTTTCCTCACCACCTCTTCCCTCTTGTGTTTACTCTCAAGCGTGATCATGTTACAAGCTTCTTACAAGCTTCCAGACTAATAATCCTTCAAAGAGTCCTTGAAACAAGCTTTTCCAAAAGTTTGGAGTGTGGCCTTTTTGGGGCTGCGGGGGACGGGCAAGTGAAAACAGACGACTCAGGAGATCAGGCTGATGGCACAGACCTGATTTTATTGCGGAAGTGCAGGAGTATATATAAGGCTGAAGAAGGAGAGGGGAAGTGCGTTTAGAGAAGGGCGGGATTGAGCTTCAGGAAGGGTGGAAGTAGGCTTAGGGAAGGCGGGGATGCACTGTGGGCCAGCCCTGGCAGGAATGCTCTACTTGGTGTGTCAAGAAGAGTAGGGGTTGCCATTGCTGTGTCATGGGTTCCTTCCAAGGAACAAGAGGAAAGGGGGTAGGAGGAGCCAGGAGAGGTCCCCAATGTTTGTGAATAGGGGAAAGCCCTTGTCATTGAAAGTTAGGAGATTTATCATTATAAGGGCCTTCGTAATTAGTTCATCTGGTGTGCCTGGGGGTACATTGGAGAAAGTTTCTATATTGAGGTTGTTGCCCTTGATTGCATAGTAAATCAGACTCTCAATCACTTTGGCCAAGGACATATAATTAGTGGATTATTAGATTCAGCTACGTTAAACCAGCTGCATTAAACAAGCTAGGTTACAGGAGAGGTAAAGCCATGGAAAATGGAGCATTGTTGCTAGAAAAAGTGAGAAGGAATCCTGAAATGTCATAGATATTCTGTACAACTATCTGCCATTTTTTCTTTTCATTTTTCTTGCTTTCTTCCTCTAAAAGAAATATGAATATGCTTTATTGTTCTTCCATATTTACACTTCACTCAAGCTTATGCAAGCAAGAGATATTACTTGCATGGATCACACTGTGTGGATTCTCTGAGTGTTTAGACCTCGCAGTTCTCGCAGCCTAAAATGGCGGCCCTCCCCTTACTCACTTGGAGTGCTTTTCCTCCCTCTGGTGACTGCATGACGGAGTCCACAGCACTCACTTTGCATGTCACTTCTTCAAAGACTAATTGTTCAGAAACTGATTTTCTAGTTACCCTGTTAGATTAAAAAATTAATGGAGGCCTTTGCCCCATTGTACATGGTAAAGTATTTGTATCTCAAGAGACCAGAAGCAGACCCTCACGGCTATGCTACACTGCACAATGACCAATATTGAAGGAGAACACAGTATGACTGAAAACTGAAATGGACTGAGAGGAACGCAATCTGATGATCTTGAATTATTATGTGTGCGCGGCAAGGAATAGGTTTGCTGGAGAGTGAAGTTATAAACACAGTAATTCCAAATGGGGTAGGATTTCTGTGTATTTGATAGTGTTCTGTGACTTCAGTGGGCTGAGTAAACTGACACTTGAAAAATTTTTAAAAAGCTAGAATAAAACAAAACCAAACATTGATAAAGCTATGAAATTAAAAATGATTACTTAATTGAAAAGGACACAACAAAGGTTACATTGAAACAACATGCTAATGACTGAGGATCCTTTTATTGTTATAAATAAACAAACAAGAGAAGCATTTTCATGTTTTTCCTTAAAATTTTCCAAACCAGAACTCAGGGTTGTGTTCTGAAATTTTAAATTAGCATAGAATTAAATGAAGAAAAAGTCCTTTTATTCTGTTTTAAAAGCAAAGTTTTTTGAATAAAATAAAGGAAGAAAATTGTTTTCTTAACATTCAATATGCAACACTTCCTGTTTTGCTTGGTAACTTCTAATCAATGCAAGCAGTTATCTCAACTGTTATTCGGCAACATGGGGCTTTCCCTGAAAAATTCATCAAAATTCAGACTCATCTGCAATGATATCTCTTTTCCATTTTCCCTCACATATCATATAATTTTCCTGGAGACTATCTGATTTAGGTCTGCCTGTTTTACAGACTGTTAAGTTCCATAAACCAATGCTCACATCTGTTTTGTTTATCCCACAACAGATCCAGAATCTAGTTCCAAGAAAACATTTAATTAATAATTATCAATTCTTGAGTTCATTCTCAAGAATCAACAAAAGTACTAATTCACAAGATTCAGTGCAAGGCAGCTGTCCTTGATACTGCTAACTTAAAGAAGCCCTTGTTTTCTTTCTGCAGGCCATCGATATATGCCATTATTATAGGACATAACACACCACACTGAATGGATCATTATTACTCTTCGTTACATATTAGAATGAGCCTAGAGCAGTAGCTACGCAAAGAAATAAGAGTTAATATGCTGGAGACAATTTATGCATATATGAGGAAACAATGAATATGCTCTAGGTGCCTCTGTCTGTCCGGGTAGCACACTCAGTGTCACATCTGGCTAGGAAACACAAGAATCCCATGATAAATACTTCTAATACATAGTCTTCAACTGAATAGTACATAGGGAAAAAAAATCCACAGGGAAAAAGATAACCCCATCTTTTAAAACTATTTTTAAAAGTAATCATTTAGAATTATTTTAGACTACTGCTTATAGTGAAAAATAGTTGTAGCTACTTGATTCTGAGGTTTTCCAGTGTGACACTAGAACAGGGTCATTAGCAGCACTTTCGATCCTGTGACAGAAGACTGAAAATCTGACACATTCCTCATGGAGCGATGTGACTCCAGTATGATTCAGCTGATCTTAATGTGGCACACTAAGTGAGACTGATTCAAATTATCCTAGGAGGGGTGTGACTGCTCTTGAAAAGAAATGCTAACGCAAAGTCCAAATCAAAGCCTCCAACTCCCTTGAAAAGACAGGGTGGAGGCTGCGTGTTTTCACTAACAAGTTGTCTGGAACTTGGAGGAAACGCCATTGTTTTCCAGTACAGGAAACATTTCACAAATAATAAAATCTACTTTGTTTATTACTTGCTAAAAAAGTATGCATGTATTGTGTGTGTGTGTGTGTGTGTGTGTGTGTAAGACTGGGTAGCATGTCAGTCTCATATACAAATGCATAGTTTATATACACAGTCCAACCATAAACAGCAAGCATTTGTGCAGTATCCATTCATTCATTAGCAGTTTTGTACTGAGTATCAACTCTGTACAGTTAGTGTTCTTGGGTCGACGAATGCAGTAGTAAGCACAACACATTTTCTTACCCTCGTGGAATTAACATTCTTATAGGGGAACATATAAAATATTTCAATGTGTTGTATAAGGTATCAAACAGAACATAGAAGAAGACAAAATGATTAAAAATCAATGTACACTGTCTCACGAAAATCATTTTTAGGAAGAAATATTCTGCAATTACCTCAGGTTGACAAGTATTAGCATAGTATATCAGGTTATAAATATATTCTAAATTTGCCAGAGTTATTTTAAGATTAGTAAGATAACACTATTAATTTTGAAAGTTATTTCATATATATCAGCTAATAATATAGCATGTCAGCATAATCCATTTACTAACCTATCTTCCAGTTTGTATTTATACTGAGTATGAAAGAAATTGAAGTCGTTTAACCTAAAATAGTAGAAATTATTTTTCAAACCCAAGACTGCTAAGATGTGCTTCACTTCTTAGAGGGTTTTACAAATGTTTCGTGATGTTTCTAGAAAAGATGGAATTATGTGGCTCTAACACAATCACTATTTCCAGTTTTGAACTGAAATGAAGCCAGAACAAGTTTATCATAGGTCCGCACCAAATGAACAGCAGAAAACAGCCCACTGCAAACCAACAAAGAATCCTCATTATTTATTGCTTATAATTCTATAGTATCACATCAAAATGTCTCACAAGCAAGGTTTCATATATTTAGAAATTGCTTTCATCCTGTTTAACATTTATTCATTCAGACACTTATGCTTATCCTTATTTTGTATTTTAGCAGATACAAGTATAACCAGGTTTTTAAAATTTATATTATTACTTGATTTTAAAATGCATAGTCTATACACTTATTACTGGGCTTTGTCACACATAACCAAGCCTAATTAACAATATTCAAAATATTTTTAAATAACTACTAAATGCATATATAACTGCTTTACCTCTCAGTGGTTGATAAAAAAGGACAGCATTTTTAAAATTATGTAAACAGATAATTATTTTGAAAATTATCCTTCCTCATAGTCAAATTTCCCCTTTCTAACAAAAATATTTCTAGTAATAGTGTTTTTCACCAGTCAGTATCAAATGCATCATTCAAATATAATTTAAAACTATTCTTATGCTGCATTTAATACCCAGAATATGAAGCCTAAATATGTTAATCATATAGTCTTATCTGGTAGAGCCAACAAATAAAGCAACTTACTGGAAATTTTCTTGAAAAAAGATCAAGATCTTCATTAATTTATTTAAATGTTGTGAAATTTTATGTGGAAAAACCTTGACAGCTTTTAAAAAGCCTCCTCTGTGTGTTTCTGAACTTCTTCAAATTTCCCAATAGTCTCAAAATTGAGAAGGGAAACTGCTGCAGTACTTATTTACAATCAGCTGCCAGAATCTATATTGGAGGACACTATTTGATCTGTGTTATCAGGTACACAAAGACTGAAAATTAATTGGAAAGGTATTTCAGAAGGGTGACAGTATAACATCTATTAGGTTTTTAAAGATAAAAAGTTTCATATTTTTATAACAGAAAAGATGTTCAACAAAACAAAATTTTTCCAGGTTTAAAAAAAACAGCAACATTTTAATCTATGTGAAACCTGGAAATGAGACAGAAAAGATAAATAAATAAACCTTCTTCAAATATACTTAGCATATTACAAAAACACTCATGACTATGATCTGCAAGATCCCTTTCACACAAACCTGATCTATTTTCTTTTTCTTTTTTTCTCCATAACATTTTTGATTTTTGCTTTTGCAACTGTTCTTCCAACTTCTGAATGCCCTCACATCTACTGATAGCATCTCACACAACCTACTTTTAGGGAAGAGGGGTTCACCTTCCCAGCCTGTCTGCCTGGAAATTGTATATTCTTGTTGACTTCTAGAGCTTAATCTGCATATCTTATGATTACCCATATGTTTGTTCTTATTCATTGGTATTGGATGTTTTTGAGACCACAGATGTATCTGAGTCATTTTTGTAGCTCCTAGAATAAAAACATCTGCATAAAATAAAGATGTTGCATTGAATGCCTTTGAATATGAACTCTTAAGTCTATGGAAAGCACATAAAATTTTGATTAGATGAATTCTGATTTCTAACAACCAGATCAATTCAGAATATATGAATACCTTAAGTCTTAAAGTAAGCTCCCTGTTTCATAAATTTTTCTCAGTTACTATAAAAAAATTAAAATATCGGAGTATCTTCAAACTATTGTCAAAAACCTTGGAGTTAAAGTTGAATCAAAACAAGGGAAAAAGTAAGTACAGTGGGAGCTCATGAAAATGTTTTGCAACAATCATAAAAATTAGAATGTCTATGAAACTTTAAGTAACTGCCATGCCAATGGACCCTGTTACGAGGGACTACTAGTGACAATCATTATTTACTACTTGCTATGTGACAAACTGAACTAAGTATTCTATATTTATTATTTCCTTTGTTATGGAGTAGCCCTAGATTTCTCTACAGCACTACTTTGTAATGAACCTGTAGATTACTGTGAGTATGCCTTTTTTCATAGCTAAGAAAACCATGTATAATAGAAACATTGTCCTCTAGATATGCTTCACCGTGTTTCCTGGTAGACATGTTGGAAACTTGTTCTGTGAAATGAATTCTGTGTGACAATGAGAGGTGCTGCTCCAACTACTTGCCTTGGGTGTGTATTTGCCAACTTATTTCTTTTTAGGGAAGCTATAAATTGCAACGATGGTGTTGGAATATTCAACACTGGGTGGCTAAGTGGTGTGCAGTTTGGATTCTCTGCCGTGGTCACAGTTCTGTAATAGATTAAATGTTCAAGGGAAATATCTTTATTGTATTAAGTCTCTGAGATTTATATCATTATTTGTTGTTATAGCATAACCCAGCCTAGCAAAATAATTTGAGATTACGTGACTTTTTAAATGTTGAATAATTTTGACAAAAATTCCACCTTATGCCAGAGTTTATAATCTTAAAAGACATGCTTATTTTCCAGAAAAATAGCTCCAAGTGGTTCCTCGAGAATATGATTACAGACGTCAAATGTGCAGTGTTAACAAAAGATCCTGGCTTTTTTTGGTAGAATCAGTACATGGTGTCTACATCTGGTCATTTTGCAAGACTGAATATATGGAAAGTAAGTGCTCGCTGAAGCAGCACATTATCCTAATTAGATCCTACCTTGGGAAATATAAATTCTTGGTACACAGGAAGAATCAGACTACTAGAGTTTATACTCTGAATATTCCTAAAGTCAAGCTCCAATTCTCCATGAAAGCAGGCATGAAACTTGGAAGCCTGAGATCCAAAGTAAGTGTCAAGTTGCCAAGAATGTTTCCTGTGCTCTCTCTCATCTCTATGTATCTTTGTAACAAACCCACAGCAGTAAAGATAATTGAGCTTTGTCTCTTTTTGGAAACCATACAGAGCTGGCATGAGCATTAACCTAAATGTCTACAAAATTACAGTCTATGTGTGTTACTCTTTTTAAACAATGCCTCACAATTACATTTCTTGAAATGGATATAAATTCATAGTGAGTTAGAAAAATGACAATCAGATTCACAAATGCTAAAAACTGTGTTGCTTTTCCAGGGTTATGTATGATGCGTATTTACATCAGAAACTAAAAGGACTGCTGTTGTCTCTTTTCATAAGAAAATCATTTTTATCTGTAGACAGCTTCTCATATGACAGTTCTATAACTAAAATGACCCAAGACACATGTTTGTTAGCACACTAATCGCTTTCACCAGAGGAAGGAGGAATACCCTATAGTGGGTATTTTGTATTTCCTAAGTGACACATGTAGACATCCCACATCTGGCTGGGAAATTTCTCTGAAATTTTCGGACATGATTACATAGGAGACCTACATGTGCCACTGTGCTTTGGGTACATAGATTTGCAACTGTGGTAATTATTTTTATTTATGTATGACTACCCAGTTAAACTATACTAGGACAAGAGTTAAAGGCCTACAGATCATGATGACCAAAGAATATTATAATTTTGTTTTAGAACTTTTAATTAATGGTACTGGTTTCTTAAAACACGGGAATAAGTCACATACGATGTGTTCTCATTGACATGATAATCATAATGTAACATAAATTTATACCGATTAGGAAAGCCAATAAGAATTCAAAAGCTTACTTTTTCTTTCTGTATCAAAGAGTTTGTTCCATTGTTATCAGTTTCTGGGAGTTTTCTTCCCCTATGAGGAACATTAAGATCAAAATACTAACTGGTATTCCTATCTTCCAGTTACTTACTAATTCTGCCTGCAGGGACTCCACTCCCACTGCTGTTGATAAGAGAATATATGCAGTTTGGAAGCCATCTACTCCCATCCTCAGTTTAAATAACTTGAATTATCTCACATTACTTCTCTCTCAAGGGGACAGTATGTGACCAAGGCCTCTAAATCAAAATATCAGGCCCTTTAGTCTACATGATTAGCTGCAGAATAGATACAGACAGATTAGACTAATGAAACTCAATTCGAGGATATTTGTTAACTACAAAGCAATGGGTCTCATTTTGCCTGAGAATTAACCCAACATGAAAGAAAGTTTATCTAAAAGATGGAGAGAGAAATTATTTTAATATCATATGAGCCTCTAGATTGAGCTAATACTGTACTAACTCAGTGACATGAGGCAATAATAGATTATTTTACTTGCCTAAGTCAATTTGCTTTCAGGTTTAATCATTTCTATTTGTGTGTCAGTTACTTGCAACGAAAAACAAGGACAGTGTAATTGAGAAAAAGTTAGCTAATAAAATTTAATTTTACTATGATTTTTAGGTATAATCTACCAGAAATCAAACTATTAAATGCCAATCTGTTAAAAAGACCTTGATATTGATATTGATAATGATATTTTCCTTTTGTCTTGCCATAAATGACCCACATCCTCTTCTCTCTCATTCATTCATTAAAGATATAAATCTACCATGTGCTAAGTATCTAAGTATTGCTACCCTATATGGTAAAATTCTGTGAACAAACCCCCCAAAAATCTGTTCCTTATGTAGTTTTATGTCTGGAAAAAACAGAACATGCATCATGAATAACAAAACTAGATAGCAAATGTTGCTATAGAAACATATGAACCAGCACATAATTCAAACTTAGGGGTCCAATGGATGTTCTTGGAGGAGACACCATAAATTCTAAAGGGACGTGAAGAATTGGTCAGGAGTGGAGGGCAGTGCTCAGTCACTGTGTGAATAAGAGATTCCCTGAGAATGAAAAGTAGAAAGAATGACATATTTATTTGGGGAATATGGGAGAAATAGTGCCACAAAGGAATAACCAAGAGTAAATATGAAATACTTTGGACCTTCAGACTTGTGAATCATATGCAAATCCAAGGAAATTGAAGCTAAAACATAAAGGTAGTCACTCCTAGAGGTGTAAGCAGGCTTAATACAAACTTCAGAAAAACACTATCACTGACACGGTCTGAGGGTTCTGACAGAGAAACAAAAGAAATTATGTACAACAGAAGATGGAGAAAAGGATGGTTAATGTCACATGAGCCAGGAAAAGAACATGTTCCAGAAAGAAGGTCATTTTACCAACAGTGACAAATAACAGAGAGGTCAACAAGCAAAGCACAAGAAGTGGCCATTGCAGTTCACACTCAAAAAACCATTCTTTTCTTTGAGGAGATCAGTTTCAATGGAGTGGTAAGAACTGAAGACAAATTCCCATGTTCTGAATACTTATTGAACAAAACATAAATAAACGGAGACAATCTTTCAAATCACTTGAATCTAGAAGTAAAAAAGATAATGAAAGTTTAGTAAGGATACCAGATAGGGAAATAGTCATATATATTTGAACTGGTAAAAATTTGGGTGTGTTGATATTCTTTTAGAGGCAGTAGAAGAGGTTTAAAATATAGGAGGAAAAGTGAATTGTTAACAGGTATCTGTCATCACAGCAGACAGCAGATGCAGACATAGAAAAGGATGTTTATCTTTTTATTTGTGTTGAAAAAGACAAAGCATAGTATTACAGAGCGCAATATTGAATCTTTATATATTGAAATGTTTTAGCTGAGTTCAGGTATCATCCCTTCTGCCATTCTTTGTCCTTGAACTCCCTCAAAGATTCTGGAAAAAGTTGTCATGTATTGAATTATTTTACCTAAACTTGTATGAACAAAGGAATATAGATAAGCAGACATGCTATTCTTTCACTGCAGTTTGAGAATTTAAGCACGGACACATTTCATTCTCACAGGAAAATAAATAAAGCAACATTTACAAATTTTACGATTTTTTACAACTTTCTAAATTCCTGTAACATATACACAGCACACAAAAATGTATATTTTTCTTTTTCTAATTCATCTAGTAGTATCTATAATCTATCACCTGCACTCTCCAATGTTTTATTTCAGATGAGAAAATTTAATGCTGTAATCTATCTTATGTTACATGTATATCTTTTGCTTCTTTAAATCTGTACTCAGCATACCAAAAAATTAAAATATGAGTTTATTCAGAAAACAAAAGACTTTCAGGGATGAAACTTTCAACAGAAATTTTAAAACATATTTGAGGAAGTTACTCTTTTAAAAAATACAAACAGGCAGATGTCCCTTACAATTACATGCTTTAGGCTGATTCTAGAAATACTCCTTACTGCCTAAGCAAAAAACATTTGGAGTCTAAATTAAAGCTACCAAGTATAGATGGATTACATTCAGCTGATAATTGATTAGCTCTTTATACAATTATTTCATGTCCCAATCCACAAAGAAATTATACAGTGCATAATAACTACTGAATTTATGAATACTTCATTAATTTCATTGTTGTTCTGTCCAATATTCAAAATGGATGTTGAATTTATTGCTGCTATATCTTTTGGATTAAGTCCATATGCATCTTTCACATGAATTCAAAGACATTCTATGATACAGGAAAATTAATATGACATGAGCTCATAGCAATCTGAAAATGATCTACAGTTTTATAAATATATAAAGTATTCACATTTACACTGAAAAAAATTTAAAGCTATATGTTAATTTTTAATTTCATTATGTATCTTCTCTTGGACAGATGGAAGAAAGCCAAATAATCACTAACAATTCATCAGCTACGTAGTAAAACTGACTAAACAACGGCAAAAATAGACTTCTAAAGTGGACTATTTGCATTCTAAATCTATATTTTAAAGACATTTCTTTGAAGGGTTTAAACCTGCATAATTCACTAGGTAATAAATTATTCCATGTTTTGTGTTGAGACAAACAAAACAAATATGACTAACTAGAAACAAATTCACAAGTACAAGAGAAAAAGACTCTGAGAACATTTGCTGACACTTCTAGAAACAAATGAAATCTGATATATTTTTGCCTCAGGCAGCCACAGAAGTTATAAAGAAAATAAGAAAACCTTAGGACAGGGGGAAATAACTTGTACAATCACTCCAAGCTCCCATGTTTTTGAGGGCTAAATAAGCTAACCTTCAGAGGCTCCACATAGAGAAGACATTGCAGAACTGGGCAGCCTTCCCTATAGGCTAATTCTAGGACGACACATGAAAATCTCCAGTCTCCACACCCAGAAATAGAAATATTATTAAACTCAATATAGCAGAAAATAGGTTCTCAAAAAGAAAATTAGAACATAGAGCAGTAGCCAACTCTGCTGTCTGGAAATGCAAGTTTTTCATTATTATAAATGAAATTAGCCATCTCCCTTTAAGAACAGAGAAAGACAGTGACTTGACCTGCTTGTATCTTTCATGGTGTACCAAAGCAGAAGAAGCAAGCCACAGATCTCATTATTAAAAACTAAGGTCTCTGCAAACCCTGTAGATTGTTAAAGTCATCTTCCACTTAGAATTGAATGTGCAGACTTGATCTTTGTCTACCAAATTTTGGTATGCTTTCATTATTAGTAGCTGTTTCATTTTAAATGACTCACCCAGAAAAACTCTCATACACTTCTTCAAAAGAGTCTTGATTCTTTTGATTCAAAAGACTCATTAGCAAGGATAAAATTTCACAGAACAAGTAGTAGTTTTTCTGAAAATAAAAATTTAATATTGAGTAAAGTAACAAATCATCAGCATCAGGTCAGTCAGATGGGTAGGTTAGCAACAAAAAGGTTCTTTCTTTCACGATTATGTTGCCTTGCAAGAGACACTATCCTATGTATGATCTTGCCAAAGGATTCATCTAAATATTGATTTATTTGGACATTTTTGTTTCATTTTGAGGCAAAGAGAATAAAAGCCTGGTAATTTATCTTCAAATATGATCAATATTTTATACAGTATCTGTGTTTGAAAAGAAATTAAAATTTCAGTTGAAAGAAAATCTAGTTAAAGTAGATCTCCGTAAAGGATCATAAAAAGTAGAAAATGTGTAAGACATCAAATTTCACAAAAGTTAAGAACAAAAGAAACCTTTGTAATCCAGTGAATTTAAATAATTAGAAGGTCATCCAGTGAATTAATGAAGTCCTCCTGCCAGAAGAAATCCCAGGTTTGGATTTTGTGCATATCTCCTGGATTCTTTGTTCAGGATACCTTGTTCAGAATCTCCACAAGATTATACTTTATAAGAATATGAAGTAGAAAAGGAACTTATATTTGGATATCTAGCCTGTAGTTTACCAATATCCTTGGATAAACCTCTTCCTTGATATTTCAAAGAATGACTGACCTGTATTTAGATTAGTAAACCTATACTGTATCTATCCAAAATGTACTAGTTACCATAGGATATAAATTAAGAATTTAGAATGTGTTTTTATTTAATTTTAAATCCTCAATTGATATTGGCATACAATATAAATAGAAAACAAAACTATGAGCTAATAAGAACTACGCTGGAATGTATGGCTAGTGAAATTTTTGGTGAATCAATTTGTAATAGTCTGCAGGGAAAAGAAATAAATCTTTAAGAAGGAAAATGTCACATGGCCACCATCCATACCAGTCTGTCTATTCCCTGCAGAAAAGCAATGATCTGGTCAACTGATATAAAGTTGACCATAAGCTGAAATTTAAGGTTAGCTACTTTGTTACATTCCTGATGTATTCACTCCTATATTGCTTTATTTATCTCCTTAGCCACTTTATTGCTCCATGATATGGGAGTAGAACTCTCATGAACCCTAAAAGACATTGAAAATTCTCCATGGTGTCCCACTATGTTTGTGTTTTTGTGTATGTGTGTAAAAGGACCTATTTTCCTATAAGTAACTACTCTTACTTATAATTCTATAAAACCTATACAATGTTTCAAAAATATTTGCAAAGCAAAGTAGTTGTGAACACATTAAATATTTGAAGATATATATCTGGATTTTGTTATGTTATGAACAAGTATTTTAGAACCTTAAATAACATCCCAATTTAATATTTTTAGTGCAATAAAGGAGCATGCAGTCTATTAAACTTCAAGAATTTTTTGTAATCCAGAACATCCCCTGTGACATTTTAAATAAATTTTAGTGTATGTTCATTAATGGCTAATAAAATAGCAGAGTTTATTTGAAACAAAAATAACAGGCTGATTAAATTTTGGTAAAGTGCTTGGGGATTCTTCAGGGAGTTTTATTTTCCTTCAGAAATAGTATCCTTCCGGCCTTTAGAGTCTCCTACAATTCATGCCCCCTAACTGAGATAAGAATTCCTGACAGGCAAGTATATTGCAAGTGTGTTTCCGAAACAATAAAATGAGGTGAGTGACATAACCTTGGGATCTCAACAGAATATGGCAGAACTGAGATGACTGATTCCTAAGTAGAACTTTGTGCATTAACTCTGTCATTTAAAAAAAAAATTAGCATTGTAAAAATATTTTATTTTTCTTGAAAAACATACATACTTCTCTCTCAAACTTCCTTCTGAAAAACACACATACTTCTCTCCCAATGAAGCCAGCTTTGCTAATCAACTAAGGTACACTAAAAGTCAAGTGCAATCAGGTAATATTAAGAAAAGAGTGATTAGGGAAAGTATAGTATTTAAGCATCAGTAGAAGTCATATTAAATGCAAATTCTTCTGTCTCTAAACTTAGAAAGTTTTGCTTTGTGACATTTAATTTTTGTTCTCATCTATATTACCCATCTGTCTTTCTAATTAACATTTCATATTCACTCCAGATATCAACCTCTCCTATTGGTTGACTTTTTCAGCAAAGAAGGTCTTAAAGCAATTCTAGTGAGGTCTACAATGATGAGTTATTTAGACAAATGTTAGTATTATTTTTTCAATTTCTCAACTTATAAAACAAAAATATTACTCCTTTGTAGGATGTGGCATTACCTGCCTGTAATTCTAGCTACTCAGGAGGCTGAGGTAAGAAGACCACAAATTCCTGGCCAACCTAGGCAAATTTAATGAGACACTGTCTCAAAATAAAAATATAAAAGGAATGGCATATAAATCAGTGCAAGGCCCTGGTTTCAATCATCAGCACTGGTAAAAAGGAGAGGAGGGAAGGCAGGAAGTAAGGAATGAAGAAAGGAGGGATACAGAAAATATAGCACTTTTTATATAGAACTGTTTAATATATTCAGTGAAATGGTATTACAGATGAAATTTAATAACTTGTTAATACCCAGTAATGATGATTAAAACAATGCAGTGAAAGATGTATTTTGTATTGATACTTTGAAACCAATGTTGAATTATGTGAACAAGTTTTAAAGACTTTTCTCTACAAATATCATTGAGGATTAGCATGAGACAAACACAACTAATAAAGGAATTCCTTTCTACTATGTCTCTGACAATTTCAACCACACCAAAATATAATTCAGCAGCACTGGGGCAGTGCAAAGATTGAGAACTAAGTGAAAATTGTGTTCTCCTAAAACACTGTTCCTTAACCATAATAGAAAATGAAAAGTCCATGATCCCAAATACCTATAATTAAGATTTCTGGGCAAGACTTTCAAGATAGTCAAATAGAGATGCCCAGAATTCACTTCCTCCTCGACAAAAAATGGGAGCAACTGTTGGAAAGCTACTTGTCGAGAATGACCATAGAGTAATGTTAGAAATCAGCAAGGGAGAAATTGAAGCCTTGTGAAACTTGGAGACCCAGAACAGTGTGGAAAAGAAATGAAGAAGATATACTGGAACTGCCGTCCTGGCTCTCCAGGTGGTTTGGGATAAAGAGGGGATTTTTTTTTTCTTTTGCAAGTGAAAGACTGAAAGGGAGAATACCAGCAAACTCTATCAGTAGGAATGTTGTCAGTCACAGACAGGAAAGTTTCACTGCTATCACAGATTTGCATTCCAATCAGGGAGCAATTTGTGCTCTGCACAGTGCCTATGCTTTAAGGGAGGGAACTCACATTATCTCCCCAGAAACTGAAGAACCTAGGCTGCTGTGCCTGGGAAACATGATGAGAGGGATGCTACTGTCTAATTTGTTTTCTCTCCAGGGCTGCTCATGCCCTGTGTTTCTCTATCTCTTGCACTCCAGAGACAATGCAACTTACTGGTTTGGGAGATATCCCAGGAATGCAACTGTGATCCCAGCACCCAAGACTGCACAGTAAATGGAAGATACAGAGATTTAAGAACAAATGGAAATGGCAGGTGATGCCCTAAAGAACTAAGGTCAGAGACCTTGCATTTTGAGGATAAGAGTATGGATTTCCATACGTGAATTCAGGCCAATACTAGGACTGAAGAAAGGTACTAATGTAACCCTGTTGTAGGCATGGCCTATGCATCACAGTGAGCATGTGCTTCTTTCGCTCTCACTGGGGCCAAGAGTCATCACCCTAGATCCAACAGATAGTACTGCACACCTGCACAAGCTATGGAAGTATATTCCTCTCCCACATGGATATATGCTACTGTCAGTGCTCAATGCAAGTCACAGAGGGGTGTGAAAGTTCCTCTGGCTGCCCATCACACGTAGTGTCTATGTACATGCTATAGCCTATCTGATGGCAGATGCTTCAGACCCACTATGCCAGTGCCATAGGCCCTTAACAGGAGCCTATGAGGACAACTCTGAAACGTTTAAGGAAACATTTGTCACCTGACTGGTCTCACCACTCCCATTATCATAATGGTTATATGGTGGGTGCTTCACATGTATGATACCTGCTGGAGACATGATAGTCCCCGGTCCTTTTTCATCCTCAGAAACAGTGAATCTTTTGGGCTATTTTACACCACACACTGTGTAGTAAGTGATTCATTATAACCAAAAAAGCTATAGGCAGACTACATTGTAGTAATCAATGAGAACCAAAACCAAACTTGAGTACCAAACCAATGCTCCGAGATGTAACTTCAAGAGAAGCCCATTTACTACTAAGGCCCACACCGTACAAATAGCAGAGATAAATATGCAAATTTCAGTGTAGAAGCACAAGAAATATGATCCCCCCAAAAAAGAACATGACAACTTTGAAATAATACAATAACTTTCTAGCAATAGATTGACAAGAAAATTATATGGACAAATACCTGATAAAGATTTTAAAATGAAAATGGCAAAGGTCAATGAGATTTGAGAGTACAATTTTTAAAAAATTGAGAAAACAATACATCATATAAATAATGAATTCAGAAAACAAATAAAGATTTTATGAAACAATCAAACAAAAATCTTGTAATTGAAGTGCTCAGCAAATCACATAAAAATGCAGTTGAAAATTTGTCCCAAAAACAGACAAGATCAAACAGAATAAAATCCAAACTTGAAAACAGGACTTCTGAAATATGTCAAATAAATAAAAAAAAGTTTAAAGAAGAGATTTTAAGGCCTTTGCAGCACCATTAAATAAACAAATGTTCATATTTTGGAACCAAAGGACAAGAATAAAGATGTAGATAAACTGTTTAAAGAAAGAACAGCTGAGGAAATTACACTGTTTGATCAATTTTGCCTGCCTGTATCTGGTAACTTGAGCAACTATTTTGAAGATAACAATATGCAACATAACAACCACTGTTCCATTCCCATCATCTTGGTTTGAAATCCTATATTGCTCTGTTGCTATTGGGTTTTGTTGTTGTTGTTTTGCTTTTGTTGTTACTGTTTTTGTTTACTTGCTGCTTGATTTTTCTATTTTTTTTCTCTTTATAATATAAAAAAAGAAAGAAAAAACAGCTGAAACTTTTTCTAATCAGGGCAAGGCATGGCTATCCAGTACAAGCGGACCAAACAACTCCAAGTAGACATTTTCAGCCATCCTACTATAACACTATCAAAATTATAAAAGAAAGAGAGAATTCTTAAAACGGCAAGAGAAAAGCACTTTAATGTAAGTATTTCAACCCTCCAACTGAAAGAAAGAGACTGGCAGAATGAATGAAAGAACAAGATTCAATGACACATTGCCTTCAAAAAATGCATTTTGCACCAAGGATTTAGCTCAGTGGCTTAAGTGCCTGCCTGATAAGCACAAGGTTGTGAATTCAATCCCTGGTACCAAAAAAAAAAAAAAAAAAAAAAAGAAAAGAAAAGAAATTCATTTTGCTACTAATGACACATATAGACTGAAAGTGGAAAGACAGAAAAAGGTATTCCATTGCTATGAAAACAAAAACAAGAAAGTTAACCCTTGTAACAGATAAACTGTCTTAAAGACATAGTATAAAAAGATAAAGAACCATTTTACAATAATGAAAGCATTAATTCAACAAGAAGATACAACACTTCTGAATGTATACGAATACAACCTAGGTCAATTAACATTATTAGATATACAGGGACAAACAGAATTCAATATAATAGTATGAAACATCAACACTACTTTTTCATCAACTGATCATTCAAAAATATAAATCAACAATTAGCCAATAGAGCTAAATTTCCTATAAATCAAATGGACTTAGGTGATATTTCATCTAACACTACAGAATACGCATTATCTTCCATATCACATGGGACATCCTGTAGAATGGGTCATATTTTTGACTGCAAAACAAGGAACTATGAATTTTTAAAAATTCAAAATCATATATTTATTCTCACTGACTACAAAAGAACAAAACAAGAAATTAGCAAGAAGACGAAGCCCATGTATTACACACATTCATGAAGACTAAATATCACGCTACTGAGTAAACAATGAACTACTAAAGACCTCAAAAGAGAGATTTCCAAAATGCATTGAAATGAATGTAAATGAGTAACAACATACTGAAACTCATGGCATACAGCAAAAGCAGTACTAAAAATGAAATTCATAGCAATAAATAACTATATAGAAAAGAAGATAAATTTCAAATAAACAACATAGTGATGCATCCCAAGGACCTAGAAAAGCTAGAGAAAACCAGAGTTAGTAGTGGGAAAGAAATAACAAATACCAGAGCAGAAATAAGTGAAAGAAACTAAAAACAAACAAACAAAAAAAACCCACACATACCCAGACCCAGTGAAACAGAATTTATTTAAAAAAATTGAAAAACCTTTAGACTCAGTAGGAAAAAAAAGATGTGAGCAAAATAAACAAAATTACTGAGAGAAAATAACTTTACTGTGGGTACCACAGAACCATAGAATCAGAGAATATTACAAATAACAATATGTCATCAAATTCTAAAATCTAGAAGACATTCATAAATTACAGGACACATCTAAACTATTGGAATTGAACAGAGAAGACAAACAAAACAGCTGGGCATAGTGACACATGCCTGCAACTTCCCCACTCTGGAAGTTTGAGGCAGGAGAATCATAATTTTGAGACCCTCCCAAGCAACTTAGTAATTTAGCAAGACCCTGTTTCAAAAGCGATGCCAATAACAAAAACAAAAAATGTACATGGAGATGCAGTTCATTGTGAAGGTCCTGGATTGAATCTTCCACATTAGAAAAAGAAAAAACAAAAGGCACAGAAAACCTAGAGACCAATAATGATCAAATAATGAGCTGTGACATTAAATCAGTAATAAAGCATCTCCCAACAGAAATGTCCCCTATAACTTCGCTATTGAAGTCAACCAAACTTCTAAAGAAAAACTAACAATAGTGTTTCTCAAACTATCCCAAATTGAAATGGAGGAAATCCTTTCAAGTTTATATATTAGGCCAAGAGTAATCTGGTAGCAAAAAGTAGAAAAGATAAATAAAAATAGCAAAAGAAAACTATGGCTCAATATTCCTGATAAACACAGATACAAATATTCTCAGCAAAACACTAGTGAATCAAATCCAACAGCAAATCCAGAATATCATTTATCATAGACAAGCTGAATTTATTCCAGGGATGCAAGCATAGTTCTACATATGCAGTTCAATTGCAAATACTTCAATAGATTAGGCATAGAAATCATATGATCTCCACATTAGAAGCAGATAAAGCATTTGAGAAAATTCAACTTCCTCCCATGACAAAAGTCGCCAACAAATTTGGCAAAAAAAGGATTATCCTTCAACATAATGAAGGCTGTCAATGAAAACTCATAGTCAACATAGTAATGAACGTGGAATAAATGAAAGTGTTTTCTCTAAGATGTGGAAAGAGGCAAGGGTGCACTTTACATTCTTATTTGAAAAAGTACTACACGTTCTAGGAAAACAATTATGTAAGAGTAAGAAATAAAAGTCATACAAATAGGAAGCCAAATTACCTTTTTTTGCAGATCATATAATATGATAATTTTAAAAAATTAAAAAACTGTATGAAAATACTAATAGTATTGACAAACAGACATAGTAATGTTGCAGAATTTAAAAATCAACACATAGAATCAGTAGTATTTTTATGTACCAATGAGATTGCTGCATAAGAAACTATGAAATGAACCTCATTCATATTACATACCAAAAAACTGAAACATCAATTAAAGAAATTCAAGAAGAGATGAGAAGAAACTCTCATATTCATCAATTTGTGCAATTAATATTGATAAATGGCCATGCTACCCAAGATAATTTACAGATCACATGCAATCCCCACTAAAATGCCAATAACACTTTCACCAAACTTAGAAAAACACCTATAGTAAAATACAAGAATAATAGACCCTAAATTGTCTTCTTGATCTTGAACAGAAGATCAAGGTGGTGATCTTGGAGGTGATTTCAAAACATAATACAGAATCACAATAACCAAGGAATTATTTTATTGTCATAAAAATACATACAAAGAACAGTAAGACAAAATGAAGATCACAGAAACAAACCCATATATATATATATATATATATATATATATATATATATATATATATAGCTAACTGATTTTTGACAAAGTGCCAAAAACATGTTTTAGAGAAAGGACAGTTTCAGTAAATGCTGTCATTAAAACTAAATATCAGCCGGGGATTTAGCTCAGTGGCATAAGCACCTGCATGGCATGCACAAGGTCATGAGTTTGATCCCCAGTACAAAAAAAAAAGAACCTAAATAATAACATACATTAAAACTGGACTGCTCTCTGGGTGCCAAGTGGCATGAGCTGAAGGCCAGCACAGAGAACTCCACCTAGCCATACAACCTTAGTACACTACTCAGAACCTGGTAGGGCACTGTGCAACCATCCCAAGCAGCTGGAGAGCTTAAGTGCACCACCTGGAATTTGCTAAAGGACAGCCCAGTGTACTCTCCCCATTTGGGGAGACTCTGAATGCAACTAGGGATCTGGTAAAGTCTGCCTAAAGACCCTACTCAGTTGGGGAAACTCCCTCCAGTACATAAAGCCATTCTCAACCCAGGAAACAACTGAGACTTTGCATTTGGTTTCTCCAGGGGAATACAGGAAAATGACAAAATGAAAGAGCAAAATGCAATCTCAAACCTCCACCTCACCCCAAACAAGACTAGGAGACATGGACATAGAAGAAAGTGTAAGACACACACCTGAAACTTGAGAAATGACAGAAACTGAAGTAAAGAAATAGCTTCATGAAACTGTAAAGGAAATCATATCAGAAATAATCTCCTCAGTAAAATAAGAAATTATAAATGTAATGAAATAAATGCTGCATTGGCCTCACCTCCCTCCTCAATCCATGGACTTGGGGCTGGCAGGATCATTAGCCTTGCCCCCTCCTTACCTCTTGGACCTAGAGGCCAGCACAATTGTCAGCCTTGCCCCTTGCCCGTGGATCTTGGAGCCAGCAGGATCATTGGTCACCCACCCTCCTCACCCCATGGACCCAGGGGGCCATCAGGATCACTAGTCTCTCTTCCTCCTTGTCCCATGACCTCAGAGATAGTCAAGATCATCAGTCACCCTACCCCAACACCCAAAAGCCCACAGACAATTAGCAATCACTTCTACAACCTGCAGGACCTTGTTGGGCTGGTGGGAGCCTCAGCAACCCCTTACCCACACAGAGGATATCAGCAGGCTTGCAACACTGTGCTGAGTGTCCCCCTCAAGTAGAGGACCTCAGTGGGTAAACAGCAGCAGCAGAGAACTCCTCCCTGGCCACAGGACCTTTGCAAGTCTGGCAAGAGTGTGAGTGAGTCCCTCTTTCATACAGAGAACACCAGGTGGGTTGAGGAGAGTGCCAGCAAGGCCTCCCCAAAAATGAGGAAATCAAAAGGCCCTATGAGACATCCAGTGACACAGTAGGGTCCTAGCTGAGGTACACACTATACTCAGGCAGATCTGGCTGCCTGGAAGAGCCTGAAGCCATAGTAACAATAGAAACTAAAGGTTGACTTACATCAGTACTCCTCATCTAATCAGCCTAAGAACAATGTAGGACTCACCCAACAGACCCTGTAGAAGGAATTCAGGTGACTGGTCCCTCTCCTTCACTGTGAGACCCAGCAATTGAACAAATATCAACTACACAGTAGGATCCTAAGCCATGCACTATGGACAGTTGAGACTAGTGGAATTGAAAAGATCAAAATATTAAACCAAGAGGTGAAAATGACAAAAGAAAAAGCAAAATACAATCTCAAACATCTAGTCCAACAGAAACCAGTACAGGTAACACTGAAATAGAAGACTTTATGAGTCATACACTTGAAATTTCTGAAAAAATAGCAAGAAAATAAAAAAACAAATCTAAGAGGCTATAGAGGAAATCAGATTAGAAATAATCTCTCAGGTAAAGAAAGAAATGGCAATCTTAATAAAGGTGTTGTTCAGCATAGCTAGAGAAGATATACATTAAAAAGTAGAGGAGCATGGGAAAATGATGGAAACCTAGAATGAACAATACAGAAAAGAAGTATAATGCATGAAACAAATTCAAAGAGACACTCAGGAATAAAAAATTCTACTGAAAGCTGACAAAACTGTTTGAATGAAGCTGAGGATAGAATTTCAGACCTTGAGGACAGGATCGCAGCTAGCAATTAAGAAAGAAAAGAACTTTCAAAAGCAATATGGAAACAGGAAATGACAACTCAACAGCTTCAAGATGATGCAACAAGAAACAATGTAAGATTTATAGACATCAATGAAGATGCAGGAGTCAATGTAAACAACATCAGTAAACAATCACAGAAGTAATAGAAGAAAATTTTCCAAACATAGGGAAAAAAAACCAGATATACAGGTAAGTGAGGCATATAGAACACCAAACACTCATAACCAACATAAATCTACACCCACACATATAATAATTAAGATCCCAGAAATCCAGTGTAAAAACAGAATACCAAAAGCTCTTAGAGAAAAAACACAACTCACCTATCAAGGAAAGCCTATTGGAAGTATGGCAGACTTCTTAGCACAAGCCCTCAAGTCAAGATGAGTTGGAGAGGAGCATTTTAAGCCTTAAAAGAAAACATCTTTCAACCCAAATTGATGGACCCTGCAAAAATTAATTTGAAAATTAATGGAGAAATGAGATACTTCCATTACAAAGAGCAACTGAAGACATTCACCAAACCAACCCTGGAAAGACATACTAGAGAGTTAAAAATGACTAAAACTTCCAGAGCAACAACAGAAAGAAACCACCACACAAGGCAAACAATTAAACATAAGAAAAGAAGGAAACCAACAACAGGAAAGTAACATGACAAATTTGAGTCAATACAGTTATATCCATCAATGTAAATGGCCTCAATTCACCAATTAAAGACATAGGTTGACAGAATGGATCAAGAAACAGGATCCAACAATATCCTGTATACAGGAAAAACATCTGAATCAAAAGGAATCTCATAGACTAAATGTGATGGATGGAAAACAATATTGCATGCAATAGAAACCCAGAAAAAAGCAGGGGTAGCTATTCTGTTTGCAGACAGTGTGAGTTCAAACCAAAAATGATTACAAGAGATAAAGAAGGTCACTACATACCTGTTAATGGAAAATTTCAAGAGAAAGAGCCAAGAATCAGAAATACGTATGCACCAAATAAAGGAGGGCCCAACTATATTATACAAATACTAATAGACATGAACAACCAAATATGCAATAACACAATTGTAATAGGGGACCTTAGTGCATCATTGTCAAAAAGAGATAGATCAACTAGAAAATCAGCACAGAAACAACAGAACTGAATCAAACCTGTGAACAAATATACTTAGTAGATGGTTACAGAGTGTTCTATCCAACCACATCCAAATGCACATTATTGTCAGCTGCTCATGTGACATCTCTGTTAGTTCATCAAAAACAGCAGTCTGTGTTGTCATTGTTTGATCACTTTTGTGTATTTTATAACTTGTACAACCACTTCTGAGGCAACAATATGCAATATATTAACTTGTATTAATTCCTTTTTTGAAATACTGTATAATTTCTTCTTTTCTGTTTTGCTTTTTAAATAAGAAAAAAAAATACTAAACATATCTAAAGAAGACATTGTTAAAAAAAAGAGGAGCACTGAAAAAATAATGGAAACCTTGAATGAACAATGTAAGAATTAGAATGTATGAAATAGATTCAGAGAAGTCCAGGAAACCAAAAATTCCATCAAAACCTGAAAAAAAAAAAAACCTGAATGAATGTGAAGATACTTTCAGACCTCAAAGACCAGATTACAGCTAATGAAAGATCCTTTTAAAATAACAAGGAATCAGGAAATAACAATTCAACAGTGGCAAGACAGTGCAAAAGAAAAAAAAAGCAATATAAGATTTGGGTAAATGATATAAAAAGACTATTTACTAAATAATAGCAGAAAATTTCCCAAACATGGGAAAGGAAATTGATATACACATAAGTAAAGCATATAAAACTCAAATTAGCCATAACCAAAATAAAACTAAAACCAGATACATAATTAATCAACACCCCAGAAATTCAATGTAAGAACAGAATATTAAAAACTGATAGAGAATAGAAACAAATCACCTATAAAGGAAATCCCATCAGTAGAGCACGGACTAAAGTATTTCAAATCCTAAAGGAAAATGACTTCCAATCCAGATTTATGTACCCTGAAAATCTATCCTTCAAAATTGATAGAGAAATAAAATACTTCCAATGATAAAGAACAGCTAAAGAATTTTATGACTGGCGCCATGTTGGAACTTGGGGTGCCGAGCCAACCAGCAACTAGCCTGCCGCCCTGGTAAGTGACTGTGGTCTGGCAAGCCGTGGCCACCCCAGGGTGGGGAAACAAGAAGCAACAGCATCTCCTGAGATCCACGCCATGTTGGAACTTAGGGCGCTGAGCCAACCAGCAACCAGCCTGCTGCATACTGGGTCGTGGGCTTAGAATCAAACATACCACACCCTCCCCTCCGCCTCCCCCCATTAACAATTGGGATCCAGGGATTTGGGTATCTCTTAGGAGGTGACCATATTTGGTACAGCAAGTCAGGGGAGTTTCCTTCTACTATCTCTGAAGGCAGATATTTTTATCACTGTTTTGCTTTGTCCTGATTAACAGTGTTGCTCTGTTCAATACTCTGTGTTGATGTGTTCTATAATGTTGTGTATTTCTTTGATTTTGCTGTACCTAGTAGAAGAACAACTATTGTGAAGACAACGAGATATACAATGGTGCCTATTTCTGTTGTCCTGGTGACGTGCTGTGATGTTCTGTGCCAATTTCACCGCACTGTCTCAATTGGCTTTATTCCATCCTATTTTGTTGTAACTGTTTGCAGCCTCACTGTGTGTTCACTTTGTATGCCTTAATTTTGTAACATGAACAGCTATTTCTGGGAGGACAGTATGTGGTTTGTCAACTAGTGAGTTCTTTATTTTTTTTTGAGGTTCTGTATTGTTTCTACCCTTTTTTCTGTATTGATTTTTTTTCTCTTTAAATAAAATTTAAAAAAAAGAAAAAAAAAAAGAATTTCATGACCACCAAACCAACCCTGCAAAAATACTGCAAGATACTTCCATGATAAAGGACAGCTAAAGAATTTCATGACCACCAAACCAACCCTGCAAAGAATATTGCAAGATATTCTAGCTAAACATAAAAATAACTATGATTTCAAGAACACCAGAAGAAAAACTGGACTGCTCTATTTCATCCTGCATAAAAATTAGCTCTAAATAAATCAAACACAAATGTGAGTTCTGACAGTATAAAACTACTAGAAGTAAACATAAGGAAAACATTTTAAGACACTGAAGAAACTTTTTCTTTTTTTTGGATGACTCCAAAAACTGAAGAAACAAAAGTAGAAATAGCCAAAATGGAATTAGAGCAAACACCATGTCTGCACAGCAAATGAAACAATCTATAGTGAACAGACAATATAAAGAATAGGTGAAAATATTTTCCAGCCATCAATTTGACAAAATATCAATATTCAGAGTATATATGGAATTTAAAAACAACAGCAAAACACGTAACAAAATTGGAAAATGTGCAAATGATCTAAACAGCTATTTCTTAAAATTACCCCCAAAAAATCCACAAGAAAAATTGTTCAATATCAGTAGCCACCTAAGACATACAGGTCAAAATTGTAGTGAGGTAACTCATCCTCATTAGAGGGCTATTATCAAAAACAATGCAAAAACTGCAAAATGAATATTTATACATTGCTGGTGGATATATAAACTATTACAACCATTAGAAAGAATTATATTGAAATGCCTCAAAAATATGACTAGCTGGCTAGGAATGTAGCTTGGTAGTAGAGCACTTATCTAATACGCACAAGGCCTTAGGAATGGTGCCTAGCATTAAAAAACAAAATCAAAACTGAAAGTAAAAATAGATTTATACTATGATCCAGCTATCCACTTCTCAGTGCATATGAGAGGAAATGAACTCTTCTGTACCCCTACCTCTTAAAGACTTAGATAATCTGTATTGACAGCAATACTACTTTTGCAGGTATGGGAAAAATTTCTTGAAAATTCTTCCAAAGTAATGCTCTTGAAGCTTCCATGAATTTATATTTATTTCCAAATAATTTTTGGATTTTGATGTTGATGATACACCCTTTTAATAGTTCATGGGCAACATTCCATGACAATTTAATAATTGTTAACTAGATGAGATGGTTTCATCTTTAGATAATTGAAAATGCAGTATCGTTGATTTCAACAGTTGCTTAAGTGATTGAGATATTTTAACTAAAAAAATAGTTTCCCCCAAGGTGAAAAACAGTATTTATCAATTTTTCTTGATCACTGTAGTACAAGAATCCATGCCATATTCAAAAGTCCACTTGCCACTGAAGCCAATTTTCTGTTGCAAAACCTAGTTGAGTTCATCCACATTTTCATTGTATCCTCTTGGCAATATAAATACCCCACTATACTTTCCCTAGTGCACAGTAGCACAATCAAACTCCTTTCTGCTTGAGCTACAGTCAGTGCCACATTGTGAGTGAGTTTCCCTGTGTCAGTTGATGGAACTCATTAGAGGTATTACTGGTTGCATAGTTCCAACTTTGAGGTATATGAATATAAATTGTGAATGAGTAAGCCATATGAGTGCAGCTATCTTCTGTGCATTATGGGACTTCTGTAAGAGTAAGGATTAGATCTCTGCTGCTTGGCCTTTTGCTATAGCTTAATAAAGGCTCAGGAAAGCATTATACAAACAAAACCATGTGCAATTACTGAATGACGGACAATGTTAGGTATGTGTGCCATAGGGTCTTTATATCTATGGAATTCATTTCTTGACAGTTTTATTTTTACAACAGCCTAAAATACAAGAGACTTAAAAATATTAATAAATATTTTGTTTTGCTCCTCTTGCTTCAGGCTGTGTAGGAGATATAGCTGCTCTTGATTTCCCTCGGAAGCACCCTTCTGTGCCACAGTTTGAAGAGTGCACTTATCTAGCAAAAATGGTTAAATCTATATAAATTCCCAGTGATTCTACATGACTAGGGCCACATGGAGAGATGACTTACAATGTAGCAGCTATTTGGGTCAGAGGAACATGGGAGGTATTGATGTGATTTATATTTTCAATCTGATTTCTGGGTCCTACGTCTGATAACATAAAAAAACATAGCCTCAGCTTTTCTACTAAGAAAAAGTAATGAATGTTGAAACTATATTCAAGTCCTATTCAATTACATTTATTTTTTGTTTATGTCATTATCTGGGAAGAGGGAGGAAGGAATGATATTTTTCTTTAATTGTAGTAAGGAAAAAATTAATCCTGGCCTTCATTCAGTTCCAAATCTCCTTAAACACTCACTCCTAAATCTGTAACTGATCACTGAAATTTCAATGCATAGCATAGTATTTAGCACATTTTTTATTCAATAAGTATTTATTAATCATCTACTACCACAAATGCTCAGTAAATATTCATGGAAGTCATACAAGTCAAAATACTAAAGAAAGAAAATAAGACTACAGCAGAATAAATGGAAAGATAGCATCACTACACTATGAACTCACTCATGACAACAGTTATGTGAAAAGCACTTAGTAAAATGGTTGGCACATTCTCTTGGACTATTTCATTTTGCTATTACAAAACACCTGAAACTAGGTGACTTATAAAATAGCGATTTATTTCTTATAGTTTTGGAAACTGGTAAATCCAAGAAAAGCGGTCCATACCAGGTGAGAATTTTCTCGTTACATGATCACATGGTCTTGGAAGAAAGGCAGGGAAACATTTCATGCATATATGTGTAAAGAAAGGGCTGTTGAGGAAAGTGACCAAACTAATCTTGGGTACTCCTACTCCTAACTCCTAACACACTGCCACACTAATGGCATTAATCTGCATAATTTAATTTCTTCTTAAAATTCCTACTTCTCAACACTGTTACGGTGAGGACTGAATTCCCAACATTTGGTGTTTGGGTAATACGTTCAAACTGTTGGATACCTAATAAGTATTTAATAAATATTTTCAGAAATGGCTTGATGAAATATGAGGCAAACAGAAGTAGACTGTGAAGCCAAAAACTAAGAGAAAAAGCTTAATTTTGTTAGCAAATGAGTCAGTGGTGTGATTAAGGAGTAGAAGTATTTGAAAATAGACATGAAAGGACCAGTATGTAGCATGGGTCAACTCTTGTTAGAGTACTACGGTAACACTGGAAAATGGTCCTTTGCTTGCTCAGCTTACAGTTTAGTGTTAGAAGCAAGGCATAAAATATATTCACTTTTGTTACAGGGAGAAATGTTGGTAACAGGTAGTATTGAATAACATAAGAACTGTGTGGAATGAAATATAAAGGCAAGTTAAGTAACTATGCTACTGAGGATTTCATAAAGATGGTAAGACTTGTACTATCATCACTTAATAAATCATTCAAGTGTCTCCTCTAGATGTAGTTTCCTCACAAACCTCCAGCTTCAGGAATACATGGAAAGAAAATAGTCCCTTGAAAAGATATCAATTCTGTGAATGTGTGTGCTGAGATAACATTTAATATGCTAATCAGGATTGATTTGCCTACCTGTAGAGTATGCCACCAGTATAGATTCGTCAAAGACCACTGATTTAAACACATCAATGCATGTCAAGATTTGTGAAATCATCACTAACTTGTAAACTAAATCCTAAAATTTAAGTAATGGCAGAAGTGGTGGCACAAACTTGTAATCCCAGCATTTGGAAGTGCTCAGGCAGAAGCACTGCCTTGAGTTTAAGGCCAGCCTGATCTATACAGAGATACTCTGTCTCAAAAATCCAAAACTAACTAACTAAATCAATCAATCAATAAATACAGTCATGTTCATTCACTTCAACTATGATTATTTTATAACTATATCTTACTTCACTAATTGTTTCTTGAATGAGTCTAAAGAATTTACTAATCTATGTAAAAAGATTTATTACTGGTCAATCTGAAACTATCTGATATCATTTTTAGGTGTAAAGGAATATAAATTTTTACATGATTAAAACCTCAAAGAACATTTCTTTTTAATAAATTGTTCCTGAAAATATTCACAAATACAACTTCTTTTGGCTTGAAATACATAGAAAGGTATGGAAATACCATTATTCCAAGTTCAAAAACTTGAAGTTACTAGGTTATTTAAAACTTCTCTTAGGAATTAAGCCTTTGGGCATACAAACACTTAGAAAATTCAGATAATTGCTGGTTTGAATTTTTTTTACAATTCTTTAAATGTGTTTGAAGCAACACTGAGTTGATTTGCTTCACAACCTTCGGGGCAAAATAATTTCAAAGAAAAAAGTGAGGATTAAGTACTGAGAAAGGCAAAAGACTCACACAGAAGATAGTCAAGTCAGCACAGAAGACAAAAATCAATTATGTAAAGTTTGCCCTTAAATTACCTGTCCTATAGAGTACTCATAACTTTGAGTACAAGCCTATTTTGGTATTCTTTGCATTCTAAAAATTGAGAAACACTGAAAAGACAAAAGAAATAGTATCATAAAGTTTATATATGGATGTATTAAAAAATTAATTACTCTGCATAAGGTAAAATGAAATGTAATTTCAGTGAACCTGATCCTCTCACAGGATTTCTCAACAAAGAAGTAGGTTTGGAAGATTCCAATCCAAATGTGAATATTTTGAGGTAATTTCATAATTTTTGGCAAAGTGTCTAATTTGTCTAGATCTTTTAATTCATATTGTCAAGTTGTGTATTTATCCTTTTGCATTAAACATATTGTTATCTACCTGTGACATCCAATATAGAAGCCCCTAGATGAATACTGCTATTTAAATTAAAATTAATTAAAGTGAAATACAATTTAAAATTCAGTTTTTAGTCATATCAACAACCTTTGTGTGTGTGTGCACATATGCATGCAGTATTAGGAACTGAATCTAGTGCCTTCACAACAAGCTACATTTCCTATATATATATATATATATATATATATATATATATAGAGAGAGAGAGAGAGAGAGAGAGAGAGAGAGAGACTCCTTCTATGTGGCTAAGTTACTCAGGCAACACCGTACCCTAGTCAACCACCTATTAAGTATTCAATTAGCCACATGTACATAATGGCTACTATTTTGGAGTAGGTATAGATGGATGAATGGATAGAGGATAGCATTTCCCCATCATCACAGAAAGTTCTACTGGGCAGAATTAGTATTCCTGTGGACCTAATTATCTAAGTAAATTATTTCCATGGAAAAACTCTACAAATAGATAGTTATTAATATAAGAAAGTTATGTACAATTTACTTAGAGCCATTTGTCTTCATGAATATAAACTCTCTACAACAAATAATTTCATGAAACATTTATGAAACATTTTATTGATAGTCTAAAGGCAAACAAATATTGTAACACCATGCAAAAGCAAAGGTACAATATATCCTATTAAGCTTTATAAATCATTTATTCTGTCCAATATACATTCCTTGGAGTGGATATTTTATGTTTAATGCATTGGTCTTAAATGATCGGTTATATCTGAGACAAGAATAAAATCTAAGTACAATGCCTCCTATTGATGAAAATTGCATTATATTCTGTACTTTACCACTGATGGTTGTTCAATTCTGGAAAATTGATTTGGGGTACAAATGTCAATAACATGATAACCTTTACTGGAAAAGTTTGATTTTCAAACAAGTGCCTTGTTGCCTTATTTGCATGCTGAATGTTTGGCTACAAGGAGATGGGAATACAGTGGTTTAGCATAGGACCTTCATTTAGTCATACTTCAACAAAATTTCATGGCTCCTCAGAATCATGGTTCCCCACTTGTACTCACTACACAATAAACATACAATTAAATGAAAGTAGCAAATAAATATCAGGGAATGGGTTTAAGTCAATATTTTATGCTGATTCTCACTGATTGTCATTCTAACTCTGGTTCATTTACTGACTAGTAATTACTGAGCACATATTATATGCCAGGCACTATGCAAAGCCAAGGTAGAGAAGGTTCCTATCCTCAAGGTACCTTAAATTCGAGGAGTTTAAATTCAAGGGAAGGACCCAAAGATAAATGTGAAGCAATGCATAAATAGGATATTTTAGTGATGATAAATTTCATGAAGAAAATAAAATAGGTTAATAGGAGAAAAATTATTAACACAAGAGCTGCTTTAGAAAAGGTGGTCAGAAAAGCCCTCAGTGGCAGTGATGACTGAAATGAGGGTGGAATGATGAGTAGATATTAACAGTGTAAAGATACAGGAGTAAAAAATTAAGACTGAATGAAATGTAAAATCTCTGGAGCTGAAGCAAACTTGGTCTGCAATAAGTTAGATACATATAAGAAATGTATAAGGAACTTAATGTATAATTTAACTAATATTTAATACATAATTAATATAAATTAAAATGTAAAAAAATATGCAACACATTTTATATACACATATACACATATATGAAAGATTAAAATCTATAGTTTTCTAGAGTATAGGAGGGAGGAAATTTAGGGATAAAGGGAAGATATTAGCCTTATAGACCAATAATAAGTTAGGAATTTATTTGCTTATAAGAAATCAGATTTTGTATTATGAATCAAATGGTAGACCTAATCTATTCATAGGTACACATTTCACATCATTGCTTTGACCCTGGAGCCTTCATGTTATCATATTCTGCCTAATTAGACTGGAAGTCTCTGTCTATGGGAAATAATTTTATTCTCTAATGGGAACTAAAAGTAGATACAGGATTTTTTCTTTCCTAGCCAATGACTGCTTCTTTTCTTTGAATGAAAACTTACTGTTACAGTCAAAACCTTGACTAAGGATTGTAGAGCAGATGTTTAAATCTGATTGAAACCATTGAGAGAATGAGTAAAATACAGCAACTGTCAACATCTAGAATTAAAGTATAAAAATAAAAGTAATAAATTACACCTTGTCTAATACATTAGTGGAAGTTTCTATTAACTATAGTCACATGTGTTACAATTAATAAAACACATAATATGTTATTACAAGCAGCCATTTGTCTGTTTGGAAGTGCAGAGACAGGGCCTTGTCCCAAAAGAAAGATACAGAATACTTATACTCCACATTGTTTTAGAAGCAATAAGAAAGGACATCTGTGACTTTTGGTTAAGTCTGAAAAAGAAGTGAATATGCAGAGTGTTGGATGAACAGTGTCCTTCAAAATTTTCATGTCCCTGGAACCTCATAACATGAGCTTATTTGGAAATAAGGTATTTGCTGATGTAATTAGCTAAAATAAGGCCGGGCTGCATTAGGGTGAGCTTTAAATTTAATGACTGGTGTCCTTGAAGAAAGAAGAGATGATACACAAGAAAGCAGGCTATTAGAGTGGCCATAGTGAGACTAATGTAGCTATAAATCAGCAATGCTAAAGATTATAGCAGCTACCACCGAGCAGGAGAGAAGCATAGAGTAGATTTCCCCTGAGTCTGCTCAAAGAACTATTCCTGCCAACAGCTTGATTTCAGACCCTGTATTCCTACAGTGAGCAAGAATAAATTTCTATAGTTTTTAACCATGGAGTTTATAGTAATTTGTTATAGCAGTGACAATAAGAAGTAGAAAATTATGTATTACAGATATACAGCACAGATCCCAAAGGATGGCTCAATAACAGCCTCAGTAAGAAAAACAAAGTAAGTTAAATTTAGAAGATAACACCAAATTCTTTGTTTTGTTTAACAAGTTTTAAATGAACAAACAAAAACACTAAAAATACAATTAAAATATGTTCCAGTCTTCTTTAATTGTTTTATGACATCTACAGAAGCATAAACAACAGAATCACACACCACAGTCTGAGCTTCATTAAGCTGAGAATCCAGTTCCATACATTTCCATCCTTGTTGTCAGATCCTAAAGCCAATACTCAAATCGGTAAAGCTACTAGGGACATAATAAAAGTTAGTTTTGTCCTTCTCCTATTTTTAATTTAGTAAGCTCGAGAGCAAATCAATGAGGTGAAAAAGCTAACGTGACCTGGAAGCTTATGGAAAAGAAATACTCACCCAATTAAAAGATTAATATGTATTTCCACCTAACAAAGTTTGTTTTCCATGGGGAAAAAATGTTTCATCAACAACTAAGAACATCCCATACTCAGTGACATAGATATTCACATTATATTCTACACTAAGCCTCTTTTTATTTTGAGTATGAAAAGGTTAATTTATTTATGGGTACATTTGGTATGTAATAAGTGTTGTAAAATTAACATTAGTAATATATTTTTGAGCATTCCATATTATGTATAAAATTCTCAATAATAAATATCTGAATCACATATATGGGAAAAATTACATGCTAGACTTTAAAATATGGTTAAAACAATAAAAAAAAATGTTAAAGCAATTGAGAAGCATCAGTGTGGTAACCCAGAACTTTGACAAGATTCCCAAAATTGTATACACAGGTCTCCATATACTTTAGTTTTGTTTCTCAGGATCTCCGAAGGAAAGTCCAAATAGTTATTAATCAAAAATATATGTGTGCTCATATTAACGTATTTAGGATTTCCTTTACATGTACACATTTTTGTGCTACTGGAACAATCCAAAGCAATTGTCTCTGGTTTAAGATCATGCAGTCTCATTGCTGTCAACCTTTGATGAGGACAGCCAGGAATCAGATAATTCCGTTGTCCCAAAATCACCTTAAAGGCAGGCTTCTAGTGATCCAAGGTGCTGATTCCAAGTTCTACCACTTTCAAAGCACCACCCTAGAAACCAAGCCAGATGGGCTTTTTGGAGACCTTCAACATCCAAAGTATAGCATCATTCCATATACCATGCCTTGGAATCAGACATAATTCTCATCATGTGCATGAATAATTATTGTTGTTTTATATTGTCAGCAAGCAGAGAGAGTTTATTCGGTGTTCTGCTTCTCAAAAGAACAGAACAGCTGAGGTCCAATCCCCTGGAGAAAGACTTGCACCTAAATACTGCAGGACTTTTTCTATTATTTCCTCCTTTAATATCTCCTGGTCTAGGTCCCAGATTCATCCTCTTCTTTCACTCTGTTCTGAGTGTGGCTTTAGCGTCTTCCTACCAAACAGAAGGTATGAACAAAGTGTCCTGAAAGAATCAGTGATGTCGATAATATCATGACCTCATATTATCTGGGCAAGTTAAGTGTTGTCTAATGTTTTGGGGAACACTTTATGTGAATCATCCTGCCAGCCACGGCTTTAGTAGTGCTGTCAACTGCAAACAATCCCATAAAGAAGATAATATGTATTGATTTTCTTTTCCTTTTTCTTTAGTTTTTGGGAGTGGGATGATTTGCCTAAGGAACTGTTGAAGTGAAATTTTTATCCATATGACAATGAACACATAAGCTCATAAGACCTCTTTGGCTTCCTTTCTCGCTTACTTTAGACCCTTGTTCTTGACCTGATCTGTTGTTGCTCCCATGGACAAATTTGCTTTTGGTAATACTGGAACATTGCTGTCATCTCCTTGAAATCATGGTTTCTTGCTCTCCACTCACCACCATCTTGAAACCTTTAGTTTCAGGGTGCCGCAGAATGATTAGGACTCTACTTACAGCTTTATCTATGTAGTTAACATTTAATTACCCATAGCCAAGCATAGTCTGAAACTATAAAATGGAAAATTCCAGAAAGAAACAATTTCAGTTTTAAATTGGATGCCCTTTTACATGGTGGGCAGAATATCAAGCCATCCTGTCAACACCTAAAGCTATGGGAGTCATCTTTCTGTACACTGTAGCCACACTGTAAATGATTTTCATCCACTAATCCCCTCACAGCCACCTCAGTTATCAGAACAACTGGTCCAGTATCACATCAGTTCTGTTCAAGTGACTTATTTAACTTAAGAATGACCTCAAAGTAAAAATGTAGTGATACAATTCAGATGTGCCAAAGGAAAGTCATAGGGTACTTCTTTTAAATGAAAGTGTAACACTTATCAACTAAGGAAAAAATCATAAAATAACTTACTAAGTTCAATTGTTTTATTCTATTTCCTCTTTAGTAACAGAATCTTGATGCAGAATAATTTATAAAGGAAAGAAATTTCTTACAGTTTTAGAGTCTCAAAGATCTAGGTCAAAGGGCTGCAATTGATAAGGGCTCTTTTACCAATGGGAACTCTCTGCAGGGTGCCAAATTGACACAGGGCATCACAAAGCAAAACAGAGGAAAGTAGCCCATAAAACGTTCAATTTTTGAAACAAAACTGCTCCCCTGATAACATATTAATCCATTAACCCATGAATGGATTAACCTGTCCATAAAGGCACGGCACCCTGACCCAGGCACTACTTACTTTTGGTTAACATATAAATCTGGAGACTAATTTTTCAACACATGAAATTTATGAGATAGAAGTAAACTGCAGCATACAGTAAGAATGAATATTGTGTGAAATTGTGGAAAAGGAAAAAGCAATTCATTCTAGTTAGGTTGTCTGTCAGTCTTCAAACCGCCAAAGTTACAGCTGCACTGTGTTATGGAGTGCTTAATTAAGATGGTAAAGGCATTAAAATATAGATAGGGTTCCATCGGTGGTTTCAGGGTCCACCGGTGGTCTTGAAATCTACTCCCCATGGTTCCAGAGAGACTGTTGTACCAGCATGTTCCCAGATGTAATATTCGCCTTCTTGGGGGAATTTTGATTGTGTTTGGGGAAGGGGAGCTGTTATTCTTCTACCACACGCTGAGCTCTTCTTTATGGTTTATCTTTTCTGTTTGTAGTTGTTTCTCAATAATTGCGAAAGAACACTTTTAAGACATTTAAAGTGATACATTTTCTCTTTGAAGATTTTTGCAATCTGTCTTCCAAAGTGAAAATTTGCCCCACTTATATAATTATAACAATCTAGTGACCAAATTGTCTCCCTCTCTGCAGTTTGACGTGTTAAGTAGGTAGTTACCCTAAAAACAAAAACGTAAAAGGACTACAACAATTAAGTAGTATTTGATGGTGATATTCCACAATTAAAATATAAGAACCAAAACTTAACCTCAACAGCTTCCTTCTTACTTCTTTTCTCTTACATTATGGTGACATTCACTTGCTGATTTAATTATTGTAGCTTGGCCAAATTTCTCCAGTGATATCTTTGGAAGCAATAGTGAGCTGAGTGGTCAAATATTTTGTTTCATGTGCAACAAGTCTACTCATATGCTAAGCAAGTTCATCTATCCCTTTTGTCACAGTGTTGAAAAAAAAACTGTTTTGTCTTTTTAAAAAAAATTCAGAAATTTAATCTAAATCTCAAGTGAATCATTTTTTCTATGTATTATGAAGATTTACTTAGTCATTAAAAAACTTCCCTGTAAATGATGTTTAAAAAATTTCAGACCAGAAATACTCTTACCCTGAAAATAAGGACACATTTAATGTTCAGGTTGAAATATTTTATACTTGAATTTTTTAGGCAATTATCCAGCAGATATTGATTAAAGTTTTTCAATAATGTGCAACTAGATAATATATATTTATTATTACAGTTTGCATCAGTTATTCTCTGAAGTTAATTTTTTCTGTTCAGTGTTATTTCAATTAAATAAATACTTCAAGTAGGTCAATGCTATTAGATGTTGGGTCGATATTATTATGATCCAGTTTACATTTGTAATGACTCTCTTACTGCTTTCCAGTAAAATTTAATGACCTATAAATTAAAACACAATTGAATTGTCTCTTGAAATAGTTCTAAGAATTATTTGCAAGAGATAAATAACAAAGTAGTTTAACATCCAATGAATGAAAATGTAAACTGGTTTACACACAGACAATATTTTGTGTCTGTGTGTATACTTTTCACAACCATGCATCTTAAGAGAAATGAAGTCATTTGAAAGAAAAAAAATATATGAAATACTTAAAGATGATGTTTTCTCAAGTAAAGAATACCATGAAAATGTGATAGATGGTTGAATGTGATGATAATGCATTGAAAAAGATAAACGTCAATGGTCACCAACATTTAGATATAGAATTCATATTTCACTGCATAGAAAAGAACTTTTGTGGCCATTTTCACAGATGCAAAGGTAATATCTACAGATGGAATCTCTTAAAGGTCCTCTCAAGTAGAAATTTCCATCAACTCTATTGTCACATTACAACTGAATGTTCATTGACAATCACAAAGAAATAACAAATAAAGCACATTATGAACTCATATTTTCAGCAAAAATGCCCTATATGCACATACAAAGATAGTTTTGTCATTTGGAGCATAGATTGGTCATTTATAACTTGACTTATGATATAATCCTAAAATGGCAAAAAATATGCAACTTTAAATTCTATTTATTAAAGTAGAAGTCAGTCTCTTTCAGGAGTATGAGAAAAAACAGAGGAAAATCATTTTCAATATAATTCCTTATATTAAGTGCAAAATTAACTTTTTTAATCTATTGAATTATCCTTTAGTATCATCCCTTAGCATGAGTAACTACAGGTTTGATATTTAATGAAGAAGCAAACTATTACCTACCATGTGGCATATAAATACATGCTGCATGGCTGTGCAATGCTGGACATTAAGGAAGCGATAAGGAATATACTGTTGGTGACACAATGCATTTGAAATAGAAACTTGATTTCATGAAACTATTCTTTCAGAGACAAAAGAACTACACAACTATGTTATTAAGATATAAATGTTTAAAACTAAAATAAAGTGATATATTATTATACAAACTGAGATTATGAAAAGCTATTAAATTTGAAATACCCATATATGCTCCAATTACCCATTATGAATACTTAGCACACTCAAATATTTTCTAATTAATAATGTACACTCTTAAGGTTAACACTTTAACAAAGCTATAATATAGAAAAGAGAAAAATCAGTAAAGCTATCTGTTCATTAATGGTCCAGCCCAAAGAAAACATCTGATTTTCTATGAGCATTACTTTCTTTATTTATAAATATTTCTTTTCTTTGAAACAGCAATTAATTTTTTCATAGTCCTGAAGGCTAAAATTCTAATCAGGTTGTCATCAAGCCATGGTTTTTTGAAGCGCTATTTCCTTGGCTTATAGGTGACTGCCTTCTCACTGTGCCTCCACACGGTAATCCCTCACTCTGTGTGCTGGATTATGACTACTTCTAGTGTTAGGAGCCATTCCCTAGTCCTAGACCAAAGCGTAAAATCTCTAGATCGTGAATATAAATAAACTTATCTCCAATTGTATTCTATAGAATATTAATTCTGTGAGACGTTCTAGATCATATTTTAAAATAAAATTTTTTTCATTGTCAAAGAGGTTTGGAAAAGGCTGGGTTAGTAAGTGAAGAAAAATCTGTCTGACTTTTCTGAGCTTTTAACATGAGGCTCAGAAGTGGAGGACAGAACAACTGTACAATTTATTTTAGCACAAAATTATTTTTCACTGAACTAACTGCAAAATGATTTTTCTGAGGTCTACAATTCGAACTCCTAAAGACAAGTGACTTCCGTTAAGCGAATACTAGTGTGGCTAGAATTTACTCTACTGCTTTTCCTTGCTGGATCTATATCAAGCCTCTATTCCTATCTATCTATCTATCTATCTATCTATCTATCTATTTTACTGTATAAGTCTTATGAGGAAATTAATTGGGACAGCTCCAGATTTTGCAGGAGTTTCATTATTGCTGACATTAGTGCAATTATTTTTTACGACAGTCAAGATCTGAGATGTGATTCTGTTTCTGAAATGAACAGCAGATAATTAAAGGAAGATATAGAGAACATAACCTGATGTGACTGTATTTACTGTGCCTTTTTCATGACACAAGTAATTAAACCTGCTTATTCCATCTAAAAATTCAGAATATATATGATTACTATAGAAGTTTTTACTTGTTTTTGAAGGAGAGGGAGCTGTATCTCATATGGTCTTGAAGCATTATTTATTGAAATATAGTTCATCGTGCATCAGACTCATAACTCTGCATAAAAGGCACTCTATTGATGATAATATTTCTATCTTTCTATCATTCTGCCACATGCCAATTATTTTTGTTTTGCCATTACTTAACTGTATCTACCAGTGCAGGCTTTGGGTTAGATTGAGGCAAGCTCTTTCCAACACAGAATTTAACAAAGTATTCAAAAATCAAACTAACAGAAATGATATTTGATGAAATATCTTCAAAGTCAAAATCAATGTAAAAATTCCAAAATGAATAAAACATTATTTTGAATAAAGACAGGATCATAACACTGATTTTTCCTTTTGCCTTAGGCTCTCACATGGCTCAGCATGGGACTGGTAGAAGCTTTTTTAATCAGAATTTCCTTGGGTTGCATTCTGTCAGTCCTACATCTGAGGACACTTAGTTTGCAGTAAGTCAGTTTTTATATAACCAATATGAGCAAGCACATTTGAACACTTACCAGTTTAATTCAGTCACATAAGGTGTTATTTTGTCTATAGCCATTAGGTATTTAGAAGCAACACTAAACTGATAATTTTCTTTTTCACTAAACTGGTTGATGAATACATGTGCCCTTTGTTGCAGATCAATGAAAACTATAAATGCTGCTTATTAGTGTTGTGATGGAAACCTCAAAGCCAGGAGAGTTAACACATGGTCAGAGAAAGAACGAAACAGGCTAGACACTGAACACCTCCAATCTGTCTTTTCTTCTCTCAAGGTAAACATTATTTTTGGGAAATAAAAAATAAAAACCAGGATGCTAGCTTTTCTTTGCTTATACACTTGTTAGACCTATTTTGAAAAATTTTCTGGGGTTTAAAATTAAAGGATTTGGTAAGTTTTGCCTAAACTGATTTCTATGAATCATTATTCTACTGCCCTCTATTGTTTAATGCTGAATAATAATGTGCTTGAACAGGATGAAATATAAAGTAGTAAAATCTTTTACAAGGCAGAATATATATATATATATATATATATATATATATATATGCATCCACATCTATATCTATATTTATATCTTCCCTATATTTATTGATAACCTAGAGTATTGTCTGGAAGGCAAAGTATATGGGGTTTTTCTTGGAAATTTAAATTTCATTAGGAAATATTTATATTGATATTCAAGCCTCAGCATAAAATATTAAGACTCCTTAAATTTAACTTACCATTTTAATAAAAAGCAATACATATATATATATATTTAAAATGACTAATACAATACAGAAATACATAAAGAAAATAAAACTCTCCCAAATTCTATATGCACAGATAAATACTACTGACATTCCACGCTATCCTTAAAAGGTTAATGTACACAATCTTAGTTACTGACTAAAAAATTGTAAAGCAAATATTTAATTTTATTCAATGAAATTGGCATTTTATTTTCTCTTGATTATTGATAATATTTTAAGTTATCAATTAATCAAGTCTCTGATTATCTATGCTAAGAGCAATAACAGCTATTAGAACAAGAAGTAATCAACATCCCTTAGGAACATATGACAAATACACATGGTAAAACACACTGCAGAGCAAGAATACAACATGATGGTTTTAACACTAATTACAGCAGGAGAAAAACAGCAGCAAATGTGTAGCTCACATTTGCTGCAAGATGGTTATGAAGTGTTTCCCTAATTTGGAGAAAGAGGAGACAGAGAGACATTATTGCCAAAGTCACGAGAAGAATTATAAAGTTGATTGTCAATTGTACCAAAATGACAACAGCATGATTCTTACTGAGAACAGTGCAAAAGAAACAAACAAAATAAAGACCCTGACTTGGCTTCTGCTAGACTATGAGTTCAATACTGCAATAACTATTTCACAGTGTGTGTGGTACATAAGTAATGCAGAATGTCAAGAGAATGAAATGAAGCAGAAAAGAATAAAGGAAAGGAATCAAAGAAAAAAGGGATATAGTGAAAGGGAAAACAAAAGAGTAAAATGAAGAGGAAGAAAGGAAGCAACTACAGGAGACTCAAAGAATTCTGTGAAACACAGTATTTATATATTCAGATATTTGTTGGCACATTGTAGAAGGAGAGCAGCTAATAAAAATGTGATACAGGCAAAAAGGAAGCTATAAATTCATTTGGAAGCATATCGAGACACACAATGATTTTTTTAGCAAGTGAATGATATCATGAATATATAATTTGCCCTTCAGTCAGTTTTATTTGCAGTTTATACATGCAGGTGCACAATGAACAAATGTTGACATTAACTGATCATGCAGAATGGTATTTATAATAACATATTATTTCTAATGATCATCTTTCTGTAACAGTAACATGCAAGGTAGTGTTTCCACACTACCTAACCTGCTTAATTTGTCTGCTATTCATTCATCTATCTATTCATACAGCAAACATTCACTGTAGAGCGTACAGATGAAGGACATTGCTATAGATATAACAAGAAAATGAAGATTATTTATTTCTATATGTGCTTGTTTTGCACCTTATTCCACAAAGGGCTTAGGGTGAAGAACTGTGATTATTATACGATTACTCCTCTTAAGAAGGTTATAGTCGCAGTAGGGGAAAATAAACATGCTTAATA
This sequence comes from Dolichotis patagonum, assembly GCA_004027295.1. NCBI lineage: Eukaryota > Metazoa > Chordata > Mammalia > Rodentia > Caviidae > Dolichotis > Dolichotis patagonum. The sequence goes on from PVJX010000205.1 coordinate 197,211, forward strand.
AAAACATTTGTCTTAGTTCATTGAAAAGAAAGTGTGTTATTATCTGTTTGCTTATTTTTGGAAGACATTTTTTGGCCTATGCCTTGTACTGAGTTAACTACATTGAAGATAATGATCACTATGTAATAATTATCTTTTTCTCTTATTTGGCTATGAAAATTTGCTTTTTCATAAACTAATTTTAAAAATTCAGTAAAATGAATAAATTCATGCCACAATTAAGAGGCATGAAATCATTCTACGTAAACTCAGAGGAGAGTGAGATGATTTCCAAATGGGTAGGTGGAAAGTCTTTATGAAAGACGTAATGTAAAAATACGGTTGTCAAAAAGCACAGAATTGTAATAGAAAAAAAATAAGACAAAAAAAGGCAGCAATATACAGAATATTTCCATTTGAAGTGGCATAGTTGGCAAGGAATATGATGATTGCAATGCCTGTAAGACAAAGTGGACACACAATCCAGGTAGATTCTGCTAGGTAGGTGGTGATAGAGATGTATTTATAGTGCTATGTGCTACAAAATTAGGGTCAAATTATTGAAGGCTTAGAAAACCATACGAAGTCTGAGCTTTTTATTCTGTAAAAATAAATAATTTTGGTCAATAAAAGGAGGAATATCTAGATTTTATAATACTAAAAAGAGTATCAATCTGGATGGAGCAGATGAAAGTCAGAGGTGCCATAAAAGGGACAATTCCAATACTTGACATTTCTCATGATTAACACTTAATTCACAGTTTTGTGTTGGAAAAAATTACAAAAGTGAAAGAACTAATCATTTTATTCACCAATTCTACAGAGAAGGTGAATATAAAGGAAGTGGGAAAATACAAAGATCTTTTGGTTTTTGTAATTAAGAAATTTCAGAGGAATTTTAGATTTTAAAGGAATACTAATTAAATCGAATATGGTGACTATTTTGGACTATAAGAATATCCAGGAGGATAAATATCTCACAGAACTACAAATGAGAATAAAAAGATGTTAGGATTACAAGTACTAATTTGACAGCCTTTGTCAGCAAGGAAGGAAGAAAGAAGTTTATATGAAAATACTATATTGACAGAGAACCCATAGAGAGAGAGATTTCTGCATGGTAGAAATTAGGATGGAGCATACGACTGGAAGAATAATCATCCTTTACAAGTGTACATAAAGGGGGAAAGGCATGACAATTTAAAAAGTGTGGTCAGACATAATTATGATTTATTATTGATGTATATGTTAGTTATTCAAAAAGACATTTCCTTGTATTAAATGTATCAGGTGTGATGGAAACACATTGTGAATATTTAAACTTAAAAAAATTACAAGGAAAAACACATTGCCACTAATTCCCCACAAACATTCTCTATAACATCAAACACACCATCCCCTTGGGTGAATCTTACAGTTGAGCTGTCAGGGCTGCCTCCATGTCCTGAATTGATTCCGAATGTTTACTCTTCATGATCGTTTTGACTTTGGGGCAGGGCAAGACATCATGGTACCAAATTCAGAGCACAAGATAGAGAAGGACACACTATACTGATTTTACAAGGCTGTCTCCCCATTGTGTGGCACTTGGCAGCAGCATTCACCATATCTTATTTTATGTCTCATAAAAAGACACCCAAAAAAGATAATTCCTAAAACTGTTTCAGAATGTGGCAGGATTTATGGGACAAGTATATTCAAATTAAGGGGGGAGTTTTTCAGTGGGGATTAATGACATTATGTGTTTTATTGTAAGAACTTTTAACCATTTGCTATATATTTTGATCACCCATTGTCTGTATTATATTATCCTAGTAGGAAAAATGTGGTTGTTAATAGCTAGCTCAATTCTGTATTTAGGCACTCATATATTCTTTGGCCTTGAGGTTGAGCCCCAATGAAAAACTGTGGCCTTAACTACTGAAATTGTGTGAGATGTTTACAAATTATTTTATTTAGGACTGTATCGTTCTGCTTTGTGTTGCTGAATCAAGATACCTAACACTGGGTCCATGATAAAGAAAGGATCTTTATTTAGCTCATCTGAAAGTTAAGTTCACCAGGCTCTATCTGCATGTCCTCTAGTGAAGTCCGACCTTACAATATGATCGAGAAGTTGAAAGGAAAAGGGCTATGAATGGAAGGAAGCAAGCTCATGAGAAAACCCACTCTCTCGAGAACTAACTCAGTGCTCTCAGAACTCTATCAGTCCCTTCAAGGGGTGGTGCCTGCATGGCTTTATTACCTTGCAGGAGACCCCAACTCTCGCAGACACCACCAACTCAGCACCACCAAAGGGATGATCAAGGCTTCTGCACATGACTCTCTGGGGGGTCTCTTAATCCATATCCAAACCATGACAATTACTAACCAATAAAATTCTTTTTGGTATATGGCTCCATGCATTTTAAACTCTCTGTTTATGTAAGTAGAAACACAATCTTCTTTACAAGCAAACATCAAGCATCTTCTTTATAAGAAAACCCTTCTTCCACCTTATCCAATGATAGCTGATAATCTGTCCTCAGTCACAGCTGTTTTGTTTAGTTTCACATTATTTCATAAATAAAATCATCCCACATGTAACCTTATTCAACCTTTTGTATCTGCTACCCAAAAAGGTACTGTTATGTATCAACAGTACCTTTTAATTTCTTTTACCTTCAATAATTACTTATTTCTGAATAGTATTCCATTTTTAGATATTCCACAATTTCTTTATTGACATATTAAAGGACATTTGGGAATTTTCCTCATGATTTGATAACTATGAATAGAGCTGCTATAAACAGGATTTTCTGTGAATGTAATTTTGGGTTTTAAGCATAAATATCCAGGTGAGGAATTTCTGATAAATAAAGTATATGTTATGTATATAAGAAGCTACCAAACTTTTTTTAGTTATTTTGCTTTTCCACTATCAACGAATAAAAAAGTGTCAGTTGGTTTACAACTGCACGAGTACCTAATATTGGCTACTTTAGCCATTCTAATAGATGTGAAATAGTAACACTTTGTGTTGTTAATTTTCATTTCCTTTATGTCGATGTTGACTATCTTTTGATTTTCTTATTTCCTATTGACATATATTCTTCAATGAGATATCTATAATGTTATAGAATATATTTTATATAATAACTTCTGCAAATATAATTATATACATTTTTACTTGCCCCAATTTTTTCTTTGTTTTAAATTTGCTCATTTTTGTTATATATTTTTATATAATTCACCTTCAACATTGGAATCTATTATATTCTAATCAATGAAACATGTATTTCTAAAAGTATATACAAATGCTGTAAACTCGAAGAGAATGTTTGGTTTTTCTTTTTAGAACAGATTGAAATCCTGATTATATTTAGGCTACCTGGAAGCCTTAGGGCAAGAAGTATCTTGTAAATAAGTACTGTTATTCCCCCAGGCTCTGAAGAGATGTTCTGGAACATCAACCTGAGCTTAATTAAGGAGTTTCAGCATTGTTGAAACTCTCTGGCAGTTTTCTCCTGGTTACTTAAGAAACTGTCACTGCTGGAAACAAATGTGGCCTTCAAGCTATAATTACTTCCAATAAATTTGTAATGATATGGCAGGCCTTATGATTTCCATATTACATTTCCTTTCACATTACTGGATGGTCCACAGCAATTAAAATTTTCCAAACCATTGGAAAACTTCAATGTCTAAGTTATGTCTCTGTTTTAATATCCCTAAAATGATACTATGTACCATAAAAATGTAAAAATTAGATATCTCAATTTATCAAGGTTTAATTTAATTTTACACAGACCTAATCAAATAATAGGTCAGAAAACTATGTAAAAAAATAAATAGAAGGACTTAGAAAAATGTAGAAGAAAGGACTAGAAAAAAGTAGAAGAAAGAACTAGAAAAAAAAGAATAGAAGACAAAAAGGAAACAGTGCTTTTGCAAATAAATAGAGGAAGAAGAACTGAAGGGAGGGGAGGAGAATGTGAAAAAAAGAAGCAAGATATATCACATGCAGGTACAAATTTCCTGTGGTGAATGTTATCACTATGTATTTCTAAAAATTTTAGAAAAGAAAAATAGTACAGATCAGAGAACTCAGGGGAATTACAAAACAGTTCTTATTTAAATTTTGATGATTTTCCAACTGTTTCACAGGTAATCTGAGTAATGAGTTTAAACACAACTTCATCAAAACTTTATGTGGAGGGAAGCATTCAGGAACCAAAGTTGTAGATGTTTAAAACCTGAGGGAGTCTGGTTAATGACTGCCCCACACAGTAAAATGGAATAAGTTTGGGGTTACACAACACAGAGGGATGGCAATTCTTCATAATAACCAATGATATAACTTTATGAAGATCTAGAAAAAAAGAGCTTAAGACTTCAAATATAAAACAATGGCATGGAGAGAAACTTGTTAGTCACCTTTATTTAACCAGCACATATTCATGTATTGAAATATTACAATGAACTCCACTAATATGTACTATTAATACATGCTAATAAAAATAAAATAAAATATAATGTTAAGATTTGGTACTTATAAAATCAAACAGTGCTAACATTTTTATTCTTATTTTTATTATGGATAAATATTTTTGAATTTGTTAGAGTATTCTGGCACAATAGAGAAGCAAAAGTACAAAATGAACAGGTTTATTGAGTTGAGGATGTGGAAAGGTGCACACAACCCATGGCAGCTGGGCTGTCTCCTTGGATCAGATACAGAGAGGCAGAGAGTGATATAACCTCTGATTGAAGTGGTGCATGGGCGGATATTGATAATGTATGATTGGAATTCTCTGTGCGTGCAAACAGGAAGGGGAGTTGCAATTAGGGCTGAAGAAAAAGCAGGAAGTGGTAAGCATCCTGCTTTGGCCTTCTGCCAAATTAGACCACCGCCATAACTGTACAATAATTTATACTAAGGCAAAAACCTTTCAGAATTTAAGTTACCTTTATGCATAGAGATATTTCTGAGAGCTTAAAATCAACATTTGTTTCAGAATGTATTAAGATACACGTAGTGAAAACTTCTTCCTGATAATTATTTACATGGAATAAATGTATAATTTCTCTTTCATATACTTTTCTACTAATTAATATTTAAATGAAAATTCCATTTTACATGAATATCTTGCCAATGGTCCAAATTCTATTCTTATTATCCTGATACTATTTCCTGAAGATAAGTAGATGAAGAATGATATATCACATAGTCCTTCTTAAAATTCACAATGCACTTTACAATAATGACTTCAATGTTTTTACATGGACTGCAAAGCTTATATAGCAATTTTTCAGTTTCTTCCATTTTCCTGTGATGCTTTATCGTCTCAGTGATTAAAGAAAGAAGAAAACAACTTGACAAGAAAGCAAGGATTTGCATGCAAAATAAAAGGGCTGGAAAGAGAAATTTTGTTAGACTCTGAACTATTGTGAAGGAAATCAAGTAAAGTGAATGATTTTAAAGGTTAACCTTGACACGTGGAGAATGTCAAAAAGCAGTAAGCAAGCTTTATCACTTGGGATTTAAAACAGCCTGGTTTGACTCCAATCCATTAGGAGATCTAATAGAGGGACTACATCCTTCCTCTCCTTGTATCAAGATCAAATATATTTATATAGTGTAATGCATGTGCAGGCGTGTGTGTGTGTGTGTGTGTGTGTATGTGTGTGTGTGTGTGTGTGCATCTGTACCTACCATCATTACGTAAATAATGAAAAATATCAAGCAATCATGGAATATAGATAGTTTAAATGTTTTCTCAGAAGTAGAACTAGTTTCAGCATAATCTTTTGAGATGTGTATTTATTAAATTGTATCTTTGATTAGTAATCAGTTGTTTTCCAGGTATGTTTCCTGAGCCAGTTGCAGCAGTGTCATCTGGGAATTTGGAATTATATATTCTCAGGCCCCAGCCAGAACTACCAAATTAGAAACTTTCCACGGGGAATTCTAGCCATCTGCATTTTAACAAAGCCTGTGGAGATTTCAGTACAAACACAATTTGGAAAACACTGGTCTCTGTAAAACTATACATAATGCTATAAACTATTGGTAGCTTTTCATTAATGTGTTCATCAGGTTTTTTTTTTTGAGCACCTACTATAATTTAAGTATTAGAGATATTTTGATTATATAATATTAATCCTGGCATTGTAAAATACACAAGCTAGAAATAATAGACAAAAAAGTAAGAAAAGGAACAAAATAGAGTTGTGATACAAAGGTGACTAAAAGATTTAAACAAGGTGCTGGGATAGGAATAACAGGGAGAAAATTGTTTTCAATGACAAAATCATGAAGGCCTTTCTAGGGATGTGATCCACTGATTGCTATGAAAAATACAACCTGGACATCAACTTCAGCGTTAGTGAGGAGCTTTTTCAAACTGAAGAATTCCAGGGTTTACTCCACACTTAAGTGTCTGCCTTTGAACAAGGTCTTTAAGTGTTGGCAACATATTTGTAAACAGAGTAAGAAGCAATAAGGTAAAATCAAAAGCCAACTAACTGGTGGGGTGCCTTGCTCTAGTCAGGTAAATCTTTGTATGCAAAGACCTCGTAACAACAACCAAACAATCTTAGTGTGAATTTTAGAGTCTCTATGAAATTCAAACATTTATTCCTTGGGCAACCAGATTTAATCCTATCAGAAGCAAATAACAAAATCTGCTCTAATATTTGCTGCTATACTAACAGAGGACCATGATCCATCCCTATTCACATTTGTTTAATAAGTCCTATATCTATTATAAGAAATTTCTCTAAGGACACTTAATTTCTGGCCGTTATTTTTCTGTGTGAAAATTCTGAGGTATCATATTGTGGTTAGTTTCATGATTCAGGTTTTATGTAACAATTTAAAATTAGACTGATTTGTGGTACGAAAAACAAATGATCCAATGAAATAATTTTTATAAGTCAAGAAGCAGTATAACTCAAAGATGTTATTTGATTTTGTTTTCTGAAAAATCATATTTTTATTTCCCTTAAAAATTGTTATATCTGGATGGCCAATATTACATTATTTATGAAAACCAAATTCTACTGTAAGTTACTCCTGTAGATTGAAAAAAAATAACATGCCCTCTTATCAAAATACAACATTTAAACAAAATTTTAAAACTTCTTTTTATATACTGTCGGTCACCTGATGCTAAGGTCTATGAATTACGAAGGCCACTCTGAAACAGAAATGGTCACTGACTACTGCTTTCTCTTGAGGTTACTCATACCAAGCAAGTACTGAAAAGGTAGCAACTTTGCATTTTTCAGTATCATTTCAAGCCAATTCCATAAACCATTTAGAAGTCTCCTATGGTACGAATTCAACCTCCTACATTTTGAGAACAATTACGTGGCAACTTATGTTCTATAGATGGAGGTGGGAATAGGCCCTTTTTTCACTAACTTCCAAAAAGCAGGCTTATTTCTCATTTAAAAAATACAATGTCAACTGATCAAGTCATTTTTAATATACTTCTTATAAATATACAATGAAATGAGCAATATGTATTGGGAACAGATTGTCCTTGAAGTGGAACCGCCTCTTACAATCCATCATACTATTTCTGGGACAGCATTACACATAGTTAAGAATGTAAATTGAGTTTAACCCTAGGCTGCCACCTATTAGTTCAGAGACCTTCTTCATGTCACTTATTTAAGCCACAGTTTCCTAAGATGAATAAATAAAAGTAATAAAAATTCATAATTTGTAAGATTATGGGGATGTTTAAATGAAAAGTAGCAGGTGAGATTTGTAAGACAATACATGTTATGTATTCAATAAATATTGCTTTGATAATAATATTGTTACTTGCAGGAAAGAAGTACTAATCTGCAAATTAAGCTACAAAATGACAAGTAAGTACTGTCACTCTTGCAGATCTTTAAATATGATTTCCATCAAAAAGGTTACCAGATACCAATGGGTTATTTTTCCAACTACTGAAAAAAAATGCATGCTGCATTTTTGGAGTGAATTTGATCTCAAATAAATTCCAGTGATGCTTGGAGTTATCTGATCATTTCAGAAAGGACTATGTTTGTTTTTACATTGGATTTCTAGTACATAGTCATCAAAATCACACATTGATTAAGGTTGATCACTATGATGATGTGATTCAAAATTATGGCAGTAATGGATTTAAAAATTATCCCCAGGACCCATTTATTAATTTTTGATAAAACTTATGAATCTCCAAAAGAAGTGCATCATTTCATCATTTTCAGGACTGTATCTAACAAGAACAGTATAAAAAATAGTTTTCCTTGCTAGTTATGATTAAATTATGACCATTGAAATGGGTACTTATGCACTCAACCAGAATGTTCTGAACACTTGTCTACTGTACTCTCATCTCTAAGCGTAGGTGTAAAAAATACACTCAGGGACTTTCTAAATGTATAATGCATACCACGGTATGGTGTTCATAAACAATTTTTAATACATAAATAATAGCTTCCAGCACTTCATTTAGTAATGTAATAGCTAACATAGAGTAATACAGTGCATTTAGTTTTTGTTCTAACTTATATGTATCAACTAATTTAATCGTCTCAGTACCTTATAAGTAATACTTAACTGTGAAGTCATATATGTAAAAAAAAAGGAAAAAGTAGAAGAGAGTTGCCTTTACTCCAAAGATTATCCACTGTAGATGTGACAAACATTAACTGTAACCTGCTTTTGTTGTGACTTTTTTTTCTATCTTGAGTATTTAGTTTTCCAGTTTTATGCCACTCAAAGCAAATGGTTTCTGGATTCATATATACAAAGGTAATTCAATAATTCTATTGCCAAGACAAGTACTTTCTCAGAAGTTCACATAGGAATCTTACAATATTAAAACATTTATAAATCCCTATGTGGAAGTATCTGTGTGTGCAATATAATGCTTTCTTCCTGGACATGTATTATTTTAAACATTTCATTTGGTAAAATGGACTGGGGATGTAGCTCGCCAGTAGGGTGCTAGTCTAATATGGCAAGGCCCTGTGTTCAATACCTACTACTAGAAAACAAAACATTTCAGCTGGTGACCACCACCCTTAATAGCCATCACTGGTGTAGCTTTTGGTTTTAAAACTAAATCAAGTATCATCACACTGGGCCAGTGTTAAAACTGATACATTGTGTCAACTTGAGAAGCTTAGAAATTTAACTAAGTCTCAGCAGGGAGCTAGAATCCTTACTTTGTAAACATCCTCATCTTGTGCAAAAGGAGGACACATAAATTTTGTGAGTGCAACACCCTCTCTGGAGGTGGAAGAGGGGGGAGGAGATGGTGGCCTACATACAAGATAAAGAAGGAAAAAGAGTCTTGCTTTTCCCATTTTTTCTCTGGCTTGTTTTGCTAGCTGCTGCCTTGAAGTACTGCCTCAGTGCTGTGCCTCCTGCCTTAGAGCCAACTGATTATGGACTAAAATCTCCACAAACCATTAGCTAAACAAATCTTTCCTCGCTTCATTTTGGGTGTCAGGTATTTTGTCCCAGCAATAAAAGAAAAGTAACAAAGACATCCAGCATCTATTTCTTATTTCTAAATCAAGCATCAAAAACACTGCATCATCAATTACTGTCACTATTTCATGAAGGTAGAAACGACAATGGCATAGTTCTTGTGGATGATCGTGGTACTAGGTGTCAATGCTCCTTTTCTTCCATGAATTCTCCTATGTTAAGGCAGGCCTGATATCTGGTTGCATGGCTAAGGTCACTCATCTGTTTCTAAGATCTGAAAAAATTTCCATGAAATAATCATCTCTAACATAAAATATTGGAAATATTACATGTAGTGACAGAAACAAAAAAATTACAAATATAAGGACAAAAACTGAAAAAAGACATAATTGAATTTTTAGTATTTACTGTGTGCCAGTTACTAGGCAATGTGCTTCTCATACAATTTCATATAGACCTCACAAAATCCCTAGGCCCAAAGTCCTATTCCTCTGCTATTAAAAACAAGAGAAAAGATATTCAGAGTACTTAAGTAGCTGATAAAATGTGACGCCATTTTGTAGTTGCAGCCCTAGGATACAAATCCAAGACTCTCTGATGTGAGAATAAATTATTTCAACTCTGCAGGTAACATATAACATCTAAATTCTGTGAAAGTAACAGTTTGCAATGTACAGACAGAAATTTGAATTGATTTTTAAAAATATATCATATATTAAAATTAACTGATTAGAGTTAAAGGATACCAGTACTTATGTTCTATGTTACAACAAAGTTAGTGGAAAATTATATTCATGATCTGAAATGCAAATTATACCTTGCAGAGTGATGTGTAGCTGAATGCAAATGAGCTTCACTTTGCAAAATGCCGACTGAAGAACTCAGTGTCAGCAAAACTGAGATGTTCATCATTGATTAGAAAAGATCTTCACCTTTGTTGGGGTAAAAATAAACTGTGAACAAGAGATGAAGTCAGTGTTATGAGGTAAGCTATTTTCTACCTCTAAAGTGAGAAGTTAAATTTATTCGAAAAGCTTGCTTTGCTTCTAAGTACAGTTCATCCCATTTTTTGCTTGCCTGATTTTGGTGCTTGATGACTAAGATCCATACTTGGAAACAATATTTTATTAGCACTGGTGAAAAACTACTACTGTTTAGTAATTTAGTTGGACAACTCTTATTTGGTAAATTCTGGTTTGGTAAATTACCATAGGGCTGTATCTGCATCATACAACAGGAAAGTATTCAAATTACAAAGAGAACTTGAATCTTTGTTAATTGTGCCAGTACACTAATATTCATAAATCATGGATATACATAACTATGTGAACATAAATATATAGAGATATTCAGGAATATTTCTGTAACACAAGTTGCTACATTAGAAATAACTGCTAATGAATATTTAAGAGATCTAAATACTAAATCTAGTTCTAGATTTATTTGACTTTCTGCTTATTTCTTACCCATAAAGAATTCAGATATTATGGTATCAATAATTTCTTTAGTTTTAAAAGAATTTGATTTTTGAATTTAGCAGCTAGATGTTTAACTTCCTTATAATCATAGACTTGTGTATTAGCTGCTGAATCATGAGTGATTTAAAAAGATAACATTGCATGTTTTAGGGATTTCATGCTTCAAGTATGTATAGTTAATTGGTTTCTAAACAACTATTGTAGCACAGACTGAGTACTAGGTGCCTTATATAACTGACTCCTCATCTTCACAGCTTTATCAGATTCTAACCATTGTTTTATTAGAGACAGAGCAATCGATACTTGGTAAAAAATGGGATATACTTACACATCAAAGTTACTGCTTACCTGAGTTTCAGAATTAACTGTTTTGTACTTTATTTCTGAAACATAAAATTTAATACAATTTCATTTTATGCCAAAACCTCAGATCTTTTGTCTTTTGCTGACTTCATTGGTTTATTAACTTACATTTTTTTCATAAAATTTTCACAACAAATCATTGAGATGACAGTATCTTCAAAATATAATTCTTGCTGGGGATTTAGCTCAGTGGCTTAAGCGCCTGCCTGGCAAGTGTGAGGTCGTGAGTTCAATCCCCGGTACAAAAAAAAAAAAAAAAAAAAAATATATATATATATATATATATATATATAATTCTTGATACAGTTAATAAATCTGTTTTCAAGAACAAATTAGAGTTGTCCATAAGATGTTAAATTCCCATGTTATTGTCATGTGACTTGAGAGGTAGTTACTAAACTTTAAAGAAAACTCTAGCACTGTGCCTGGCATATGGTGTATTTAATGAATCTTTGCCAATACTGTTATTTATAAATGCTACTGTTCTTATTATTCTTATTCTAGTTATTGGTATTGGTATTGGAATCACCTAGACAATTTAAGAAAGATCTATAGTTTCTCCAGAAAAATAGACAAATAGATGAAATATTGACATAGTTGATAAGTAACTCAAAATCATTACAAAAGTAGGAAGCAAATATACCATGTTGGATGAGAGAATAAAGTGGTTATATTTGGAGGATTACCAAAGAGTCTTTGACTCATTTTTCTGGACTATTAGTGCTTTTTGGATAGAGTAGGAAACAAAAATCTATTTAACTTATTAACATAGAATTCGTTGATGATAACAGCATCATGTTTCAGTAATCCTTGTCTTCTGTTCTCCATAGGGAATAATAAGACATGCAGGAAATCTTAAATTTACCTCTGTCTATCCATGTGATTTAAATAGCTCCTGTGAACACTGGCTCTGCATTTTTGGAATGCTGTTGATAATAAACCTGTGGGCTTGAGTAGTGATGACCGTTAAATTAGATGCATGTGCAAAGTGCCTAGCACATTGCTCAACAAACTTCAACTATTGGTAGTATCAACTTTGTTTTCCAATTTCAGTTCAAAATACATCAGAATGCTTCAGCAAATAATCTGAAAGGTGATCTCACTGGTTTCAATGAAGCAGCTGCCTCACCTGTTAAATCTGTCAGAATAATTTGAATCTATAGATTTAGTTTAAGTTACCTATATCTTAATATTTATGTCAGATTATTTTGATTTTCTGACAGCTGTCCCACTGGACTATTGAAAATTAATGCCTTCATCGTGTTATTCATACATTAAGATCGTCCTTCTGGAGTACTGTTATAGGAAACTTCCATGTCCATGTGGTTTAAATAAAATTGATCTTTGCAAATTCATCCAAATAAAAACCTAACATAACAAACCATCATTCTGGTGACTGTACTCTTCATTTCTAGTTTCTATCAAAGTATAAATTTTTTTGTAGCTCTGGATAACAAGTGTTCACAAAGCTCAAGGCCACCATTACAGATCATTAATACTTCATTAAAATTGGATTTTAAACTATTTTCCTACTTTTAAGCTCTTGTTCATCTGTCTTGAGATACAAATACTAAAAACAGTAAGGCCATCCTCACAAGGAAAGTATTTAACTGATTATTCTCTACAGGGAGGATATAAGTTTGTTTCCTTTTGTCCAGAAGTGAATTTATGCAGCCTCTTTTCTGATTCTTTCAGCAAAGGAAGAGTGAATCACTATTTTTCCACTAAGAATCATTACTGTCTAACAACAGAATTGCCCAGGGGAACATTTTAAGTGATGGCCTGGAATACAATAGTGGTCAATCACATTCATATTCAATTTATCTCTATCTGAGAAACCTCAAAACAACTAGCACCACTTGAAAACTCAGATGTTACACTCTCCAAAGTCTACAGGGCCAGACTGGAAACAGCAAATTTTAAACCACAGTAGAAGCTGGCGTTGTAGGAATGAATTCAGATACTGCAGCATTTTGTCACATTTTAAAACACAACTACATAGAAATCTGTCATTTGGGTGAATTTTTTGACTTTTAAATACTGGTGACTAATTCACATATTTGAAATACATTATTTTGTGTCACATAGAACTTGCAGGCCAACTTTAGCTAATGAAATTTGGAATGAAAAATTTCTCTTTCAGGTCTTCAGTATGATCTAAAATTTATTTATCCAGAGATTCTAATTTGTTCATGAATATTAAAAAAATGGTGCTGGAGTTAGTGAGGAACTCCATCACATTACAAGTAGCACAGACAGTATTTGTATAACTAGTTGAAGTTTTTCCATTCTCTATTGATTTTGGCTTAATCAGACCACTGCAGGAGTTGTACTGTGTGCCAGAGTTGAAATATTTCTTCCTATTAAATCAAAAGCATACTCTTTGTTAATGAGAAGACAAAAAGCTATCTTTTCACATAAAAAATCTTTCCTTTTGCTTTTCTCTGTTAAGTGATGGCAATAGGATATATCCATACTTCTCATGGGGTTCTTTGTATATTTTTTTACCCCTCCTGTACATGTGACTAAAGACAACCACCAGAAGGAACCCTCAGGGACATGACTGAAGCTTTATGATAGTTTTAAATTATTCAATTTACATTTTTTCTTCCATCTTTGAGACAAATTAGGAGCTCTCTGTGTTCTTTAAAACTGTTAACTGGAACAATGAACAGTAGTTAGCCAATTTTTCTTTGGAGTATGTATTTTACAGAAATTGAGTGCATGAAAAGAGAAAAGACTATTCTGAAAGCAAAGACACCTCCCTTGCTCCCCACCTTCTCCTTTCCCTCCAGTTCTTTTCTTTTCCTCTCCTCACTTCTCCATTGTCCAATAGAACACAAAATCCTAGAATTCAACAAATCCCAGCCTAATTACCTAGAACATAAGGCTATTACACACTTGAATCTATGACTAAACTCAGAATGCAGGGATGTGTTATGTGTGTGTATTTAGCATATGAAAACTGATGCTATATTTACGCAGTCTTTTTGTCAAGGTGTCAGGTTACTCTTCTTATTGCTTCTTTCTCTTCCTTATGAAGTTTTCTCTAAGATCTACTTTTCCTTCTATTTTTGTGTAGAATTAGAAATATTCTTTCATTTAAATTCTACCTCTTACAGTTTTCTTCTGCATCTTGACCCATCAACTATCCCCATCTCTGTTTCTTCTACTGTTTATACTATCACTTAAAGAAAAATAATTTTGGGGCCAGGGATTTAGCTTAGTGGCTTAAGTGCCTGCCTGGCAAGCGAGAGGTCATGAGTTCAATCCCCGGTACCAAAAAAAAAAAAAAATAATAATAATAATAATAATAATTTTAATACAACAGATGCCCTTTAAAGGACAATTATCTTTTCCCTATTTCTACCTTTGCATTCCTACCCAAATGGGCTATATATATAAGATGCTTATTTCCTCGAATCTCTTTTCCCTCATCTATTACTATTTTCTTCAAAAATCTTCTCTACCTTATATCTGAGAGAATTTACCAAATCTATTATTTCTCTCACTTCTGTCCTCTCAGAAAAATAAAAGCATATTTATTTGGACAGTAGTATAATTCAATATCTACATATATTACTACAAATACCATCATATTTGAAGCCAAATGGATGTTAAGAAAAATGACAGTATAGAATTGTAATCACAGACCTATTGTATAAGACTGAAATTTTATTTAAAACTCCATTATAAAAAAAAACATGCTTCTATCAGCCTTCAACTTCTATCAATCTTCTCCATTCTAATGGAGGTCTTAAATTTGATATTACCTATTTTCATTGTTTACCATGTGTCAATCCACTTCAGCAAAATGTTTAAATAAATAAACAATTTTTATATATATTCTGTCAGCTACAAATGGTGGTTTATGCAGAAAAGACATCAAAAAGTATTCATTTGATTTTATACTTTTAGAAAAATACAGTACTATTTGTTTCACATTTTGTCTAACTGTATGAATTCATAACTTTAGTTCATTCAACCTAAAGTGATAGCACTCACTAAAATAGAAATGAACTGAATTGAAAAAGTGCACAATGAATTATGCAGTTTCTTGGCTTAGGAAAAGTGAGTTAGGATTAAGATAAAGTTTAGGAAAAGTAGATAACAGATTATACACATACTTTTTCTTGATTGAGCAAAGCTAACACAAACAAGACTTTATTTCAGAGAATGGAAAATTTTCAAGCAAAACAATGTAAAAGCTGTGAAATACTGGAGAAGTTCACATACTTCCAAGTTCCTCAATTAAAACAAAACAGAAAGAAGAAATTTTCAGAATATTCAAGTGGAAAACCATTGTTTAAAACATGAGAATATAAAAAATCAAAAATACGGTGCAAGTTTTATCAGTGCAAGATTCAATAAACGCTAAGATGCATATGTTAACTCTAAGTTTCTGTGAAATATTCCACTCATCATCCCAGAAAGTGATGGGAATAATTAGAAATTTATTCAGATATATCATAGTATAATGATTAACATATTGTGTCAACTTGAGAAGTTTACAAGATTAATTAAGCAACTCATCAGAGGACCAAAATTCTCACTTTGTAAACATCTTCATCCTGTGCAAGAAGAGGGCATGAAGGGGCTGGGGATTTAGGTCAGTGGCATAAGTACCTGCCTGGCAAAGGCAAGGTCATGAGTTCCATCTTGTACCCCCCCACTAAAAAAGAGGAGGGCATGGAAATTGTATGAATGATACACCAGTCCTAGGTTGGGTAGCCTGCTTACAACATAAAGAAGCAAAACACATTTGCACTCCCCCTCCCTTTTCTTACTCTTGTTGCTTTTTCTGTCTTCTGCTACCATTGACAGTTGCCTCTCTGCCACGCCACCCTGCCTAGAAGCCAGCTAAATAAGGGCTGAAACCTCCACAGACTATGAGCTAAATAAACCTTGGTTCCTTTAATTTTGGGTGTTGTCCATGTTATCTCAGTAACAAAAGAAAAGGAACCAAAATAGAATTTGGTACCAGGAGTAGGGTCATTGCTGTGACTAAACCTGACCACACAGGTCAAGAGCTTTTGAGAATGGCTTGTGAGAAATGTTTTGAAGGGTTCAGAGATGTTGCTTGAAAGACTAAAGCTGGAATGCCTTAGGCTATTCCTTATGAAAGATTCCAGTCAGAGCTCAGAAGATGAGAAGGCTGATAGAAATCCTGCCAGTATAGACCAGGCTCAGGAGGTTTCTGCTGGAAAGGAGTGCATTGGTTGGTGGAGTCCAGACAATGTGTTATTCCTTAGCAGAGAGTTTGTCTGCATTTTGTATTTGTCCAGAGACATTACCTGAGACTGAGATTAAGGATAGCAGACTAATTCATTTGGAAGAAGAAATTTCAATGCAGTCAAATGTTGACGCACTGTTATTTTGTGTGTGTGTGTGTGCATGTGTGTGTGTGTGTGTGGTACCTGGGATTGAACTCATGACTGCGTGCTCACCAGGCAGGTGCTTATGCCACTGAGCTAAATCCGTAGCCCAGCACTGCTATTATTGGGGACTTTTAGCTTTAGAATATATGTTGAGAATCAAGAGCAGAAAGTCCAGTAGAATGATTTGAAATATTGTGAGATTGGCCAGAAAGGAAGCTCCAGTAAAGATATGGACTACAAAGATACAACTGAAGAGATCTTGACTGTGAGAAGAACAGGAGAAAAGAAAAGATGGCCTGAGGGCATCACAAGAAACAGTAAGTCATCACACTTTGCATACTGAGAACTGCAAAAATGAAGGACTTTGCTTTAAGGAGAAAGCCACAGAACATCATGTTCCAGAATCATGGCTGCCAAATTACATTCCAGAATGACAGGAACATAAAAAGTTCATTCTTCACAATAGGACTCAGAGTGCTCAGCAATCTAGGAAATCCACCCCTATAGCCAAGTGAGAGAAAAACCTGGCAACTGTTACAACTGGCAGTACATTTTGGCATTATCCATGTGGCATTGGTTTTAGATGCATGCAGAATACAAGAATTATGGAGTTAAGAAGGCTTCCACCTCAATTTCAGAAGGCCTGGGAAAATAGTCACTATACCCCTGAGAGGGAAATATGTAAAGTGTGATGTAGCCAAAGGTAAAATGGAGACCCCAGAAGTCTAAAAAAGCCAAAAATGTGGATCATCTAACAAAATCTACAAAAAGGGAGCAAAATGGGCCTATGAGAAAAGCTGTAGGAACCATAACCATCAGAAGTGCCATAGGGTTAGAACCATCCACTACAAGACTTAATGTTTACCTTGATAGATTTTGGACTTGCTCTGGTCTCAATCATTTATATTCTTCTGTTTGTAACTTTGGGAATGAAAACATTTATCTTGTGCCTTTAAACATTGGAAGTGTTTAACTAACTTTTAATTCATACAGGGGCTCACAGCTAAGTTTGCCTACATCTCAGAGGAGATTTGGGACTTGGACTTTTCAACAATGCTGAAACTGTTAAGACTGGCAAGTCTTACAGATGGACTAAAGGCCTTCTGCAACAGGAGATGTGCATGATTTTGGGGGGGACAGGGGAATGTTACAATGTTAATACAGTTAATACTGGCTTGTGGGAGGTCGAGGTCCTGAGTTCTGGCTGGCTGCCCTGGCAGAAGAGAGCATACTCATACTCTCTGCTCCTCAGCACACCGAGTAGAGCATCCCTGCCAGGGCCACCCTGCTCAGAGCCCGCCCCACAGTGCATCCCCGCCTTCCCTAAGCCTACTTCTGCCCTTCCTGGAGCTCAATCCTGCCCTTCCTCTGAGCTCACTTCCGCCCTTCCTCTTCAGCCTATATATACTCCTGTACTTCCTTAATAAAATCGGATCTGCGCCATCAGCCTCATCTCCGGAGTCGTCTCTCTGTTGCCCCTTGCCAGTCCCCTGCAGCCCCATAAAGGCTGCACTGGATCTTAAAGATTTTTAAAACTGTATTACAATGTTCAAGTTGTAAAATGATAAGAATAAGCATGTCAATTATTATTGTTTTAAATTAGACTGGGGTAAATCAACTGTTAAATCAATTGATTGTTTTACAGTTGTGCCATTTCTTTTATTTGCCATCATCAGAATATATTTGTCAAAGAAAAATTACCTGCATAGAATCATACTGAAGCCAATGATATCATCAGAAATAAGACTACTTTAATTCCTATACAATGCTATTTTGTTAAATACTGTTTCACTTTATATAGTCTAGCATTTCCCAAACAAAATTTTATCACATGAAGAAATTCTTGTTTGACAATGTTAACAGAACTATCTCCAGTGTTTTAATGTTACATATCATGTTTTCCTGTGATTTAATATGGAAACTATTTGTAAATATTTAAAATAGTCTCCAGTCTCAGTTTATTATATATTTTTGAAGAAACGATTTCATTGTCTCCAAATACCTTTACAATACTCAACACAAACCTGTTCTTTATATTGGTGTGATAAGTTTTAATCAGATAGATTTTAAACCTGTTACATTCCTTAAGGTTAACTTATCATCCAGAATTATTTTTATAATCTTAGATATTCTTTTAAGATAACTTAGCTTGTAAAATTATATCTATCTTTACAACTCAGATTACTCCATAGTTTTAGGCCTCAACAATGCCTTGCTCATTTCCAAATGTGTTTCATTTATCTTTTATGGTATTTATTTTCATATCTAAAAGATCATCATTTCTTGGAAACCTGAGATGGATATAATATTTGAGAAGCAGAGGAGAGTGAGTGCAGGAAAAATGATACTCAGTGAGTGGAATACTAAAGCCAGAAAAAAAATGGTATCACTGAAAATCATATTTATGTAAAATCATAGGAAAAAATATTTTACATTGCTTCCAAAGTATCAATTATAGTTTACGTAGCATAATCTGATAATGTCTAATTTTTATTCAATATATTATTACTATAAAAATGAATAAGCTTATAAACCTTTGACAGAAAAATAAAATTTAAACTATTTCTTCAATTGGTGCCCATTTTAGCAGAAAACTTTATGAAATCTTAATGGGAAAAAAATTGTGAATTTACTTACTTTTAATATGTACACATAATTGCCTTCGTTATTTTAACATGAACCCCCTAAAACTCAGAGAAACCACAAAACAATTGATTTCTTAAATATTGACACTTACTTGGATGTTATGTGCCATATAAAAGAAAATAGAAGAAAAAAAACTTCCCATTTAATGTCATAACTTGCATTGAAAACTGTCAAAACACATAAACATTAATTGTTTAAGCCCCACTATACCTCAATTAGTTTAAATACACCCCATTTCTAATTTAAATAACTACAGATTTTTTATCTTTAGGAGAATGACATTGTATGTTACATAGTAAGTAATAATATAGAAAATTTCCTCTATATACTCAAATACTTTATGCAAGCTAAAAATATATAAACATAGTACAATATTTTTTAGCAAGAGCACAATTATATAGAAAAACTGTAAAATATTTTAAAAGAACTACTTTAAAAGGAAATATAAATAGGAACAGAGTAGTATACAAACAGGAGCAAAAAAAGAAATTTTACAAAGGTTCCTAATTACACTAGTTTTGGATGTTTTTGGATGTCAGTATGAGGTTTATAGATTACAATAAGTTGTTAAATAAAATAGTTTTATAGTGATCAAAAGGAAATGCAAACATTAAAATTAGCTTATTTGAAATCAGAGAAAGATTATAATGCTGAATAAAAAGATGCCTTTAGTTTTGTCTGGTCAGGAGTAGTATACCGTTCTGATTCAGAAATATCCAAGAGTCAGAGAAAGATGATGGTGGATTAGACCTTCTATCAATGAACCTACCTTCACAAGAAACAAAGAAATTAGGTGAGCTATTAAAGTTCTTGAGGTTAGCATAATAACAAAAAAAGTTTCAATAAAATACAAAATATAGTTCAGTATTTTCTCAGAAAAATGTAAAAAATGTAAAGTTGTTTTTACAAATCAAACAGAAATGCTTGACTTGAAAAATGAATTATGGAATGGAAGGCAACAGTAGCAGAACAGACCTCTCTCCCCAGAAGAAATAAAATAATCAGTGCACTTACAAATAGACTATTTGAAAATATGCAATTGTAGGAGAAAACTATTAAAAAATGATGAAGAAAACCTATGGAAACTTTATGACCATACAAAAAGAGCAAACATTTGATTTACTGTGATTCAAGAATGATTTAGAATGCCAAAGGCCTAAAGAGCTGATCTAAGAGACAATAATAATTTCCTAATCTAGAGAACAATACAAAGCACAGAAGTACAGTATAGTCAAAGATCACCAATGATATTTAATTCAACCAAATAATTCCCAAAAGATTTTGCAATCAGGTGCTCAATCATGAAACCTAAAGAAGAGGTGCTCGAGGTTTCAAGAGAAAAGAAACAAATAATACATAAAGATTCTCAGTTCACCTGCCTAAGCAGAAACTTTACAAGAGGGAGTGATATGAGATATCTCACACTGCTGAAGAAAAAAGAAAAAAAGAACTGCCAACAGATATTATAGTACAGAGCAAAGCTATTCCTTAGGAATAAGAGATAAGGGGATTCTCAAACAAAAACAAGCAGAGATTTATTACTCTCATGCCTCTTTTACTAGAAATGCTAAGGAAAATTCAAAATGACAGAGATATGGAATCAGAAGAGACCAATGAGAAGTATAAAATTCAGTGGTGAAAGTAATTATCCAAAAAAAATTCAAAAAGTTCACTAATGGTGTAAATATGATGTATGCACCATTTATATTTTAAAATTTAAGATGAATTCAAAATAGTAAGAAGTATAATTATGTGTTAAGAGATGAGCAAGACAGAAACATATGAGACATAAAAAATACAGATTGAACAGTAAATGCAAGGACTTTTTGTTAGTTTTGTCTTCTAGTTATTCTTTGTTTCTTTTCCTATCTTTGTGATCAATGTTAAATTGCCATTATTTCAAAGAAACTTGTGATTAAATAAAAGTTTTATTGCCCTCCAAGTGCCCATAAAACAAATACCTACAAAACACACACCAAAAACAATGTTATAAAATATACAAACAGAAAAATATCACTTAACCACAAAAGATTTTGAGACAGAAAAAGAAAAATAATTGAACATTGTAAAAAAATAGAAAATGAGTAGCAAAATATCACTGATAAGAACTTGTTAATAATTTTCTTAAATGTAAATATGGTAAATTTTTGTAGAATTTTTATTTTTTATATATGTTTGCAGTACCTAATGATTACATCTATTCATGGGAAGTTGGTACATGTTACAATATATCTTATTATTTGACATCCCCTCTCCTCCCACTTTAAAAGGAAAGAATAGGCAGATAAAAAAACAATCATGCCCAAATAATTCTGAAAGCCAGCAGGGCAAAGAAATTCTGTCACACCTAGGGGAGGACGTGGTAAGATATGAGCCCCATAGAGCTTGGGTAATCATATTTGCATTTTATGTGGCATTTCTTTTAGGCTGCTCCTTGCTCTGCTCACTCCTTGAAGTTCTGTCAGCATCTATTCTAGTTTTCTGGCCTCCCTCACTTCCTGAGATCTCAACTGCATCATTGACTTTACTCATAAATTTACACACCACCAGTGCTCTCAGGGGTGCGTAATATGGCCAGTTATTTCTTTGAAATCTGGTTAGACGCCTCCCTGACACCATGCTTCTTTCATTCTGCATGCCTGAAAAATGAGCACTATGTAAATGATGATGACAAGGTGTCCTGACTGCAGTGGCCTCTGTGTGCCTGGATAGCTAAATTTGGAGAAATAATTCCTTAGATAGCCATGAAGAAGAGAACTTCAGAGCTGTCTTCTCAAGGCAAAGTATTTTACCATTTTGCACCTTTGAGCTTGTGATGGATTGAGTCTGACCAATTCTAGCAATGCCCTCAAAGCATCTTTTCTACTGTCCTAGTGTAAAGTACCTGGCTTTCATTTAATGACATTAGCCTTTCTAGGACTTACACTTTCATTGGTCTCAGTTTTATAGGTGTTTTCTTTCTGAGTCAAGTTGTAACATTTTTAAATCTTTTGTTCATGATTAATACTGCAGACTTGGCTAACAACAGCTAGCAGGACTAATGTTACATCCTGAACATGGGGCTGTCTTGAAATCTTCTTTGCCAGTTAACTAAGTCTGCCAAATTTAAATTCAACTTCATGGAAAAATCTAAGGATATGGACAAAATGTAAATAACACTTTTGAAAAATAAAAATGTAACATTAATATTTTCTAGCCTAATATCTACTAAAATTCTCATTGCTCTCTGAAACCTTTGTTCTTCACTGCCAGCATTTATTTCATTATTCTAGTCTTCTGAGCTCTCACCAGAATGTCATATCAAATTTGTATATAGTATTTTGAGATACTTATAGCCCACATCTTCAAATCTTTCAAAAATCCTTCCACAAACCATTTCCAATGGCTTTTGTACCACATGGTCAGGTATAGTTACAGCAATAGTCCCAATTGTGTTAATGATTTTTCCTTCTGGTTATTTTCTCATCGCTAATACAAAATAGTGGTCACCTCTAGCTTCAAGGAAGAGAGGCAAATACTGTCTCAAGTATTAGAGATTTTAGAAACCTCGTTAGGCCACAGTCCAAAGTAGAAATGACATGGAAGAAGGATATGGAAGAGGAGAGCTGTGCAGGCTATGCAACCTGGAAGCAAAGGGAAAAAGGAGGACCTAGGGGCAAGAATATACCTTCTAGGTCATGCTCCGAATAACTTCACTTCTGAAAAAGATCCACCTCCTAAGAGCGCATTTATATAGGAACTTGCAAATGGGTTAATTAATTCATGAATATAACACCATCTTGATCCAATCACCTTCTTAAATCTCATTTCTGAACAAATGAGACCTTGAAACGACATTTTAGATCCAGACAATAATATTTACTTAATGTTCACCAATCGTATTAGAGTTTGATTGTCAAATTCTGTGAGGAGCAGCTGAGCCAGAGGTTGGTCAACTCCTGGGGACTACAGCCAAGTGATTCCCATGAACATGCAATGACAGAGGCAGAGCATGTGAACAAGTTGACCACTAGCTCAATTGCATATGAGCAAGTTTCCAGCCCTTCAGTGTTCTTCCCTGTGAGAAAGTTCAGTTTACCATCCTCTTAGCAAAACACTGAGATCTAGCACTTTTGACCCAGGCATGCACTCCTGCCTTTTTTACTGTATATAAATAAAGACACTGGGGTCAGCAAGCATTCCTGCCTCTCCATCAGAGGGCTGCATACCATCTGGTCACAGCTTTCCTTTTCCTATGGGTTTTGTGCCTTCCTAATCACCAATCAACTTGTCTCAGAATCCCACGGGCTACACAGGACATGGCAAAATTCCATGAAATTTAAAGTAGTGCAATGACATTTCATTCAACTTCTTCTGCAAAAATATATTCAGTTTTCCCTTTAAGTCCCTTTCAGTCTTCTCAATTAGTTTGTTTCAACAGATATGTCCTTCTTCTGTAGGTGAAGCAACTGATGACCTTGACTCAAATGCCTGATTTTTTAAATTCCAGGTATTTTATTACATTTTATTAATTCATGTTTTATGTTTTTATTTCACAATTATAGGGTTTATTTTGGAAAGACAATCCATGCATTTAACATATCTTAATCAATTTCCATCCCATAAATCACCTTTCATCTTTCTTCATAATAGAATTTCCAAGTCCTGCTGCTACTATGTAAACAAATAATGCAATCAACGGCACAATTTTAAATTTAGTTATACATATTATTATATCAAATGACTCAGATATTGCAGCTAAAGTTAGAAACCAGTGTCATAAACTAGTGTTCCTCCTTCTTGATAATATCAGGAGCCTTTTAAAAAATATCTATGTCTTGTTTTCCCAACTCAGACTAATTAGTGTCATAATTTTAGGAAATGGCACCCTTTAAAATAAGTAAGGAAGACAGACAGAACGATGAATAAATGGGTGGATGGGTGGGTGAGTAGGTGTGTGGTGGATGGAAAGATAGACAGATAGATAGATAGATAAAATTACCTGAATAATCCTAAAAATAATATTTGAAAAAAGAAGTTCTATCATAGGTCTTTTATTACCAACAGTTTCTATCCTTGAAGTCTTTTTTCTAAGTAACTTCCTCCAAAATTTCATTTCCCTTCAACAGCATACTGGCAATACCCATTCCACATTGACTATTCTGATTTGTAGCTTACTTTACTGCATTCTTTTTTCCTAACCAATTTAAATTCTACATTCACTGTAATAGTCAATTTCTTACAAATATTGTCATGTTATTTGTTTCACTATCTTCCCCTAATGATCCTTGGTTCTTTCTCTATTTATCTGAAGCATTAATCTCTGTTTAAATCTAGAATACTATCCCTAGAGTTATCTCTTCTATATAATTCTTTACAGTTATGTCCCTTTGAGTTATTTACATCATCACACAAAAGTTTTATAAGTATCCATTTAGTGGTAATCTCTATTCTTCATCTTTACTTGGTCAGCATCATTTTACTTTGTGAAACTGTCTTCAATTAATGTTTCCTCAAATTCCTTCTAATTCACTCCAATCATTAAATGAATTTTTTCAAGGTTAGGAACAACCTATGTATGAAAAAAATCCAGTCACCAATATTACACTGATTAATTAGCATCTGATGTAGCTGATAACTCCTTTCTTGTAGTAAGTACCATCATTTACCTTATATATTACCACGTTATTTGGTTCCTCTAATTTCTACCTCTTACCTCATTGTCTGCTTTGTTGGACCTTTGGGGTTTTTTTCCAAATTGTCAATGATAGGGTATACAATGATATGTCCTTAGATATATTTTTAAATTATCTATATACTATCAATACGCGACCTACTACTGTGTCAGTGTCATATTAATGACTCTCTACTTCTCAACTCTGTGTTTCCTTTGAAATTAAGACTTTTACATGAATCTACTTTCTTAATTCATTTTCTTGGATGTATAACAGAAATTTAATCTAAACATATCCAAAGACATCTCTCCTATTCTCTACTCACTCTTTCCTATTTGAACAAATAACAACTACCCCTTTTTGATTTTTTTTTGTGTGTGCTGTGGTTCAAACTCATGACCTTGCACCTGCCAAGCAAATGCTTATTCTACTAAGCTAAATGCCCAACCCCTTTTTTCAGTTCTTAAGATAAAAACTTCTATTACTTTTATGCTGATTTATTATTGCTATTGTTATTGCTATTACATTTTATTGAAATAAAATGATATACATTTATTGAAATGAAATCAGTATACAAAATTGACTCACATTCCATATATGCAATATGAGGTTTGTGTTGTGTGTGTGTGTGTATCCACAATAAAGATAATAGGCACACATATAACCTCCAAAAGTTATGACTCAAATTCTTGTGGTAAGAACATTGAATGAGATTCACCCACATAAATGAACAATTCTTAGCTAACTGTAGGCACAATGTTATGCAGTATACCCTAAGAAAATAATCTTCTTCAATAAAACAAACACACTCACTTAACAAAACTCCTTATTTCCTTCTCCTCTAGTCCCTGGAATCCACTATCCTGCTTTATGCTTTTTTGAGTTTTACTATGTCAGATATTTCAGAAAGCAGAGTATTTATCCATCTTGAATGAATTATATAACTTAGTATCTTGTTTTCTAGGTTCTTCCATGTTGTTTCAAACAACAAATTTTCATTCTTTTTAATACTGAATCCCAAAAAGTTGAGGTATGGAAACACCAAAGATACTAGTCTACAGATAAATGCATGAAGAAAATGTGGCACATGAATAAAATGGGATATCATCCAGTTTTCTCTTCCTTTTTGGTCCCTTTCTTTCTCTTTTGCCACAAACCATAAGCAAATTTTGATGTTGCTTCTTCCAGAATACATCCTTTAAGTTACCTCTTTCACTGTTCAACCATGCTGCTGCCACTTTTCACACAGACCAGTCACTGGCCTTTTAAATAGACTTCTGTTCTACTAGTACATTTATAGGCTCATCCTGTTTTCCACACATTAGACAGAGTAATTCTCATATAACATAGATCAAATTAAAAATTAATTACTACACAGACATCTAATGTTGTCATGCCTCTTTACAAATACAATTTAAAGATTTTATTTCATCGACCACTGTCGTGGTTTATGTCAGCAGCTCCCAAGCCTCATGCAATGATGCCTTTGTGATTGGTTCATCGTCTAGCACTTTGACTGATGGTGTGAGTGCTATACCCACCTAGGGGCGGAGCAAGGCTATGATGTAATGGCAGGAAGAAGATGTGTCTCTCTCCCTTTCTGATTCATGCCTTGCTGTTTGCAGTGGCCACCAATGGTTGCTCCAGCCATGCCACCCTGCCTTGGAGCCCACTGAGTATGGACTCAATGAAAGTTCCAATGACTGTAAGAAATAAACCTTTCCTTCCTTCATTTTGGGTGTCGGGTACTTTGTCTTAGCAATGAGTAAAAAGTAATTAACACAACCATGTATTTCATTTCCTGTAGTTTTATAAGGAAATTTCTTCTTTCCAGGTTTAATGAGTTTTTCCTACTTTTTCTCAACATGTCTCTGTTAGTAAGTTTCTCATCACTACAAAAACAAATCCTTTAACTAAGCAATGCATAAAGAAGAAACTTTATTTTGGCTCACAAATTTGAGGTCTCAGTGCATAGTCAGTTGGCTCCATTGCCCTTAGACCTACGATAAAGCAATATGTTAAAGAAACCTGAATAGAGTGAAGCTGTTCACCTCAGGGTAAGGAAGCAGAAGTGAGCAGGCCAGCATCTCACAATTCCTTTCAAGACCGAGGCAGGAAAACCTCCTGGAAAGTCCTACCTTTAAAGGTTGCCTCATCCCCATATACCAAGCTGAGGACCAACCCCTTAATATATGGGCCTTTGGAGAATATTCCAAATCTGAATTCTAACAACCTTCACTGAAACATGCACACATGAAAACCTAAAGATGCACAAACAAACAAATGCTAGACTGAGGTTTTATGTGTTACTTCTGCTAGGATGTGTTTTCTCCCAGATGTCTCAATAACTTATCTCCTCACTTTATTCATACCTCTATTGAAATGGTAGTTCCCCAGAAAGACTCCCTGACCACCATATTTTAAACTGCACCATCTACCATTCTATACGCTTCTTGTTTTATTTTGTTATGGATTTTTCTCTTTTTAAATCTATGTATGTGCTATTTAGTGTTTGTCTGTTTCTCATAAAAATATAAAGTTTATGAGAAAACAAGTTTTTGAGTTGTATTACCTAACGTGGAATTTAATCCATGTTTGACTCACAAACTGATATTCAAACCTACTCAATTACATTGATAAGATAGAATTGAATAGCAGCTAGGCTTTTATTCTGGCCCCATCTTTGTGCAACTTACACTGAATATTAAAGAGAAAATGAAGTAACAACCCAAAACAATAGATAACTTCAGATGGAGATAACTGCTAAGAAAGAAATATATTAAATGATGTGTTATATAGTGATTAAATAAGGCAATCTAAGGTGGGCCAAGAAAAACATTCCTGAGGAAGTGAAAATTACCTTAACTTAGGTCTGTAAGATTATTTTTCTGATTATCCTTGGCATTGCCCATGCCCTCATGGCCTAAATATAACTCTGACATTTTATAAAAAAATACTTTGCTTATATTACACAAGCTAAGCTATTCTGTACTCACTCTAGAACCACACATTTCCATTTTTCCAAAATATATAATATTCTGGCTGACCTATCTGATACATTTAGAAGCAACATGATGTGACTTTTTCATAGCTTATGTCACCAACACAGATAAAAAAAATAAAAATTCTGGGGCTGGGGATTTAGCTCAGTGGCATAAGTGCCTGCTTGGCAAGCATGAGGTCCAGAGTTTGATCCCTGGTACCACCAAAAAAAAAAACTCATAACAAAACAAAACAAATTCTATATGTAGTTCCATCAGCAGATTAGAATACATCCCTATTTTAGTTACTACAAGGTTTTACATTTTAGTTTTTAATTGGCAAAATAATGTGGCTGAACTCATCATTGGTTGTCAAATTGTATTCAGTGGAACTGACATAAGAGTACCCTCAAAGAAGTGTTAGGTGGAGCAAATGGATTTTTGGATATTGAAATAGTAAGGTTCTATGTAAGATTTAACTTTAAAGGGAATTTTCCTTTAAAGGATGACAGATATGTTATAAGAGGACTGAGATGAAATTTTCTACAGAATCCAGATGCCAGAAATATGGTGTTCACAATAAATTCACTTTAAGTTCTCTAGAAAGCACTTTTAAAATACAAAGTTTTTAATAAATGTGTTTTACTTTAAAAATTAAATAAAATCCCAAGGCAATTTTGGCTATGATATGAAAGTTTAACATTCTATGAATCAATAAATTTTATAATCTGGGCTTTGGGAGTAAGGAACAGTTTTTAACATAATGTTAATGCAATAATGTCTATATGGCTACATAATTATTCAATTTACATAATCTTCTAAAGGACTGTATGTAGATTTAATGTAGAATTCATTTTATTAATTGCCAGGCTACCAAGTATTAATAAGGAATAAGTTCAAAAGACCCATAAAAGAGTTTTTGGGTGTCATCTTTAATGGAAGATTAAAGAAGGTATGTATCATTTAGTAGTGATTTTTGGTAATAATATCACCTCATAATACTTTATGTCAATGTTCTCTAACTACCAGCTTCCTCAAAATCATTTTGTACAATGTTTGATCATTTCAAAATTGCTGTATTCTTCCATTTCTTTTCTTTTGCAGATTTAAAAAAAAATAAAGAGTGTCAAAATAAGAGCAGTCTCAATTCACTACTTACCTAAAGAAAAAGTTCCTACATCTCTAAACCTTTGTTTAAGCAAGGTACAAAATTTAAGTGCTGTTATAATCTACCACAATGACAAGTAACTCCTTCTGTCACGCCCAGTGAAAGGCTTCAAACATTAGGAATTCCATTCAATCTCATAATATCCATTTTTTGTAAACTGGGTAGAATTAAAGTTACTTAACTCAAACTGTGTGACCAACAGTCGCCAAATTCAATTTGACCCAGAGATTGTGATGCTAAAACTCCTCCATAGGCATTCCCTTCAGAGAGTATCATAAACAAACAATTTACTGTACAAAATAATTAGCAAAAAAGGCAGGAAAGAACGCCCATGCCCACCCCAGCTCAGACCACCACCCTGCACCTGCACTCTCTGTGCACTGGCCCAGAGGAGGACCACTGTGCCTACCCTGGATCAGACCACCGCACCATGCCTGTGCCCTGGCATGCTCTTCCCATATGCCAGCCCAGAGCACTGCCGCACCCAGCCGGCTCTGCCCACTGCCCTTGGCTACCCTCCCCATCTCTTAGACCAAGCACTGCTGTAAATGTTTGGCTCCCACTCTCCCTCCCAGAACTTTAAACTGCAGTAGAGTGGCCATGCTGGTTTGATGGGAGACTCGGTAGCCACTCGTCCAGACAGAGGACCTTGGCAGGTTATGGTCACTATGAAGCCAACAATCAGATAGACATCAACCACACAGTATGACCCTAGGAGACACACTGCTAACAGTTGTGACTACTGGGACTGAATAACCAGATATTGGCCCAAAGGGTGAAAATGGCAAAACAAAACATCAAAATTAAATCTCGAATATCTAGTCCATCAGGAGCAAGAACATGCAACAGTGAAATAAAGGACTTTAAGAGTCATACACCAGAAATCTCTGAAAAGATAGCAAATGAAGTAAAGAAACAAATCCATGAGGCTATAAAGGAAATAAAATTAGAAATAATTTCTCATGTAAAGAGAGAAATAACAACCTTAATAAATGAGTTGCTCAGCATAGCTAGAGAAGAAATAGATAAAAAAAATATAGGAGCATGGGAAATTGATTGAAACTTTCAATGAAAAATGTACAAAACAATCAGAATCCATGCAACAAATTCAAAGAGATATCCAAGAAACAAAAACTTCTATTGAAAGCTGGCAAAACCATTTAAATGAAGCTGAGTAGAGAATTTCAGATCTTGAGAAGATTGCAGATAGTGACAATGAAAGGGTAGAACTTATAAAAAAATAAAAGCAGCATGAAATGACAATCCAGCAGCTTCAAGATGATGACAAGAGAAACAATATAATACTGATAGGTATCAGTGAAGATGCAGGAGTCAATGCAAATGACATAGGTAAGCTATTTACAGAAATAATAGCACAAAATTTCCCAAATATGGGGAAAAAATCTGATATACAAATAAGTGAGGCATACAGAATGCCAAACAGTCACAACCAACATAAATCTACACCCAGACATACAGCATAAAAACAGAATACTAAGAGCTCTTAGAGAAAAGAAACAACTCACCTATCAAGAAAAGCCCATATTACTGAGTTTTTGTTAGATCCTTGAACAGAAGAGTTTGTACTGTCAATGTTTGAGTGTCTAGCCACTTTTTATGATTTGACTCTGTAACTTTAACAACTATTGTTAACAATATGTAATGTACCAACTAGTGATTTTATGATGTTAATTTTTTTAACTCTGTATTCTACTTTTCTTCTTGTTTTTTCTATTTTGTCTTTTTTAAAATCTTCTTTCTTTTCTCTCATAAAATAAAATAAAAATTTTTTTTAAATTAAAGAAAAAGAATATGAGCAGAAAAAAAAGAAAAGCCTATTAGAATCATGGCAGACTTTTCAGCACAAACCTTCAAGTTAAGACAAGCTTGGAGTGAAGCATTTCAAGTCCTAAAAGGAAACAACTTTGGGAGATCCATGCCATGTTGGAACTTAGGGCGTTGAGAAAATGAGCAAACAGCCTGCAGCCCTGGTAAGTGGCTGTAGTCTGGCAAGCCACCGTCACCCCAGGGCAAGAAGCAACAGTTTCCTGAGATCTGCGTCATGTGGGAACTTAGGCACTGAGAAAACGAGCAACCAGCCTGCCACCTACTGACATGTGGGCTGAGAATCAAACACGCCATTTCCCCCACCAAACTCCCCTGTTAGCAAGTGGGAGCCAGAGATCTGAGCATCTCTTGGGAGGTTAACCATGTGTAATATAGCAAATAAGGGGGATTTCCTTGTACAATCTCTTTGAAGGCCATTTTGCTTTGTCCTGATTAATGGTATAAGTTCTATAATATTCTGTATTTCTTTTGATTTTACTATACCTGATTGAAAGAACAACTATTGTGAAGATAACAAGATATACAATGTTATCTATTATGGTTATACTGGTAACCTGCTGTGAAGATCTGTGCCAATTTCACTACACTGTCTCAATTGGCTTTATTCCATCCTGTTCTGTTGTATATTACTACCTACAAGTTAATAAAACATTAAATAAAAAACAATAGACCATGAGAAAACAAGGTAACAAAATACCTCCAAAAACTCCCAACTCCACCAAAGCTGATCCATGGGGCATGGATGGGGACAAACTCAAAAAGAAAACAACAGAATTATATAAAATTATTAAAAAGGAAATAACAACAACAAAACAGATCAGTAAGGTACGGAGCAAGCAGAAACATGATATAACTAAACAGATAATGGACTTAAAAAGCAAAAGGAGGAAAAGACAGTGCTCTAAAGGATAAAACTGCATGTATGTTTAAGTGTGTAGGATTGATAACCATATTGCTAAGTTTTTGTTGGATCATTGGAAAGAACTGTTTGTAGCTTCACTGTTTGAATGTCCACTTGGTAGGCTTTAATTTTGTAACATGAACAACTATTTCTAACAGGACAATATGCTAATTTATCAACTAGTGATTTCTTACTGTTTTTTTTAAACTCTGTATTATTTTTACCCTTTTTTTCTGTTTTGCTTTTGTTCTCTTTAGATAAAAATTTTAAAAAAGAATCATATTTATAAATATCACACTGTGTCTCTAGTGTAAAAAGTAATAAGAAATCTAGGAGTAATAAAACCCAAAGTGTGTAATTGCTACTGTAAAAAAGAGAGGAAAAGAAAGTGCTCTAAAAGATATAACTGCATGTAGGTTTAAGTGTATAAAATGGATGACCATATTACTGTTTTTGTTAGGTCATGGAGCAGAGCTATTAACAGTCTCATTGTTTGAATGTCTACTTTGTAGGCTTTAATTTTGTAACTTGAACAACTATTTCCAAGATGACAGAATGTAATTTATCAAGCAGTGATTTCTTAGTGTTTTTCTGTTATTTTCTTCTTTTCCTTGGAATTCTATATTGTTGCTACCCTTTTTTCTGTTTTGTTTTGTTTTGTTTCCATTTAAATAATGTTTAAAAAGAAAACAACTTTCAACCCAGACTTATGTACCCAGCAAAACTGTCTTTCAAATTTAATGGAGAAACAAGATACTTCCATGACAAAGAACAACTGAAGAAATTTATGTTCACCAAACCAACCCTAGAAAGAGCACTGAAAGAATTGATAGATAGAGATAAAAGTAACTACAATCTCCAGAACAACAACAGAAAGAAACCACCAGTCTGGACAAGAAATTAAATAAGGGAAAAAAGCAGGAAACCAACAACAGGAACACAACTTGGCAAGGTCAAGCCAGTACACAAAAGTGATATCTGTAAATGTAAATGGGCTCAATTCACTTATAAAATGAAACAGGTTGACAGAACAGATCAAGAAACAGGATCCCACTATATACTGTATACAAGAAACACATCTGACTCCAAAAGAAACTCATAGATTAAAATCAAAGGCTGGAAGACAGTATTCAATGCAACAGGAACCCAGAAAAAAGCAGGGGTAGCTATTCTGTTTGCAGACAATGTGAAATTCAAACCTAAAAGGATTAAAAGAGATAAAGAAGGCCACTACACACTTGTAAGTGGAAAACCACAAGAGGAGGAACTAACAATTATAAATATATGTGTGCCAAATACAGGAGCACCCAATTATATAAGACAAATACTAATGGACATGAAAAACCAAACACACAAGAACACAATTGTAATAGGAGAACTTAACACCCCACTTTCACAAAGAGATAGATCAACTAAACAAAAAGTCAGCAAAGAAATAACAGAACTGAATCATACTTGTGAGCAAATGAACTTAGTAGATGTTTACAGAGTGTCCCACCCAACCCCATCAGAATATACATTCTTCTCAGATGCACATGGGACATTCTCCAAAATAGAACATATATCAACTTATAAAACATTCTTAAGTTAAATGCAAAGGGAGCAAAATTATATCATGCATGATATCTGACCATAGTGCAGAAAAATTGGAACTCAATGGCAAAAGAAACTGAAAAACCTACATAAATACATTGAAATTAAATAACAACCTTCTGAACAATCTGTGGGTTATAGACAAAATTAAAGAAGAAATAAAATAATACCTACAATACAATGAAAATGCAGATGCAACATACCGTAACTTATGGGACACAATGAAAGCAGTCCTAAGAGGGAAATATATAGCAATAAATAGTCACATCAAGAGAATAGAATGAGCACAAATAAATAACCTAATGCTACATCTCAATCTTCTAGAAAAGAAAGAGCAAGTCATACCCAAAGATTATAGAAGAGAGGAAATTGTAAAGTTTAGAGCAGAAATTAATACAATTGAAACTCAAAAAAAAATATAAAGAATTAATGAATCAAAGAGCTGGTTTTTTGAGAGAATAAACAAAACTGATAAACTTCTAGCCAACCTTATCAAGGAAAAAAAGAAAAAAAAACTAAAATCAATGCAATAAGAACTGAAAAGAAGGAAATTACTACAGATGCCATGGAAATTCAAAAGATCATGAACACCTTTGAAAATCTCTACTCACGCAGGGTGGAAAACACAGAAAAAATGGACAGATTTCTAGAAACATGAACTACCAAAGCTCAATCAAGAAGATATAACAATGTTCAATAGCCCAATATCAGCTACTGAAATCAAAAACATGATGAACAACTTAGCAACAAAGAAAAGCCCAGATCCTGATGGATTCATAGCTGAATTCTATAAGAAATTTACAGAACATTTGATGCCAGTAGTTCTTAAACTCTTCAACAATATTGAAAGAGAAGGAGTCCTCCCTAACTCATTCTTGGAGGCAAGTATATTTCTGATAAAAACAGAGAAAGACCCTAACAAAATGAAAAACTATAGGCCAATCTTATTAATGAACATGATGAAAAGATTCTTAATACTGGAAAATAGAATGCAGCAAATCATAAAGAAGATTATACACCACAACCAAATGGGGTTTATTCCAGGAATGCAGGGATGGTTCAACATATGCAAATCAATAAATGTAATACACCACATCAACAGAGCCAAAAATAAAAATCACATCATCATCCCCAGATGCAGAAAACACTTGATAAAGTCCAACACTTGTTCATGATGAAAACTCTACAGAAACTCGGAATAGACGGTGTATACCTCAACCTCATAAAGGCCATTTAAGTCAAGCCAACAACCAAAATTATACTAAATGACAAGAACTGAAAGTCTTCACTCAAAAGTCAGGCACAAGACAAAGATGTCCACAATCACCACTCCTATTCAACATAGATCTAGAAATATTAGCTAGAGCAATTGGCCAAAATGGAGAAATAAAAGGAATAAAAATAGGAAAAGAAGAAGTTAAATTTTCATTATTTGCAGATGACATGATATTCTACATAGAAGACCCCCCAAAATCCAATAAAAGACTACTAGAGGTAATAAACAAATTCAGCAGTGTACCTGGATACAAAGTGAACACTCAAAAATTAATAGCATTCCTGTTGCATTCCTACACAAACAGAAAAGTCCCTGAGAGAGAAATTATGGAAATAGTGCCTTTCACAATAGTATCTAAAAAAATGAAATACATAGGAATCAATCAAACCAAGAATGTAAAAGACCGATATGCTGAAAATTATACTACTTTAAAAAAGGAGATTGAAGGGGATATTAGAAAATGGAAGGATAGTCCTTCGTCTTGGTTAGGAAGAACCAACATTGTGAACTATTATACAGATTTAAAGCAATCCCAATCAAAATACCATTAACATATCTCACAGATCTACAGGAAATATTCCTAAAATCCATTTGGAAACATAAGAAACCTAGAATAGCAAAGGCAATTCTTGGCAACAAAGGCAAGACAGGAAATATCTCAATTCCTGACTTAAAACTATACTACAAAGCCACAGTGATAAAATCAGCATGGTACTGGCAAAGAAATAGACCTGAGGACCAATGGAACAGATTAGAAGATGCAAACAATACTACAAAGACACTCAGCCACCTCATACTTGACAAAAGGGCTAAACATGTTCACTGGAGAAAATATAGCCTCTTTAAAAAACGGTGTTGGAAAAACTGGCTTTACACATGTCGACGACTGAAACTAGATCCATGCCTATCACCATGCACAAAACTAAAGTCTAAGTGGATCAAAGATATAAATATTTAAACAGAAACACTATATCTATTGGGAGACAAGGTAGGAAGAAGTTTTGGACACATAGGGGTAGGCAGAGAATTCATGAACAAAATGCAAAGTGCAGGGGAAACACTTCAAAGTATCAACAACTGGGATCTCATATTATTAAAAAGTTTTTGCACTTCAAAAGAAATCACCAACAACATGAAAAGAAAACCCACAGAATGGGAAACAATCTTAGCCAGCAACCTCTCAGACCAAGGACGTATATCCAGAACATATAAAGAATTGAAAAACATCAAGGCCCCCAAATTCAAAGACCCTCTCCAAAAATGTGCATAAGAGATGAACATACAGTTCTCAGATGAAGATATACAAATGACAAATAAATACATGAAGAAAGGTTTGCCATCACTGGTCATTTGAGAAATGCAAATTAAAACATCATTAAGATTTCATCTCACCCCGTGGATGAGTGGCTGCTATCAAGAAATCAACTGATAACAAATTGTGGTGAAGTGTAGGGAAAAAGGAACACTTCTCCACTGTTGGTGGCAGTGCAGACTGCTGCAACCACTGTGGAAATCAGTATGGAGATTCCTCAAAAAACTAGGAATGGAAGTTCCATTCAGTCCACCTATTCCCCTCCTGGGTATTTTCCCAGAAAAATGGAGAGGATCATGTCACAGTGATATATGTGCACCCATGTTCATAGCAGCACAATTTGTGATAGCTATATCTTGGAAACAACCAAAATGCCCATAAACCACAGAGTGGATGAAAATATGTGGTATTTTATACAATGTTATACTACTCAGCTGTAAATAATGATGATCTTGTAGCCTCTATATGCAAATGGAGGCAACTTGAGAATATCCTCATTAGTGAAATAAACAAGACTCACATTAGTAAGTATCACATTCTCTCTCTAGTGTAAAAAATAATTAAAACTGACAGAATAATAAGATCCAAAAGTATCATAGCTGTTGTGAAAGTGAAAGGGAAGCAAAGTGCTCTAAAGGATATAACAGTATGTATAGTGTGTAAGATAGATGACCATATTACTAAATTTCTGTTAGATCATTGAACAGAAGGGTTTGCACTGTCAATGTTTGAGTGTCTAGCCACTTTTTTATGCTTTGATCTTGTAACTTTAACAATTATTATTATGATGACATTATATAATATATCAACTAGCGATGTTAATTTTTTAAAATTCTGTATTCTTTTTTTTTCTTTTTCTGTTTTTTTCTTTTCTTTCTTTAAATTGAAAAAAGGCAGGAAATATTAAAAGATAAGGTTCTAATAAGTATATTTAAAATCAAATCATAACAAAGTATTCAGTGATTTTCTTGCTTGGCTTATAGGTTGTAATTCTAAATATTCATAGATTTCAAATAATATTAACTGTGTCATAAATATGTCATGCATGTATAAACATCATATTTTTTCATTCATATGGTAAATAAAAAAGATGCAGTTTGTCTCAGAGAGAATGAATGACTTCAGCCAAGTAACAACTCGGGTCATACCTGCTTTTACTTTAACTAACCCACTATAAGCCCTTTTGATTTGACTTTTGGATGTCATAAGAAATTTCTGATGTGGGTTTTTTGCATGTGGATATCCAGTTGTTTCAGTATATTTATTGAGGGTACAATCCTTTCTCCACTTGCTTGCTTTTGCATCTTTGTCAGAATCAATTGTCTGTTATGTGGGTATCTATTTTGGGACTTTATAATGGTACTTTGGTGGTTTGTCCATCCTGGTATCAATGCCATTTTATCATGTCTGTGTAACTTTATGATAAGTCATGGGTTTGGGGAAGGTTGGGGTTCTAATTTTGTTCCCTTATCAAAGTTGTTTAAACTTTCATGAGTCTTTTCTATTTTTACAGAAATGTAAGAATCAAAATGGTAATCTTTAAGAAAAATGATGGTGGTAGTTTTATAAAGGATTGTGTTTTTTGATCATTATTATTTTCTTCTTTTTGTTTTTGGTTTTATTCTCTTTTATTTTTAATTTCTCAAGGAAAGATATGAGGATATTTTATAACTTGATGTTAAAAAACACCTACGTATCAATGAACAGGCAAAAAAAAACCCCACGTTCAACTGTGTCATTTTATAGCAACGGCAGCAGGTTATAAGGAGTTTCTTTCAGGATCTGCAGACATGTTAACAAGTACAGTATTCCTCCTCAAATGTCTTCTGCTAAGTGAATACATGGGAGGGGAATTTTACTTGTGATCCAACTGAATTTATCTCCTATACCTCAATGAATTTTAAATGGCTTGTGTTTATTTCACATGTCAATTACAGTATTGTACACTCTGAAGCCAAGGAAATCTAATTCATTTGTATTAGTAACAAGAGCTATATTTCCAAATACCTTGCCTAATGAGATGGTAGTCCACCAGTAAAGATAATAAAACAAAAGTTTCAAAAAACCAACTGAAAAAGTTAGTACTCTTAATCTCCGTACTTTAGAAGTCATTACCCAATAGAAAGTTAAGACATACACCAGGAACAGTAATTAATGATTCAATTTCGTTGCCCCATATAATTCCAACAATTTTTAGAAAGAGGTCATTCATTGTTAATTTCAAATAGGAAATTGATGTCTGAAGAAGTACACTGTTCAGT
The DNA here is from genome assembly GCA_004027295.1 of Dolichotis patagonum. Lineage (NCBI taxonomy): Eukaryota > Metazoa > Chordata > Mammalia > Rodentia > Caviidae > Dolichotis > Dolichotis patagonum. The sequence goes on from PVJX010000205.1 coordinate 235,512, forward strand.
CCCACAGCTAGTAAGTGATAAAATTTGGACACCATCAAGTTTGGTTTCATTCTGACACCCTAATATATTTCATCCCGCCGTGATGGCCCCCTTCAGTAGCAAATCACTGCAACCCAGCATCTTGACTGGACTGAATGACAATAATCTTCACTCAGAGCTTTTTCAGTGCATAACTGTTCTAGTTTATGAACATAGAATATGAAGGCATCAACTCATATAGACATGTCTTTGCTAAATTCATTTCTCAGTGTAGCAAAAGTGAAAGTTAAACTAAAAGGAAGAAGTCAAATAAAACTCTGGAGATACAGATAAACAATATTAATATATATTTGCATTCTTTAACTACTCAGCAATGATTTGAGTAAGTACTAGCCTTTATTTTTAATGTTATGAAATTTTATACTATTTTCCACAGTTGCTCTATTAATTTACATGTATATATGTGTATATATACATATTTGTATACATACAGGTTGAGCAGAAACACAAGGCAGTAAATTAAGTACAATTTAGCTTTAACATTTTTATTCACCAATAAATGTGTGCACATGACCCTAATTTGTTTGCTAATGTTTAATTTGATATATAATCTTTAAAGTAGAATTAGCTTTATAATTACAATAGAATATTATAATTAAGGTTGATATTAAAGTTATCTGATATTTCTTAATACAGCATTTTTATATTCAAAAAAATGACTGATTTATACAATGGAGATAATATAAATGTAACACTCGAGGAGTTATTCTTTGAAAAATAGAGGGTTTTTCTTTATCCCCTAAATATAAAGCATAATTTAACTAAAAATTGATCAGTGAAAATATTGTTTAAGTTGGTGGGTGCTGGTACTATTGCACCCCACATATATGCAATGTGATTAAAGAGTGTATCTGTTTATAGTTTATATCTAGATGTCTCCCAAAAGCCTATGCATTTTGAGGTGTGTCTTTTGGGGATGTGATTGGACTATAGAGGTTCCATAGCTAAATGTGACGTTTGGACTTCGGGCCTGTCCGATGAGGTGGGTCAGTGTGGCCATGAACTAATGGGGTCTGTCTCCCTCTCTGGTTCCTCCCATCACTCTCCACTTCCTGGCTACCATGACGTGAGCAGCTTTCTTCTGTGCCAGGCACTTCCACAATGAGGCTACGCACTGACATTCTGAAACTTCTGAAGTATGAGTCAAAATAACTCTCTCCTACTTTAAGTTTCTGGTTTTGAATATTTTGCTTTCAGGTCCTGGAAAGTGACTTTGACAGGTTCAAGACGAGCCCAGAGGTTGAGAGTTAAGTATATGGTGATTCAGCTACCTATCTTGAGTTAGATATGATCAGATGATCAATGCAAGACAATGTGCTCGAGCCCAAGACTTCTGATTGAATTTGAGAAGAAATTACCTCTCAAAAAAGATAACAATCAATTAATAAATGCAATTTATCACATTAGCAGAATGAAAAATGAAATCATATAATCAAGTCACAGGTGCAGGAAAACATTTGGTGAAGCTTAATGTCCTTTCACTATTACAATTCTCAAGAAGTAGTACAGAAGGAATATTCATTAACGCAACAAATGTCTTAACACTGAATTAATTGCTTTCCTATCTCTGGGACAAAATACTTGACCCCTTTAAATTAAAGGAGGAGAGATTTATGTTTGCTTATAATAGCTTTCAGACAATTTAATCCATTGTTGGTCAGCCCTAAGGCAAAAATCTTGGCAGAAGGGAGTGATGGAAGGAAAGCAACTCACCTCTATGGTAACCAGAAAACTAAGAGGAAAGAGAAAAGCCAGGTGTAAGGATAAAGCTTTCCAGGTCATGCCACTAGATACATGACTTATCTTTAACCAGGCCCCACATCCTAATGGCACTTTCAGCTACTGAACCCAAGAATGGATAAATGCACCTGTAAAATAAAGGTAAAGAAGTTTAATTTGGCTTTCTGTGTTCACAGAATTTAATCCATGGTTGGTTGGTTCCAAGACAGAAACAGCAGACAGAAGAGGGAAGAAGAAAATAGTTGCTTGCTTCATGCCAGCCAGGAATCAAAGCCGAAAGACAAGAGCAAGTAAAAGAATATAGCCTTCCATGTAGCACCTTACCCCCAGGTTACCTCCTACAAGGCTCCACATCCTAATAGCATATGCATGTACTAAACTCGTTAGTGGATGAATACACTGATGGGTATAGCACTTGCATGATCCAATCACCTTCCAGTTCCATGCATGAGACATCATTTTGCAAATAACAAATACATACAATTTTCACTTCTGAAAAGAGTGATCATTCAAGAATAAAAATGAAAGAAAGTTGTCAGGTGGATAGAATGGGAGCCTACATCTTATAGTAACACATCTTAGAGGAAAGCTTGTCAGGATAAAACCAACCTGCAAGACAGTATTCAAGAAAAGGACAAGAATGATGACTGAAGATGTTGAGTTCCTGGATGTAATTGTACAAAATAATCTTGAAACTTGCTAGGTAGATTTTTGAATTCCTGAACCTCTATATTCCTTTTTTGTGTAAGTTAAGTGAGCTGGATTTGTAGCACATGTACCATAAAAAGGTCTATGAATATATTTCGACATGAAAGAAAGAAGTATTCATCAAGGTGTGATACACACGCAAATCTGAGTTGCTCATTGTAGATTAAAAATATGGAATCTTCATACAGAATTTCTCCTTTCTGTGTTAGAAGGCAGTTAGAAGAGCAAAAGATGGCAGACCTATGAAGTGGATTTTGCTACGCAAACCTAATCTAATAGCTAAACATGTCTATTTATTCTGTATTTGGCTCGAAAAATTTTACAGCTTCTTTTCATTCTACAAGTATAATATTATTGCTTGAAAAGTTACAGCTTCCTAGTAAAATTAGGAATTAGGAATTAATAAAATTGCCCTAAATATCTATCATTTTCTTCATTTGGTTGTAAACATTTTCCTACATAAAATAGTGGCTTTTTTCATTTCACATGTCATACTTCCAGAGTTTATCATCCATTTCATGCATAATAAATAACTTAAAACAGTTATTCTTATAGAGATATGCAAAATACTATAGCAGTTAACCTCTATATGTTGAGAGCCATGTTACCTCCAGAAACAAAGGAACCAGATTCCAAACACAAAATCAGTGATTTTTTCCTATTTTGAAAAGGTTGTAAAATTATTCTTACCACTGTCATATAGGTTAGGCAAGCTGTCCTCCTTAAATGCTATTAACAATTTACCTCTCTATGCTAGCTTCCTTTCATTATCTTGCTGATTTTGTCACATCTCCATGTATGGCTTTAGAGACACTTAAACTGACAATGTCTTTTATTTCCAAATAATCTCTTAACTTTACCTATAGCCTGTGCACCAACAGCCAAATGAAACTTCACTCATCTTTATTTGCCACATAATATTTTGGCACATTTGCATTATGACAATCTTTCCATATGTGTCTAAATAAAATTTTTAGAAAAATCTGAGTAGGATGTTTGAATTAACTATTCCATCAAACTATCATCCTTTACATACCTACTGTGCTGCTGGTGGCATAAAATGCCATGCTAATTAACTTGCATTAATTAGTGAATGTAATCAGAGCTCATTATGATTAATTACACAGTTAAGAACATTTCAAATTTAATTCCCCAAAATTATTTCATAAACCACATTGCAAATGATGTCTGTTTAAAAGAAAATAGACACAAATACTTTTATGTCATAGTCAATAGTCACATTCCAACTATTCACATCTATGCATATGTAAACTTCTAGATCATGACAATTACATTTCTAATTTGGAACTGGTTTCCAAAGGAATGGTTTGAACTTCATGTGGACCTCAGCATGCTGACTTCACTTCTTAAGTCATGTCCTATAGTGACATGTCCTTGTCCTGCTATATTGAAAATAAGCTGTTGTCATACAGGTGGTCAGAACAGTCTGAACTTCCACTTCGTCCCTCTTTGTCCCCCGCCCTACTATTCTTTCCTTTCTTCCTTATTTCTCTTTATTCCTTAGAATTTACTCAGATGATGTTGTATGTCATGATAGAATATAGGGTAACAATGAGCAGTATAGAAGAGCTATTTCATTCAAGGAATTTGAAATTCAGTGGATGAAAGTAAAGTAAAATAATAGATACACACATGGGGAGATGTGTTATAATACAAATATGGCAAAATATTATTTGTGGAATTCGTGTGGTAAATAAATGCATATATATATGCATTTATATATGCATATATATATATATATATATATATATATCGATATATAATTCATTCAGTTTTGCTATGTGTTTAAAAATCTGGTAATAAAATTTTAGATAAAAGTCAGTACAAGAGTCAAAAATAAGATATTCTACAAAATGTAATAATTACTCTTATGAAAGCTGTGTAAAGCATTATTGAAACTAACGTTATCTAAGCAGTCAAGGAATAAGTATCAGCTTTCCAAATTGAGTCTATAATGAGCATTTCATCCTCACATCCATTGTGGAAGAGCCATGTGGTTTAGAAAGTTGAAATTTCTCCCAGGATTGAGCTCTATTTGTTCAGATAACCTAGGATGAAGCCAATAAGCATATGAAAATATTTCTTGCTCAAGACTGGGTAAAAAAAAATGTTCATGCGACTTGGTTGGAGCTAAAGCAGTAAGAACAAGTATGTTTTGAGAATATAGGAAAGTAATTATTCTTGGTTTTGGGAAACATGATATCAGATGCCATCTTTTGTCTCTGTTTTGGATAGTACAATAAGGTTTGCTTGATAACTTGGCCTGCTAAATTCATATTTTTATCATAACAGAAATAAGTCTTAAGATGTGACTACCAATTCAAAGACTTTGGTGGCATCTTAGAGCCAGTGTCAAAATCAGTCTAAGTCCATAATCACTCCTATACTTTTAAATTGTAGCAGCCAGTATTACTTTCATTACAACACAAATGTTCAACCTAGAGGATTATTTTGCAACTTATTTTTTAAATATACTCCTCTTAGTTTGTCAATTATCTTTGACCAGATTTTTTCAGTGTTGTACAGCCCTTGTTGTAGCCTCAGAAAATATAAAAAAAAATCTGAATGAAAATGCATTGTACCTTAACTCTACCCCTACATCAAAAAGTATCTGAAAAACAAGTTGATATACATTGATTCTTGTTAACAAGGTTGTTAACCTTGTACATCAGAAGTATCCTAATCTGACTGTACTCCAACATTCTAAAATTCTCAATTTAGTCATACTAAAAATCTAACAATAAAGTTTTAACATTGTTATATTACTTATCCCATAAAATTTTAGATAAAAGTCAGTACAAGAGTAAAAAATAAAATAGTCTACAAAATGTAATAATCACTCTTATGAAAGTAATATAACACTGTTATATTACTTTATCACAAGTAATCAAAATAAATGTCTATTTGGAAATATCTCAACCCATCTGTTATTATTGCTGCTATTTATAAACTAAACTTTCTCAAATGTTTGTAATTCTTTGAGTATAAACAAAATAATTGCTGGATGTTTTACTTTTTAAAAAGTACTCACTTAGTTAATTTTCTTTCATTGCTGAATCAAAATACCCAAGTTAAGGAAGGAAAAAATTATTTAGCTCACAATTTGTGGAAGTTTCAGGCCACAATCAACTCTCTAAAGAAAGGAGAACTTATCATGGTGGTAGAAGACAGCAAAAAATGAAGAGAACAAAAAAGAGAGAGAGCAAGCCTCTTTTCCTCCCTTACATTATATTCAGGCTTCCCGCCCTAAGGTGGGTGCTAATTTCCACTAGACTTTAGTGTCCTTTTTAATAACATGAGATTTATAATACTAGCCCTTTGGTTTGTTATACAGATAAAGTGAAATGACTATTATACAAAAGAAAGAATTAAATATATAAATAACTAAAATCTTCAATTGAAGCACTATCAAAAGTGCTATGTCAAAAAGGATTCAGAATCATCTCAGGATCAATACAAGAAAAAATCCTGAAGAACTGTTAGTATTTCTGAAGTTGTAGGATGGAATCAAAGTGATGTTTATAATATTTGTCACCTTGAAATTGTACTCTGTCATTGTTGTTAGTTTCTCAAAATGTAAGATGGTGAACAAAAGATAAACAACACAGTCCTGTTCCATGCAGAATGGTTCTACTCATAGAGACTAGCTTCTTAAAGTGGTTAAATTATGACAAAGAAAGTTAAATTTGATGCATGCAAGATACTTCTGAAAATACTCATGGGAGTAAAATATCCATCCCAAGGGAGATTTAGAATTATTAAAGAATTTTTAAAGTAAGCTAATAAAATTGATCCACATGTAAATAGAGTCTGAAAGAATTCACCTGATATAAAATGAGATAATATTGAATCTAAATTAAAATTTAGATTTTCCACATTTGAATTTGTATTTCCTTATAAACAGTATGCATTCATTGGTTGAGATTTTTTTCTTCATTGTTTCTACTCTTAATTATAGTCCAGAGAGTTAGCGTATCTATATTGAGGGTAGACAGGAAGAAAAATGGTGAGAGGAGAGGAAAGTTACAGAAAAAGCCTCATTCTCAACATAAATATGCCTAAAACTCACAACAGTAGCAATGCCACTGCCTCAACATTTGACTGCTTTGAAATTTCCTTGGCTGGATTAATTAGAACATCACCATTCATCTCAGTCTAGGTCAAGTCTGGACATGAGCAAAATTCAGATAAACTTTGCCAAGTTGTAACAGTCCTTCTTTCCAGCAGAATCCTCACAAGCCTGGTCTTTACTGGTTTTCTGATCTTCTGAACTCTGACCAGAATCTCCCATACAGAACAGCCTAAGGTATTCCAGCTCTACTGTTTCAGGCAACATCTCCAAAGCTTTCTAAACTCTTCGCACAAGCCATCCCCAAATGCTCTTGAACCATACAGTCAACTATAGTCACAGAAATGACCCCACTCCTTGTACCAAATTCAGTCTTAGTTACTTTTCTCTCATTGGAAAATAAATATCTTTTTGGAAACACCTCAATTCATCTGTTAGTATTTTGTTGCTGTTTTTCAACCAAAACTTTCTTAAATGTTTGTAATTATATAAATATGAACAAATAAAAACAAACATTGGCATCATAAAAGAAACCATTCAATGGGGAATAAAAGATTTTTTATCCTCTATAGATATCAATGACTCAGGGTTGGCTTATTTTTACAACTATTTTTACATTTTCATTGACAAGAAAATTCTCAACAGAATTCTGACTCTGTGAGGGTGGGGACTATGGAATGCTAAAGTGCTTTCTGTACCAATCAGTAGAAATTCCAAATTATCTTCCATTTTTATTATTCCTACTTTCTTATATACAATAATGACCTTTTGATGTAATGAGGGCTATATCATTGTATTCAACAGCAGGAATGACAAATCAAATATGTCTTCACTAGTCTCCAAACTGCTTTTATAGTCCTTTCTCTCTACTCTCCAAATTCTGTTTTTTACAACCCAATGCCTACAACCAAGATACTTGGTGCTAGTATGCTGTCTTGTACATGACTCGTTTTAATTTCAATAAGAATAGCTTTTATTTGGCCTTTATTCTCACCCTACACTAGTTGTCTATCATTTATAGAATAAACTCCCACAAACTTAGTGGCTCCAAACTACACAAACTTATTAAATGATACTTCTGTAGGTCACAGTGGTAAATATTCCATAATTCCATTAGTTTTCTCCTGTAGATGTCAGAAGGCCAGAATCAACATTCAGTAGAGTTGTGTTACTTTGTGTGGTTGTTAAAGATATGCTCATGTCCAGGTTTATTCAGGTTGCTGGAAAAATTTGGTTCCTTGAAATTGCATGCCCAAAGTCCTCATTTACTTGCTGGCTCTTGGCCAGGGGATAGATTTCAACTTCTAAGAGTGAGGTGTCCTTTTCGTGGCTCATGGCTGTGTTTTGTCAACAGACATGGAATCTTTATGACCTCTTTTAACTTCATTTCTTCTTTTTTCTACCATATCTCTTTGACACATCTGCTTCTCATCAGCTTTTAAGGACTCACAGAGATTACACTGGGCTCACCAAGACAATAATGGCCAGTTAATTAGTAAGAAAAATTTCTTACATTCAATTGTTTTACAAAAGTAACTAGATTCAATTGAAAATTCAGAGGAGAGAATGGAGAAGTGGGCTTTTTAATGTCATAGGATCCTTCTTCCAAATCTTTGTTTAACTTGTAGAACCTTTAAGATGTTTAAGTAACTGGAAACACTGATGAGGGATAATTTTTCTGATGATTTTTTAAACATTCTTTAAACTGTACTTTCTCTATTATTACAGTCTACTTTTTTCTTCTTCCTGTTAATCCCTGAAAGCAATAAATTCTAGTCCAATTTTTAAAACACTACACGTTGATATGTTTGGAGAGCTATGTTATGATTAATTTCTAACTCAAGAAACTGGAAAATACTAAATAGTCACTTGTCTAGGCTTAAATGATATGACTTAGGCATATTACTTAGCTTTGGCCTATTAACACATCAAGGTAGTGATTATAGCAGTAAGGGCAGGGATGATCAATCTCTTTCTGTTCAAGCAATAGCAACTTCTGAAAAGAATAGCCCCCAAGGAAAGGTACTGTTTTATTAATAAACAATTTTATGATTTAGTTTGAACATAGTATCAAAACAACTGTTAGATTTGTTGTCTAACAGATTTGCAAGCCTTCACACTCCCAAAATCCTTTTGAAAAACCTCTCTGTTTAATAAATTGAATCTACATTTGTATTTTACAACCAAGAACACTGAACAGAACAAATGACATCTAATGTGATGATATACATGTTCAAAGAATCACTGATACAACATAAACAAACCAATTTTTTCATTCCTAGGGTCTGAGTCTTAGAGGGTGGAACATGATCTTGCTCAGATGAATTTTTGCCATTCATTCAGAGATTTTAAACTGAATGAATGCAACAATATTTTGTAAATTGCTAATTATTTCCTACTTTTTTTTAGTTTTGGTATCAAGTAACATTTTTCTCTTTTATATCACTAAGTGTTCAATGAGTTACAAGCAAATAAAAGTGGTCAATTTTGACACATTCACATAAGAAATTACTGTAATGATTTAAAATTGCATTCCAAAGAAGTAGATTTAGAGTTGCTATTATTCAGGAGAAAAATCATGAATTTTTCCATCAGGCTAATATGGAGTTTCTCTTTTAGAGTATTGAAATTAAACTCTTTACTTGAATTTTGTCTCAAATAAGAGCAACAGAAACAATAGAAGGCAAATTATAAAAACTGGATGAAGGCCAATCATTCATTTGGTTATATGATATTTTTTTATTCTCATTTTCTCTTTCTTGCCCCAAATCACATGAAGCAAAAACAATTCAAATATTTAATTGTGACAGTTCTTCCAAAGTATGTATGATAGATATCATTTGGTGTAGGCATCTTTTAGAAATGATGTAAAATAAAAGACTAATAAGACCAAAAAAATCACATATCTGTATTGATCATCCATTTATATTTTTTAATGTTATACAGAAAGTATCTGAATTAGCATTTGCAAGAGAACACATTTAACACAGTATACACAAATTTACAAAAGTAGCTTACGATATTTGCCCACAGTGTCAAATGTAGAATACAAGAGATCTGTCAGTGGATTGAGATCAGAGGAATTCTGTATAAGGCCTAGATCCCCGGGAAATGCCCTGCATGAGTCCATCTGAAGGCCTAGAGTCAATAGCAATGTCTGCCACAAGTCTGTATCAGGCGTTCAGGAAATCCACAGTGGAAGACTTAAGGATCTAGGCTGGAAAATCCAAGGGCTGATACAAGAGGATAGAGAGTCTACACCAGCAGGTTGAAAGACTGATGCTAGAAGTTTAAGAATCTGAGCAGAGAACAGGGAGACCACACTCAAAGAGAAGGCAAAGACCAGAGCTCCTTCCTCTTAGGAGATCAACAACAATCCTTGGTGAAGACAAAGATCTTAACTAAGCCAAAAAGAATGGCTAAAGCTTCTCTGAAGGAAATTAACGTAAAATCCTTCTCTCTTGTTCTCCTTTTGTACTCTTTGATAACAACCCTCCTTAAATGGATCATCTATGTCCAAAATCATGTTTAATCAATTCAGCTGGGCATTTTCACTCAAACTGACCATTAATTAACCATAGTGCCTTAGTTCTTTTGTGTTGCTCTACATATTATTTACCTTTATAAATAATTGAGCTTCATTTCCTACAGTTCTGGATGCTAAAAACTCACATAAAGGCCCCAGCAGGTCTGATCCCTAGAAAAAGCCAGATCTCTACTTCCAAGATGGCTCACTTAATGATGTGTCTTCACAAAGCAGAAGAGCAAAATTGCCTGAACTAGTTCAGTCAGCACTTTTGTAAGACATTATTCAAATCATGATGTGTCTATTTGTTAATACTACCACAATGACTCCTAAGTTTCAATACAAAGTTTGAGGACACAAGTCCCAACCATAACATACATTAATTATGCAGAATACCTTGTTGTATTCCCTGTTTCGCTTTAAAACAAACCATGGACTAAATGTAATGGCAGGTCTGAGATGACTCTCTTGACTTATGCATGACTTATTATTAGGCACACTTTAAAAGTCATGCTAATACCAACAAATTCTTCAAAACCTGACATCTTTGTGAAGTATTATTCTCTCATTATCTTTTCCCAAACTTTTCAAAAGCAATTTCTGTGAGAAAAATCTATTTTGTGTCAGTTCTAAATTCATAGAGTCCATACTTCAGAAATGCCCCTGTAAGCTGTGACCAGGTTTAACAAACATTTGTAAGTATATCATTACAGATGCCTGCCTTTCTATGTCACATACATTTAGTCTTATCTTTCTTTAATGGAATAAATGAAAATAAGAATTTATTGGCCACTAAATAGTGTACACATGTATTAGATTTTGTGTATATATGTGTTTGTACAGATGTCATATACAAAACTTTGACTTAGTAGATGTACACCATTGTATAAAAAGAAAGTGAAAATCAGAAACATTTATAAAATTGACTTTGACTGTCATGAAGATTATATACAAAATTTTAGAAAAATGATCATGTTTGCATTCCAAAACCTTCCATAATTGAGCTTATGTAGCTTCACTGTTTTATATCTTATTTGATAAATAAGCTAAGTGTGAAGCTAAGTAAGTAAAAGCACTTTTAAAAAGATCTGCAACCGGCAGCATTGTATTGGAGTTGCAGACAACCAACTCAGGCTCATGAGCCTGCCTTCAGATTTAATTCTAGATGTCCTTTCTCTCTTGCACATGTGAATAAATAGGAAAATGATTTCCGTTAGCTAGATATCTGGTTTAAGCAGAAATGCAATCATCATGGTTCCTAAGTGTTGTGTGTACACTCTCTAACTCAATTTTCTCAGCATTATTTAGACACACTCACTGCTTAAACCTGATAGGAAGACTTCCCGCCAATACCAATTAACCTAACCCTGCAATTTAGTTTTACACACTTGTCCTTGAATCCTCCCTTGTTCTCATCTGTGCTGCTGATTTGAACTGGTTTGAATGCTTTCCCAGAAAATGTTTATAATCTAAAAATTGTCTTAATTTCTTTGGTCCAATTTTTTCTGCTCTTTAATTTCCCAATGGATGCAAATGAATTTCCAAACTTCTCCACATAGCACATGTAACACTGTCTAAGTCCAATTTTTTTGCCCCTGGGAACCAGCACTCTAAAACTCGGACTATTTGGCCAAACCGTAGTAAAAAGCTTCTTTCCCATCTACTCCCATGAGATATCTAGGTACTTCCCTCAGCAGTATCTATGAGGGGAAATAAAAGAAAAAAAATATTTATTTGCCAGTTTAATAGCACTCTGTATATGTTAGATCCTTAAAAATATAAATCAGTCAAAAGCTATGGATTCAACAGCATACTTGGAATGCCAAATTCTATGGGATTAGGTTTCTATAAAACTGCACGGTAGAAAGTTAATTATAAGCCTCACCTTAACCTGGTATCAAAAAAGCAAAATACATGTATTAGAAGGACTGAGTAATTTGGCTGAGATTTCATTTACAATTGGTCTCTTCTGCATTATTTTCTTTATCTCACATAAGATAAAATTTGAAATTATAATATGGATTTTTGGACTTAATAGGAGTTGTGGACACAAAAATTCATAATTTTTTGGAACATAATTGGCAAATATCCATATAACTTCTTGTGTTCACAATTTCTCCTATTTTTCTAGATGAAAAATCTTTATGTCGATATTTTCCATACAGTAAAAAATGGATCGCTTTAAAATGACAATGTAATAGCTGAATGGTTTTGGACCTAATAACAACAAAATAGATTTTTATAAACCATTAGCAAAACAACCTAAAATGTGGTCAGGTATCTAACTACTCTTTAGCTTCTGAATGATTTTATATGATGTCTCTATAAAGTTATACATGGTAAAGTAAATTGTGATTTGAATAAAGAAAGTTCTCAGAACTCTTTACTTTCAGGCTTCTCAATATTTTTCTGGTAAAACATAGAACAAGGACCAATAATAATAAGTAGTAGACACTATTTTTGCAACATGTCAGCTTTTCTTCAAAATAACCTTATTTGTTATATGTCTGCATTACTTTTGTTTTATGAAATGAATGAGATTTAAAAAGAACTGTCCCTCTCCCAAAGTTGCTATTTTCCTATAGAATTCAATTTCTTAAATATTTCAGATATCCATGGATAGCCACAAATGTTTGTCATAAATGTAAATTGTGCAAATCAAAAGTTCTTCTGAGATAAATCTACACCGTGTGGTAGTAAATATAGTTTTGCATTCTATCATTGGCAGGGGACAAGATATCCCACAAAAGCCAGAAGTTTTTCATCTGGTCAACAAGGGTTTGCTTTTTTTCTACATAAACAGAGAGAAGAGTTAAAGCTTCCTAAATTAACATGATATGAATCTCAGCCTACACAGAGAATTTGCTTAATTTATAATTATTATAATCTACATGTCCAAAAGCTACAATTGCAACCTGGTGGCCCAGGAACTTTATATGATTATATGATGGACCAAGAGAGAACATATCAAAACTGTACATTACAGTGCCATGATTCATAGGGCTTATTTAATAGGCATGTGTGTACTTGTGTGTTTGTGGAGAACACAGAGAAAAAGGAGAATATTCAAGGACATCTGGTCTCAATAAATTATTTTATGAGTCACCAAATTATACATGTCTTGAGAGAGGACACTTTTAATCTTTTATTCAAACAACGCCATGTATCTTACTAATCATGCATAGGTTGTGTTTTCTTTGATATTTGAAAGTTTTCTTACATTAAAAATGTGGAATCAAAATTGCATACTCTGAAAGTAGCTTTCTTGGGTTTTATCTACTGCTCTGATGCTTGCTGAGTAAAAGTATATCAGGAGAAACTGCAATAAATAGCTAACCAAATTACACAATACAAGGTTATACTGTATTAAGCCTAGACTTATAGATTATATATATACACATTATATATGTATAGACATATAAATGTAAATATATAAATTATATGCATATACATTATATATGTATAGACATATAAATATATAAATTCTAAGAAATGGTGGGAATGTAAAATGTTGCATTCTATATATAGATATAGATGACATAAAGAGATATAAGGATATATCTTTGTGCATATACTTCCATCTATATAGTATATTAATGTGTGTTTTTGGTTTCATAACAAAGTCATCTTATAAAATGACTACTTTTTGCAGAAAAAAATTCATAAATTTACTTTTCTTTTTCATGCTCTAATACATCTGAAATAATGTTTTTCAAGCTTAATCTATATGTGTGTGTGTTTGTGTTTTCAATAAATCAGAGGCCACAAATTTAGAGTCCACAGGCCTATGTTATTTCATAGAAAAGTGTTACTTCAAAATAATTCTGGCAGTGTTTAAACCACATAAAGAAACAGACTCTGGATTTCAGCAAGTAACTCTCCCACATGAAAAGCAATAGTTGGGCATGATGAGCACTGAGCTTTTCTATTTTTCAGATAGTCTATGATGCTAAAAAATTTTATGTTGAATTTTGAGTATTGCTATTCCATAATAATGGTAGATCTGGGAAGTAGGCAAGAAGAAGTGAATAGTGGTGTTTTTTAAAGCTCTCTAAAGCTGTGCATTTCAAGCTGCAGAGTATAAGAATCATCTATGAATTTGTGAAAAACATAGATTTTTTTAAGGACAAGCCCGAGATTCTGAGTGAGCAAGGTACCAATGGAAGCTTAAATATTTGCATTCCCACAAGAGTCCTCTTGATGTTAATGCTATTGGTGCATATACTATATAGAAGTGCAAATACTGACCTAGAGAAGAATCTCAGCCATTCAAAGACATTCAACTTATACTTGATATAAAAACTGCTCCAAAATATAACCAAAAACTTAAATGTAAGAGCTACAATGAAAGTGAAAAACATTAACAGCTACAAAATAACTATTTTAAACCTTAAAAGAAACAGAAATAAAACTTCATGAGCCTGAATTATAGTTTCTTGTATATGGTACCCCAAATCCAAACAAAAACAAAAGTGTCATCAAAATTAAAAACATTTTTGCTTCAAAGGAAATCAACAAAATGTGCTACAACACTGATAACATTTGAAAATCTTATACAATTTGAAAAATCCAACCAGAGAAGACTACACATTGTATAATTTTACTATATGAAATGTGTTGAACAGGCAAATATATTGAGACAGAATGCGTATTAATGATTGTTTATTCCTGATAAAGAAGGGATATAATGGCTAAGGAATGTGAGGATGCTTTGGGGGATAACAGAAATCTTGTGAAATCAAGTGTGGTTGTGAATGTACACTCTTGAATGTATATTAAAATCCTGTACATTATATATTTCAAGTGGCTGAGTCATATACTATGAAAATTACATCTCAGTAGAACTATTTTAACAAAGAATAATCAAATATTTTTTGAGAAGCTGGGCTTGGTGGCACATGCCTATAATCCTTGCACTCTAAGAGACTTAAGCAGTATAATTACAAGTCTGAGCCTCGCCTGGATAACTGTGACTAAGTGCGAGACCCTGCCTCAAATTTCAAAAAATAAATAAATAAAAATAGGCTTGGGATGTAGTTCAGAGTGAAAGCTCTGGATTCAGTCCCTAATACTACAAAAAATGCTATAGAACAACTACTGTATATATATAAAGCATGGTTTTCACCTGTCTTTCAAAATATAGACTATTAGATTAGTATATCTTCACCTTTGCAATGATTTGGGTTAATGCTTTGATTAAGTGAATTCAATATTCACTTATGAATTCAATATTCACTTTATGAATGTCTTGTCAACTAAGCTATCTCCATAACATTATATCATCCTTCACAGGTGTGTTACTTCATAATTTTTTCTTAAATTAACGAAGCCTTTAGTCTTATGGACTATAAACATTCTTCTTTATAATATCATAATTCACCAGTGACATGAGGAGAAGAGAAAGTTCAACATTTCTTCTTCTATTCATCAGCACAATCATAGTGAAGATAAAGAAATTTTCATTACCATTCAAGATGAGAGATCAAATAGTTTAAAAAGGAACATTTGAATGGAATAAGAAGACTTGCATTAAAATCCTGATCCCATTTCTTTATTTTAGTTATGTAGACTTGGGAAAGTTGCTTTACCTAGCTAAATTTTCATTTTCTCTTCAGTGAAATATTGATAATGAAACGGTTTCGCTTGATGGTTATGAAGAATAAATGAGATAACATGTGTGTTCATCCTTTTAAAAATGTAAAACTGCACAAATATCTGCTAATAATGTAGCACATCAGTAAGAAACTAAAGCTGGAACAAGTTTTTAAAAATTATGTCTAGAAAAGAGCTATACAGCAGATATTCTTAATTGCCTACACAGTGACAATTTCTCTTTTTGTTTTCCTGCTAACAGAATTCCAGTTTTGAGCATTCATATGCCCAGCTCTGAGGAATGACTTCTGAGTTCAGGCAAATTATCAAAAGTATATCTCCCTTTCCTGCAATGCATTTTAGGATAAACAGGTGATTCAGTTCTAGCTAATAAAAAGAAAATTCCTGCTATTTGGTATGGAAACATTTTTCTCCTTGACAAGAATGCCAGGAAAACTCTGACTTATTTCCTGTATAAGTCTGCTTTATGAGGATTTGAGGCTGAGCAGGACATCAGCATCTCTTGGTCTTGAAGCAAAGTACGAGCACATCAGCTACCACTGAGATAACACTGGAATCATCTATCACCAAATTTCTTATCACTTGGGGTGAATAATAGTCTGAAGCCATTATCGGTGGGGTTCTGTAGTAGAGGGTTATGAAAGCATTCATTCAGCTCTTCAGCAAAACGCAATAGAGTGTGACACCACCAAGGCTAGCAATCTAGCAGAAGGCTTTCGTCTACTCTGTAAAGCAGTGGTAGCTCGCTGTCCCTTTGTGGTTCGTCATTTTACAGCAGTAACAATAAGCAATTACATTTTTGAAAATTGGAAAACTTTCTCTTGAAATTAGGAAAACTAATTGAAATGATAGAAGGTATTTTAAAATGTTCACGTCTAAGTACTTGTCACACTAATTTTGATGAAAAAAACAGAAGACAAAGCATTGGAAAAAAGAGGGCAAATTCTACAAGCCTAAAGGATTTGCTGACCCTTAATGTAGATCCTTATGAGTTCATGATGTTACTTTCAACAAAGTACAATGTATAACTGAAGATTAATTAAGCAATTGCCTATGTGGGTTTTATAGCTTTGCTTTTCCAGAAAACACTGGACTCTTGTTATAATAACCATGTTAATGTGACTCTAAGGTCCAGAAACAAGAGGATGAACACACACAGAATTATTTAGGACAATTCTTCTGTTATTGCATTGAAAACAAAAAGAAAAAAAAATGAGAGTGGTTCCAAGCAAACTGAAAAACTTTGGGGTGTGTTTTTATTTAAAATACATTATCATCTGTGCTAAAACAGCCACCTAATGTAAAGTCAGAGAATAGATCTTAATTGTTACTACTATCTGAGAAGAATGAGTTCTAACATATCTTTTTCAATTACTTTCAATTCTCTTACCTTCAGAATTAAACCTTAAGCCATCAAAGTCTTTGTAAGCATGGATAAAGCTAAATGATTCTACAATAATGTAATAAGAGTAATTTTCTTTTCTGAAAAGACAGACACTCCTCATTATTAGCACTCCCCTTTGCTTTATTCATATATGCATTTTCAATGCTGAGCAAAATGTCCAGTGCAAAGGAGTGGCTCAATAAAGTTTCATGAAATATATTTGAATAAATGAGGGAATGAATAAACAGTAATTCTAAGCTTTGTTTCCCTTTTTATGATGATGGGCCCTACACTTTCATGACTATACTTTCAAGCCTTATGTATTATTTAAATTATGAAACTTCACAATATCAGTAACTCATACACCTTTTACTCTTTACAGTCCCCGCATAAACAGAGAATCTAGGTTGAGTCTCACTGGCAGGCTGTGGCCTGTTCTAGAACATACACTTTGACCATGAAAAATCTTGTATTCAATAAGGCTGTGATGCACTTTCTCCTTAGCCTCAAATCAGATTCCCAAAAAACAAATAGAGAAAAATTTCATTC
The DNA here is from genome assembly GCA_004027295.1 of Dolichotis patagonum. NCBI lineage: Eukaryota > Metazoa > Chordata > Mammalia > Rodentia > Caviidae > Dolichotis > Dolichotis patagonum. Next base: position 253,161 of record PVJX010000205.1, read on the forward strand.
ATATAAAAAACCAGAACAGAAATTAACCACTCATTGCAAAAATGGGTAATATTATAGCCAGGTTGTTCTCAAGTCTCAACTTCCTCTCTCCATAGTAAATGAACTCATGGAAACAACCTTACAAGTGACCTTCCAGACCAACCAAATTGCTGAGTTATTTGATACTATCTTTCATATCAACTTTGCTCCTGCCTTGTTTCTAATTTCCTAAGTCATGACAACTTCAAGATCTTTCAAAACTCTCCTGGATCTATCCCAAATGTCCTTCATTTTCATACCAATTTAGGCATTCAATCCATTGTGACATAATTTATCCCTTTCCTCAATTCCTGAACCATGTAGAATCTCATATCATCTGACAATTCATAGTGAATTCTATATTATTTCACAATGTTTAATCTATCCCCTATTATGGCATTCTTATTTTTTAACAACATACAACTTTTTTCACATATTCTTGCTAGATATTTCATAAATGTGTTTGAAGATATGTCTGAAGGCTTGTCTTCCTCTAGCCTTGGCCAAAGTAGAAAAAAAGACTCAAAGAAGGTGTTAAACTAACTATGCATCCTTGATTAAAAATGCCAGTTACCCTTAAGCACCAAATATGGTATTTTATCAATAGACTTTTCTAGATTATTCACTCTGTTTTCATAAAACAAACTTTGAAGAAAGATTAGGGAGATATGAGGAAAACAAAAATGGAAGGTTCTGATTAAACAATAAAATCATTCACTCCTTAAGGAATCAATGGAATAGAATGAAAGTAGAATGGAAAGGTCAACTTTTGTAAGTGTGTAGGAGCGTGGATGACACATTATCTAACAGTACAATAATACCTCAGTTCAAAATGCTTATTTTGAAAACAAACCCATTATCAAACCAAAGGGTTCAGCAAGATTTTGCTTCCTTTCATAAGCTCCACATCAAGTAATAAACACTATCACAGTCATCTTCCCTAAAATCGTAAAGCAAATTATGTTCATAAACAAAAGTACCATTGTAATCTACTGTAACAACAGACTTTCCCATTTGTAAGTCCCTGAATAAAGGGTGTGCAACTTTAGGAATTATTTTGCAATTCTTCCTGCTTTCTCTGAATTGAGTTGTTGGTCCATTTTAAATTTAAAAGAATTTTATAAAAATAATTTCCATGTCTTTACATCTTGTGAGTTTACCTCTTGAAACCTAGAATGTAATTCAAGTCATTCCAAGGATGTGAATTGAAAGATGCAATAAATTTTTCACTAGCTGACCAAAAGAATTTAAGAATGATCTTTATCATTTTACTACGATACATAGTGTACTGGTTAAGAAAGTTTTCCAGGACTGTCTACTGTCGAATTTGTGACATTGTTAATCATGGAAAAATTGATTATTTCTGCCACCTAATTAGTGAAACAAACCTCCAGTTAGCACCCTGTACTGAAAAACATGTCAGCACTTCATTACACAGATATTGGATACTGTGATCTGGTTGCTATGGTGACAACAATCTTCCACAGAGAGTTTCAGGTTTAGCTGGCATACTAGATCAGACAGAATATAACTAAAAGAGAAAACTCTAACTTAAAGCATTTTGGGGCTGAAAATACTGCAAAATTGCATGTTTTAAATAGCCAATTTTACATGAAATGATTGCATAAGTCTCTATAGAACTAAAAAATTTCTTTTATTATATATCTTGTTATATTCTGACCTGCTTCTTTTTATTTTGAAGATAGAAATCATTATTGAAGAAACCATTCGAACACAACCCCCATTGTTTTAAGATATTATTGATTATAGAAATGCATAAATCATGTTAGAAGTTACAGCAAAAAGCCAACACAAACAATATAATAGATGTTTGGCCTTAAAACAAGTCAGAGAAAGTGATTATTTTATGCTAATATGACAACAATTGACAAGGAAGCATGTTAAAAAGAAAATTCATTAAGAGCTGTAGATTTGTTTGGTTGTATGGCAGATTTACTTCCTATCCAATGTTCATGCCCTGTCTCAGCATTTATTTGTAGTACTTAACTGGTACAATTTAACCTATTTAAATTGAGCTTTCAGATCAATACTAAAAAAAGTATCACAATCAGAAAATACTTATTAAGCCCTTATTCAAAACCAAAATAAACATACCATTTTATAATTGATTACACTGTAATTGTATTATCAAAATTTTTGTTGATCTCAAAATATATGTATCTCCTTATTTGCATAAAACAATTCAACACCTAAATACAAATAACCCCATGAAAGCTGGCTTCATCATTGGAAGCATTTTCTCTTTAGACTATGGTGCAATTGGTGATACAACTGGAAAGAGCCAAGAGGTTGACAGACACACAGGGTAAAATATGTTCTGTGCTTGACTGGTGTACCAAAAAGCAGGTATTCCCAGCAATGGTAGACTGATATAGACTCAAATGATCAAAGACCATAAAGAATTTTAGGAGCACACAGAATCTTAAGTTTAACAGTAGCAAGGGTCTCAATTTTGTTAAAATAAGATACTAGGCAATAAACCAAGGTATTAGCAAACATGCAACCTAGTTTGGAAAGTTGTTTATAAAAGTATGTATTTTTCAGTGTCATAGAATAATAGAAGCCAGAAACACATTATTGAGCACTCATATAAGTGACTTAATCTTTCCCATTGGATACAGAAAAGTGACAATAAAAATGATAACAATTTTGAGTATTTTTTAAATTTTACTTTTTATTAGCTTGTGTTCACAGTATATGTTTATAGGAGTTATTATATGTATATGACACATCTTAATTTCTTTTCCCTTTCCTTCTTCCTACTCTCTCTAGAGAAAAATCTATTTCCCTATTTGAGTAAAATCTATCTACCTATTCCTATTATCTTTTATTTTGCTCTTTATTTATAATTTGGATTTCTCATATAAGAGAAACCATGTGATATTTCATTAGATACTATGATCTCTAAGTGCCTTTATTTTTTTAAAAATGACTCAAGTTTACAACACACTAGTATTCCACAATTTATGAATGCCATATTTTATTTAAACATAAATCTGTTAATGGACATAAGTGCTACTTTCAAGATTTAGCCACTTCAAGATCTAGTCTTCCCTACACCCAAAAGAACTCAGCAGCTGACAGGATCATTGGCCACCCCTCCTCCACCCCTGGAGAACCTCAGCAGAGGGAACTTTGGCTGCCCCTCTTTTGCACCCATAAGATCTCAATAGACAAGGGGAAACTCAGTCACCCCTCACCCACACCCAGACAACCTCAGCTGCCCAGGGAGACTCAGAAATCCCTCCTTGACAGTCAAAAGATCTCAACAGCCCAGGGGACAATAAGCAACCCCTGCTACTACCTGAAGTATCTCAGGGGGCTGGTAGAAGCCTCAGAAATGGCTCCACCCACTCAGAACCTCAGCAGGCCAACAAGAGCACAGTGAGCTCTCTCCCCAAGCAGACCTCAGTGGGTCAGCAGGAGCCTCAGTAAGCCCTCCTCCCACCTGTAGGACCATGGCAAGCTGGCAGAGTGAGGGTGAGTCCTTCCATACAGAGATCCCTTGATGGGCTGGAGAAAGTACTGTTGAGACTTCCCCCTCCCACAGAAAACCAACTGGGTATGTGAGAATCCAGTGACACAGTAAAGTCTCAGCTGGGGTACACAGTATTGACAGGTGGGTCTGGTAGCATGGAACAGCCTGAAGCTGAGTAGCAATATGAGCTAAAGGTTGGTTCTCAACAATATTCCTAGGCTAGTCATGCTAGGTAGAATATAGGACTCACACAAATGGCCTGCAGGAGGAATGCAGGTGACTGGCCTCTCCCATACACTGTAAGACCTAGCAATTGGGTAAACATCAGCCACACAATAGTACACTAAGACACACATAGCAGACAGTAGAGTCTAACAGGATTGAAAAGACCAAAATATTAACCTGAGGTAAAAAAATGACTTAGTGAACAAGCAAAATGCAATCTCAAATGTGCAGCTCATTTTGAAAAAGTACAGAAGACATCAAAAATGAGGTCACTGGAAGTCACATACCTGAAATTTCTAAAAAGATAGGACGAGAAATAAACAAATCCATGAAATTACAGGGGAAATCAGATTAGAAATAATCTCTTGATAAAGGAAGAAATGCCAGCCTTAATAAAGAAGTTTCTCAGCATAGTTCCAGAAGACATACATAAAAAGTCAAAAAGCATGGGGAAATGATGGAAAACTTGAAAGAAACAGAATGCATGAAACAAATTCTAAGAGATATCCAGGAAATTAAAAATTCCACTGAAAGCTGGCAAAACTACTTGAACAAAACTGAAGATAGAGTTTCATACCTTGAAGACAGAATTGCAGCTAGTGATCACAAAAGGAAAGAACTCTTAAAAATAACAAGAGACTATGAAATAACAATTCAACAGCTCCAAGATGAGGCAAAGCAAAACAATACAAGATTGATAGGGGTTGATAAAAATGCATGAGTCAAAGCAAATGACATAACAAACTATTTGCAGAATTAATACCAGAAAATTTCCCAAACATGGGAAGAGAATTTGATATGCAGGTAAGTGAGGCATATAGAACTCCATGCAGCCATAACCAAGATAAATCTACAACCAGACACATAATAATCAAGATCCCAGAAATTCAGCATAAAAACAAAATACTGAAACCTGTTAGACAAAAGAAACAGCTCACCTTTCAAGGAAAGCCCATTAGAATCATGGCCAAGATCTCAACACAAACTCTCAAGTCAAGATGAGCATGGGGTGAAGTATTTTATCCCCTGAAAGAAAATAACTTAGAACCCAGATTGATGTGCCCTGAAAAACTTTATTTCAAAATTCATGGAGAAACAAGATACTTCCATGACAAAGAATAACTGAAGAAATTCATGTCCATAAAACCAATCCTAAAAAAGAGTACTGAAATATATACTAAATAGAAATAAAAATAGCGACAATTCCCAGTACAACAAGAGAAGGAAACCAATTAAATGAGGGGGGAAAGCAGGGAACAAACAAATTGAAAATAACATGACAAAGTTAAATCAATATATATCAGTTATAACCATCAATGTAAATTAACTTGGTTCAACAATTAAAAGAAATAAATTGGCAGAAATGATCAACAAACAGAGTAGAACACTATGCTGTATATAAGAAACATATTTAACTCAAAAAGCAACTAATAGGAATTTGAAGGTTGGAAAACAATATTCCACGTTATAGGGACCCAGAAAAAAAGCAAAGGTAGCTGCTTTTTGCATTCTCTGCAGATAATATAATCTTCAAACCAGAAATGATCAAAAGAGATAAAGAAAGTCACTAAATACTTGTTAGGGGAAAAACTGAAGAGGAAGAGATGATCATAAAAATATATGCACTGGGGAGTGCTAGGTCTGCCCCTCAACTGCAGAGAACATCACGTAGATGGGCGGCTCAGCTCGGGCTGCTCAGAACTGCTAGGCCTGTCCTTTGCCTGCAGGGAACATCACGGGGACTGGTGGCTTAGCCAGGGCTGCTCTGGAGTGCTGGGCCTGCCCTTTGCCCACAGGGAACATTGCTCAGATGGGGGCTCAGCCAGGGCTCTTCAGGATTGCTGGGCCCACCCTACGCCCACAGCGAACATCCTCTAGACCATAGGTGGAGGGCCTGAGGTGCCTGGGACTCCTGCTGCTGGGCCCACCCCTCCTCCAGGAACATCGAGGAAGCCACAGGCCTGAGCTGCCTGGGACTGCATCTGCTGCACCCACCTTTCCCCCAGGAACATTGGACTACAATGGACTACCATGCTGGCTCGATGAGAGGCTCAGGAACCCCTCACCCAAAGAGAAGACCTCAGCAGGCTCCAGTAAGTGTGGTGAGTATGTCCCATAAAATAGAGGTCTGCAGTGGGTAAATAGGAGCAGAAGTGAAACTTCCTCCAAGTGTAAGACCTTGGCTAACCTGGAAACAGAGTGGGTAACCCCTTCCCCACACAGAGAACATCAGACAGGTTGAGGAGTGCACCAATATCACCCCCCGCAACTTAGAGGTCATTAAAAGAAATTATGAGACCTCAGGTGACACAGTATGGCCACCGCTGACACAAACACTATAGCCAGGGAGATCTGGTGACCTGCAACAACCTGAAGATATAACAACAGCAGGAACTAAGAGTTACCCTACATCAATACTTCTGGGCTAGTTAGGCCAGAAAGAACATAGGATTCACCCAACAGGCACAGTAGGAGGAATTCAGGAGACTGGATCTCTTTTTCATTGTGGTACCCAGCAATTTGACAAACATGAACCACACAGAAGAACCCTGAAACACACACTACAGAAAGTTGTGTCTGTGGGAATAGAAAGACCAGAAATTTACCCAAAAGGTGAAAATGACTAAACGAAAAGGCAAAATGCAATCCCAAACATCTAGTCCATCAGGGGCAAGTGCAGGCGATAATGAAATAGAGGAACCTAAAAAACATACAACAGAAATCTCTGAAAAGATAGCAAATGAAGTAAAGAAACAAATCCATGAGGCTATAGAGGAACTCAAATTAGAAATAATGTCTTATGTAAAGACAAAAGTAACAAATTTAGTAAATCAGCTGCTCAACATAGCTAGAGAAGAAATAGATAAGAAATTACAGGAGCATGGGAACTTGATTGAAATCTTGAATGAACAATGGAGAAAACAAGCAGAATTTATGAAACAAATTGAAAGAGATATGCAAAAAACAAAAAATTGTATTGAATGCCTGCAAAGCCATTTAAATGAAGCGAAAGATAGAATTTCAGACCTTGAGGACAGGATCACAGATAGCGATCTTGAAAGGGTAGAAGTTATAAAAACAACAAAGCAGCATGAAATGACAATCCAGCATCTACAATATGATACCAGGAGAAACAATGTTAGATTAATAGGCATCAGTGAGGAGGCAGGAGAAAATGCAAAGGATATAGATAAGCTGTTCAGAGAAGTAATGGCAGAAAATTTCCAAACATGGGGAAAAAATCTGATATACAAATAAGAGGGGCATATAGAACACCAAACAGTCACAATCAACATAAACCTACACCCAGACATATAATAATTAAGATCTCAGACATACAGCATAAAAACAGAATACAAAAACCTGTTAGAGAAAAGATACAACTCACCTAACAAGGAAAGCCTATTAGAATCACAGCAGACTTCTCAGCACCAAAATTCAGCTTAAGAGGAGCTTGGAGTGAAGTATTTCAAGCCCTAAAAGAAAACAGCTTTCAACCCGGACTGCTGTACCCAGCAAAACTGTCTTTCAAATTTAATGGAGAAAAAAAATACTTCCATGACAAAGAACAAATAAAGAAATTCATATCCACCAAACCAACCTTAGAAAGAGTGCTGAAGGACATCCTAGGTAGAGATAAAAATGACCACAATTTCCAGAACAACAACAGAAAGAAATCACCAGGCTGGACAAGAAATGAAACAAGGGAGAAAAGCAGGACATTAACAATAGTAACACAACATGGCAAAGTCCAGTCAGTACATATCAGTGATATCCATAAATGTAAATTGTCTCAATTCACTTATCAAAAGAAACAGGTTGATGGAATAGATCAAAAAACAGGATCCCACAATACATTTTACACAAGAAATGCATCTGACACAATAAGAAACTCATAGATTAAAAGTCAAAGGATGTAAAACAGTATTCCATGCAACAGAAACCCAGATAAAAGCAGGGGTAACTATTCTATTTGCAGACAATGTGAACTTCAAATCTAAAATGATTAAAAGACACAAAGAAGGTCACCACATACTGGTAAGTGGAAAAATTCAAGAGGAAGAACTAACAATTATAAATATATATGCACCAAACACAGGAGCACTCAACTATATAAGACAGATACTAAAGGACATGAAAAATGAAATACACGAGAACACAATTATTACAGGTGACCTTAACAGCCCACTGTCACAAAGAGATACAACAACTAGACAAAAAATCAGTAAAGAAATAATAGAACTGAATCATACCTGTGAGCAATTGGACTTAATAGATGTTTACAAAGTGTTCCACCCAAGCACATCAGAATACACATTCATCTCAGCTGCCCATTGGACATTCTCCAAAACAGACCATATATTATCCCATAAAACATCCTAAGTAAATGCAAAGTTATTGAAATTATACCATGCATACTATCTGACCATAGCACACTGAAATTGGAAAGTAACGGCAAAAGAAATTGCAAAACAGGCATAAATACATGGAAATTAAATAACAACCTTTTGAACAACCAGTGGGCTACAGATGAAATTAAAGAAGAAATAAAGCAATACTGACAATTCAATCAAAATGCGGAAACAACATACTGTAATCTGTGGGATGCAATGAAAGTGGTCTTAAGAGGGAAGTATACAGCAATAAATTGTCATATCAAGAAAACAGAATGAGCATAAATAAACAATCTAATGCTTCATCTTAAGCTTCAAGAAAAAGAAGAGCAAGCAAAATCTAAAGCTCCTAAAGAAAGGAAATTGTAAAGATTAGAGCACAAATCAATGCAATTGAAACTAAAAAAAATACAAAGAATTAATGAATCAAAAAGCTGGGGTTTTTTGAGAGAATAAACAAAATTGACAAAACTCTAGATAACCTTCTAAAGAAAAAGAAAGAAAAAACACAAATTCATGCAATAAGGACAAAAAAGGGGAAATTACTATAGATTCCCTGGAAATTCCAAAGACCATGAACACCTACTTTGAAAATCTCTGCTCATATAGAAAGGAAAACAAAGAGGAAATGGACAGATTTCTAGAAACATATGAACTACCAAAGCTCAACCAAGAAGATAGAGCAAACATGAATAACCCAATATCAGCTATTGAAATTGAAAACATAATAAAAATAATTACCAACAAAGAAAAGCCCAGGTCCTGATAGATTCACAGCTGAATTCTACAAGAAATTTAGAGAAGACTTGATGTCAATACTCAAAAAACTCTTCAAAGAAATTGAAAAGAAAGCAATCATCCTTAATTCATTCCTGGAGACAAATATTACTCTGATACCAGAACCATAGAAAGACCCAACCAAAAAGGAGAACTATAGGCCAATCTCACTAATGAACATAGATGCAAATATTCTCAATAAAATACTGGCAAAAAGAATGCACCAAATCAGGAAGTAGATTATACATCATGACCAAGTGGGGTTCATTCCAGGAATGTAGGGATGTTTTAACATACACAAATCAATAAATGTAATACACCACATCAACAGAGTCAAAAATAAAAACCACATGGTCATCTCAATAGATCCAGAAAAAGATTTTGATAAGGTCCAACACATGCTCATGATAAAAACCCTTCAGAAACTCAGAATACACGGTATCTACCTCAACCTTATAAAGGCCATCTATGACAAAGCAACAGCCAATATTATACTAAATGGACAAAAACTGAAAGCTTTCACTTTAAAATAAGGAACAAGACAAGGATGTCCACCATCACCACTCCTATTCAATATAGTTCTGAAAACACTAGCCAGGGCAATCAGACAAGAGAAAGAAATAAAAGGAATAAAGATAGGAAAGGAAGAAGTTAAATTATTACTATTTGCAGATGACATGATACTCTATATAGAAGACCCAAAAAAACTCCATTAAAAGACTACTAGAATTAATAAACAAATTCAGCAGTGTAGCTGGATAGAAAGTCAACACTCAAAAATCAATAGCATTCCTGTACACAAACAAGAAACTCACTAAGAAAGAAATTATGGAAATATCGCCCTTCATAATAACATCTAAAAAAAATGAAATACTTAGGAGTCAACCTAACTAAAAATGTAAAAGACCTATATACTGAAAATTATACTACACTAAAAAAGAAGATTGAAGAGGATATTAGAAAATGGAAAGATGTTCCATGCTCTTGGCTGGGAAGAAACAACATTGTGAAAATGTCCATACTCCCAAAACTTTTATACAGATTTAACACGATCCCAATCAAAATACCATTGAGATACCTCACAGAGCTAGAGAAAACACTCCTAAAATTCAGTTGGAAACAGAAAAAACCTAGAATAGCAAAGGCAATTCTGGCAATAAAGGCAAGGCAGGAGGCATCTCAATTCCTGACTTGAAACTATAGTACAAAGTCACAGTGATAAAATTAGCATGGTACTGGCAAAGAAATAGACCTGAAGACCAATGAACAGATTAGAAGATGCAAGTATAGATACAAAGACACTCAGCACCTGATATTTGACAAAGGGGCTAAACATGTTCACTGGAAGAACGATAGCCTCTTTAATAAATGGTGTTGGAAAAATTGGCTCGCCACATGCAGAAGGCTGAAACTAGATCCATGCCTATCACCATGCACAAAACTAAAGTCTAAATGGATCAAAGACCTAAACATTAAAACAGAAACACTAAATCTACTGGAAGATAAGGTAGGTAGAAATACTGGAGACAAAGTGGTAGGCAGAGAATTCATGAACCAAACACCAATTGCACGGGAAACACTTCAGAGAATCAACAACTGGGATCTCATATTATTGAAAAGTTTCTGCACATCAAAAGAAATCACCATCAAAGTGAAAAGAAAACCCACAGAATGGAAAGAATTTTAGCCAGCAATCCCTCAGACAAAGGACTTATATCAAGAATATATAAAGAATTGAAAAACATCAACCCCCCAAATTCAAAGACCCTCTCTAAAAATGGGCAGCTGAGATGAACACTCAGTTCTCAGATGAAGATATACAAATGGCAAATAAATACATGAAGAAATGTTTGCCATCACTGGTCATTCGAGAAATGCAAATTAAAACAACATTGAGATATCATCTTACACCAAAAAGAATAGCTGCCATCAAGAAATCAACTGATAATAAATGTTGGCGAGGCTGCGAGGAAAAAGGAACACTGCTCCACTGTTGGTGGGAGTGTAGACTGGTGCAGCCGCTATGGATATCAATATTGAGAATTCACAGATGCCTAGGATTGAAAGCTCTATTCAACCCAGCTATTCCCCTCCTGGGTATTTTCCCAGAAAAACTGAAAAGCTCATATCACGTGATGTATGTGTACCCATGTTCATAGCAGCACAATTTGTAATAGCTAAATCTTGGAAACTACCAAGATGCCCATCAACCACAGAGTGGATAAAATGATGTGGTATTTTTACACAATGGGATACTACTCAGATATAAAAAAGGATGATCTCGAGGCCTTAATAGGTAAATGGAGACAACTTCAGGCTATCCACATTAGTGAAATAAATAAGAATCGTATTTATAAATATCACATTATGTCTCTAGTGTAAAAAGTAATAAGAACTATAGGAGTAATAAAACCCAAAATGTGTAATTGCTATTGTAAAAAAGAGAGGCAAAGAAAGTACTCCAAAGGATATAGCTACATGTATGTTTAAGTGTGTAAGATAGATGACCATATTACTGTTTTTGTTAGATTGTTGAGCAGAATTGCTAACAGTATCATTGTTTGAATGTCTATTTTATATACTTTAATTTTGTAACTTGAACAATTATTTTCAAGATGAGAGCATGTAACTTATCAAGTTTTTTTTTTGTTCTTTACTTTCTTTTCTTCCTTCAGGATTCTGTATTGTTGCTACCCTTTTTTCTGTTTTCTTTGGTTGTTTTTCTTTTTAAATAAAATTTTAAAAATATATATGCACTAAATACAGGAGCATGCAACTATCCAAGGCAAATACTAATACACATGAAAAATCAAATATTCAATAACATGATTGTAATGAAGGACCTTACTACCCAATTATCACAAAAAGATGGATCAACTAGACAAAAAGTCAGCAAAAAAATCACAGAACTCAATCAAATCTGTGAATGAAAGGATCTACTAGATGTTTACACAGTATTCCACACAACAACATCAGAATAGAGATTCTTCTCAGCTGCACATGGGACAGTCTCTAAAATGGACCATATTTTAGCTCACAGAACATGCATAATTAAATGAAAAGGAATTGAAATTATGCCATGCATATTATCTAACTATAGTGTGTTAAAATTGGAAAATAATGGTAAAATAAACTGCAAACTCTACATAAACACATGGAAATTAAATAACAGTCTCCTGAACAACCAATGGGCTACAAATGAAATTAAATAAGAAATTAAACAATGTCTACAATTCAATGAAAATGCAGATACAACACAGCAGAACCTGTGGGACACAATGAAAGTGGTCCTAAGGGGGAACTATATAGCAATGAATTCTCACCTAAGGAAAACAGAATGAGCACAAATAACCTAATGCTGCACCTCAAGCTTCTAGAAAAAGAAGAGCAAGTCAAAAACAAAGCTCATAGAAGGGAGGATATTATAAAGATCAGAGCAAAACTTAATGCAATTCAGACAAAGAAAATAATACAAAGAATTAATCAAAGAATTGGTTCTTTGAAAGAATAAACAAAATTGATAAGCTCCTTAACAACCTTATCAAGAAAAGGAGAGAAATAATGCAAATTGATACAATGAGGAATGAAAAAGTTGAAATTACTACAGATCTGTGGAAATTATGATCATTAAAACCTACTTGAAAATTCTTTATTTGAATATACTAGAAAACAGAAGAAACAGAGTCCTAGAAAAGTATGAATCACCTAAGCTGAAACAAGAAGATATAAAAATTTTGAATAATCCAATATCAGTTACTGAAATTTGAAACAATTAAAAATTTACCAACAAAGAAAAGCCCAGGTCCTGATGGATTCACAGCAGAATTTTACAAAAAGCAGGGAAGATTTAATGTCAATACTCCTCAAACTCTTTAATGAAATTGAAAAAGAAGCAGTTCTTCCTAACTCACTCCTGGAGGTAGGTATTACTCTGATATCAAAACAGAAAACACTCAACCAAAAAGGAAAACTATAGGCTAATCTCCCTAATGAACATTGATGCAAAAATTATCCATAAATTACTAGCAAAAAGAATGTGGCAAATCATTAATAAGATTATACAACATGACTAAGTGGAATTCATCCAAGGAAAGTAGTGGTTGTTCAACATACACAAATCAATAAATGTAATAAACCACATCAAAAGAGTCAAAAACAAAAATCACATCATCACCTCAATAGATGTAGAAAAGGCTTTTGATAAATTCCATCACCCATTCATGATAAAAACCTGACAGAAAATTTAAATATATGGTTTCTACCTCAATCAGATAAAACCCATCTATGACAAATCAACAAACATCATACTAAATGGATAAAAATTGAAAGCTCATAAATAAATATATGTATGTATATGTATGTAAGATAGATAACTATACTACTAATCACTGCTAGTTCATTAAAGGGAATGGTTTGTGCTGTCATTGTTTGATTGATCATTTTTTGTGCCTTGATCTTATAAAATGAACATCTACTTCTAAGATAACACTGCACAATATATTAACTGGTGTTAATTTCCTAGTTTTTTGTAATTCTGTACTGTTTCTATCCTTTTTTTTCTGTTTTGATTTTTTAAACAATATAGATATAGATATATAGATACAGACATAGACATAGATATATAGTTCTGCAAATATTAGCCATAGCAATTACACAAGAGAGAAATAAAAGGAATAAGGATAGGAAAAGAAGTTAAATTATCACTATTTACAGATGACTTAATATTCTATACAAGAGACCCCAAAAACTTCATCAAAAGACCACTAGTGTTCATAAGTAAATTCAGCAACATAGTTATATACACAAAGTTAATCCACAAAAATCACTAGCACTCCTGCACACAAACAACAAACTCACTGAGATAGAAATCATGGAAATAACACATTTCACAGTAGCATCCAAAAACATGAAATACTTAGGAATCATTCTAACAAAAGATGTAAAATATCTATACATTGAAAAATGTAATATTCTTTAAAAGGAGATTGAAGAGGATATCAAAAAATGGAAAGATATCCCTTCCTCTTGGATAGGAAGAACCAACATAGTGAAAATGGCCATATTCCCAAAACTTATATAAGATTTATTGCAATCCTGATCAAAATATTGTTAACATACCTCACAAATGTAGAGAAAACATTCCAAAAATTCATTTGGAAACAAAAGAGACTTAGAATAACAAAAGCAATAGCAAGCAAAGGCAAGGCAGCAGGCATCACAATCTCCGACTTGAAACTATACTACAAAGTGATAAAATCAGCATGGTACAGGCAAAAAAAAACGACCTGAAGATCAATGGAACAGATTAGAAAATGCAGACACAACTACAAATACACTAAGCCACCTTATCTTTGACAAAGGAGCCAAATATGCTCACTGCAAGCAAAGAAAGGTAGCGTCTTTAATTAACGGAGCTCGAAAAATTGGGTTTCCATATGCCAAAGTCTAAAACTAGACCTATGTCTATCACTATGTATTAAAGTCAAAATGGATCAAAGATCTAAATATTAAATAGAAACACTAAACCTTTTGGAAGACAAAATAGGTAGATATCTTGAAGACACACAGGTGGGTGAAGAATTCATGAACAAAATACAAACTGCGTGGAAAGTATTTCAAAAAATCGACAACTGGGATCCACTTATTAAAAAGTTTTTTCACTTCAAAAGAAATCACCAGTTGAGTGAAAAGAAAACCTATAGAATGGAAAAAAAAATTTATTCAACTGTCTCTCAGACCAAGACTTCTATCTAGAACATATAAAGAAATGAAAAAAGCATCAGCCTCCCCAATTCAAAGATGCATTCCAAAAATGGGCATCTGAGATGAATATATACTTCTCAGATGAGGAAATACAAATGGAAAATAAACACATGAAGACATGTTCAACATCACTGGTCATTCGAGACATGGCAATTAAAACAGCATTGAGTTTCCATATCACTCCAGAAAGACTAGCTGCCATCAAAAAACCAACCAACAACAAATGTTGGCAGCACTATGAGGAAAAAAGAATGCTTCTCCACTGTTGGTGGGAGTGTAGGCTAGTACAACCACTATGTGGAGATTCTTTTAAAAACTAGAATTTGAGGTCCCACTCAATCCAGCTATTCCCCTTCTGGGTATTTTCTCAGAAGAATGGAAAACATCATGCTACAAGCATATATGTGCACCCATGTTTATAGTAGCACAATTTGTAATAACTAAATCTTGGAAACAACCCAAATGCCCATCAACTGCAGAATGAATAAAAAAGATGTGGTATTTTCACACAATGGAGTATTATTCAGCTGTAAAGAAAGATAAACTCAAGACTTCAGGTAAATTGATGCAACTTAAGACTTCAAACCATACTCATAGATGAAGTAAATCAATCTTACATATGTACATATATATTTGTCTCCCTAGTGTAAGAAAGAAAAACAAAAACAGAAAATGTAATAAGATCCAAAATATACAACAGATGTTGTGAAAATGAAAGAAAAAGAAAGTATTCAAAAAGAAAAAACAATGGCGAAAGGGGAAAGGAGAAAAGGAAAAAGGAAAATATGTATATAGGTATACATATATATGCATGCATGTATATATTTACAAGGTATATAATTATACAACTAATCTCTATGTTCATCAAAAAAAAGTTTGTTCTCTCTTTATTTTTTCATGCCTAAGTTTTGTATACTGAACAACTACTTCTAAGATAGCAATATGCAATATATTAACTAGTGTGAATTTTCTATTTTTTTGAAATTCTGTATCATTTCTATGTTTTGTTTTTAAAGTAAAAATAGATTTAACCATTATGAATTATGCTGCTATGAACATGGAAATATCTGTTTTACTATAATATAGGATCTTTAATTCTTTCAGGAAGTTATTTAGAAGGGAAAAACTGGGTGAGAAGGAATTTCTAGTTACAGTTTTCTGAGGAATCTTAACTTCCACAATGGTGGTACTAGCTTGCATTCCAATCAAAAATGTAGAAAGGTTCCTTTTACTCCATAATCTTACTAGGATATTGTTTAATTTCTTGATTATGGCCATCTGTTCTGTGGTATTATGAAATCTCAGTATTCTTTTAATTTACATTTCCCTAACAAATATCAATACTGAGCATATCTTCATATGTTTATTAGCCATTTGTATTTATTTTGTGAAATGCATATTTATTTCAATAGGCCATTTGTACTTGTGTCATTTATTTTTGGTGATCTATGATTTTTAGCCCTTTATACATTCTAGATACTAGTTCTCTGTCTGAAGAATAGCTAGCAATTTTTCTCTATTCTTCAGGTTGTCTTTTCACTCAGTTGTTTGTTTCCTTGCCTGTGCAGATGCTTTTTAATTTGAAACGATCTAGTTGTTTATTCTTGGTACTATTTCCTGTGCAACCTGAATTTTATTCAGAAAGTTTCTGTTTATGCCTATCACTTCAAAAGTTTTACCTACTTTATCTTCCAGTAGGTTAAGAGTTTGTGTTTTAAAATTTAAATGTTTGATTAATTTTTATTTGGTTTAGTACATGATGAGAGATATGGGTCTAGATTCAATCTTCTGCATGTGGATAATGAGTTTTCCCAATGCCATTTATCAAAGAGGCCATCTTTCATCTAGTGTATGTTTTTAGTCCTTTTCTCAAAGATTAAATAGTTCAGTGTGCTTTGAGTTGTTTCTGCATCCTTTATTCTGTTTCAGTGAGCCTCTTGTCTGTTTTGTGATAGTATTATGCTGTTTTTATCACTGCAGTTTTGTAATATGACTTTGCATTTGGTATTTGATGTCTCCCATTACTCTTGTTACCCACGACTGCTTTTACTACTGAGTCTTTTCTGATTCCACATGAATTCTAGCATTATTTTCTACATTTCTGTGAACAATTCAGCTTACTTACTTGTATTTGCTCTTTTATTTGTGTAAGTTTTTTAGTTGAAACCTATGTTGCCCCAAATGTGGAAACTAAGTTTAAAAAGTAAATTACATTTTATTAGTAGAGGCAGATGGACACAGGGCTCTAAACTTAGTATGTCTGGTCAGAACCTGATTTAATTAGTCTGAGCTATATCTGAGATTAGAGACAAAGTTTTAGCTAGACTCATTGCCCATGAGACCAGTCAGACAGAGGACTAGCCTGAGAAAGGTTGGAAGGGACGAAAGTCTTTGTGTTTAGATTTTGTCAGAGTGGGTGACTACTCGGCTATATTTTTGAAAAAGAGACTCTAATAAATGATACATATTTATCCTTTTATGGCAGAGAACTACTCCACTGTGTGTAAATAGCACATTTTCTTTATCCATTCATCTGTTGTTGGACATATATACTGCCTCCAAGATTTACGTACTATTAATTATGTTTCTATAAAAATAGGTACGCATGTATCTCTGTACTGTGGGGTTTTTTTTAACTCCTTTGGGATGATATCTGGAAGGAAAGTAACTGGGTCAAATGGAATATCTAGTTTTAATTTTTGAGAAATCTCCAGACTGATTTCCATAGTGATTGTACCAGTTTACATTCCTACCAACATCCCTACTATTTTTTTCCTGGTAACTTCACCAGCATTTGCTATTATTTTATTTTTTGATGATAGCCATTCTTTCTAGGGAAAGATAGACTCTCAATTATTGTTTTTATTTGGATTTTCTAATAATCAGACATTTTGAGCATGTCTTCTACATAGTGGCCATTTCCACTACTATTTCTGAGAAATGTCTACTTATTTGCCCATTTTTTGATCTGGTCTTTTATTTTGGTAGGGTCTAGTTTTTATGACTGAGGAATAGCTGGCATTTTTTTCCCCATTCTATAGGTTGTCTCTTAACTCAGTTGTTTCTTTGGCTGTGAAGAAGCTTTTTAGTTTGATACGACCCAATTTGATTCAGGATACTATTTTCTGGGCAACCTGGGTTCTCTTCAGAAAGTCCTTGCCTACTCCTATGACTTTTAATATCTAATAAGAAGTCATAAAGTAACTAGGAAACATATTCACAGAAAGTCGTTGTGTAGAAGTCATTGTAATATGAATGATAAATCAGCATGATTATGAGCAAAGGAAGATCCTATTCACATGGCTTTAAAACAGCAGCAAAGCCTACAGAATAATCCTGTTGGCCTTAACTTCCCTGGAAGCACAGAAGATCATAAGTGTTCTGTACAATAGAATTGTAATTGCATTGCTGAGAATCCAGACCCAATTCACACATGACAATAACATTAAATTTTGTGTATTTCTATATAATCCTTCATTATTATAAATGAAAATTCCATTGGATATCATTGGCTTTCAATTTTCTATGAGGGTCAAATTTTACTGTTTTTATGTAATATTTCCGATACATTGTTCAGAGTTCTGATCTGCATTACAGAGCCACAGATAGGCTCACAACTGTGGAGTAGTTTTAAGCTGTGTACATGATTTTTGAATGTGTCTGAACTTCAACTGTTACTGTTACACATTTGTGGAATCAGTACTTATCATGGATGAACACTGATGGTTAAAATACTTTACATAAATATATTTAAACATCAGTCTGTAGACCAATATGCAAGTATGAGCTTTTTTTGCTTTTGTAATTAAGCTTTTTATTTCAAGATAATTTTTGGATTCATATTTCATTTTAAGAAATAGGAGCTTTTACCTAATTTCACCCAGTGGAAATATACTGTGATATTATACTACTGTTTTATTTCAACTATGAGACTAACATTGGTATCATCCGGCTGCAGAATGTTTGCATCACCATAAGGATCCCTCTCGTTGCCATTTTACGAACATAATCACTTGTGTTTATGGTTTTACAACTACATTCCTTCTCTGGCACCTGGCATTTCTTTTACTTCACAATTTTGTACTTAGAAGAATGTCCCAAGTATGTAAACCAAGTATATGATTTTTAGAAGAATGTCCCAAGTATATGATTTTTCTCAATATGACTCTTCAAAAATTTATCAAGTAGTTATATGTATTGATATTTTAACTTTTTTATTATTAGGTAGTATCCTAGATTATGGCTTTACCATGATTTAAGCATTTAGTCATTGAAAAAGATCAGGGTTATTTTCAATTTTTTACTATTGTGTATAAAGCACCAAAAACACTTATGTACATGTTTTTGTATGAACCTAAGTTTTCATTTTTATGTGACAAACTTCCAGGAATGCAACTGCTATAGTTATTTAAGTATAATTATTTAAGAGTAATGCTCAAACTATTTTTCAGAATGGCTATAACATTTAACATTTCCACAAGTGATGAATGGGTGGATCCAGTTTCCTGCATCTTTTTCAATATTTTTCTTGCCATTATGTATATTTTTAGCAATACTAACTGAGGTATAATGTGATGATTAGATATATACAAGTCTAATATACCTATCCCCTCAAGTAGTTATGATTTCTTTATGGTGAAGCATTCAAAATCTTTCCTCCTGGCTTTAAAAAAAATAGTACACTGCTGTTATCACTAATCACTTTACCTTGAAGTACTGTACCATAACTTCTTATCACTAATTCTATCTTAGTATATAGTGGTCAATGATTTCCTACCCCTTATTCCTCCCCAATCTCCTCCCCGGACTCTAGTGACAAGTATTCTGCTCTCAGTTTCTAAAAGGTTAACTGTGCTCTGTTCCATGTGAGTGGGTTACCTCGGGCAACCTTTATTGTTACCATTCAGTTAAAGATGCCTGCCTGTCATCCAGTCTTTCTAGTATTGTCCTAGCTATAAAATCCTTGTCCCTCGGCATCTTTAGACATTACTGCATTGATTTGTTTAGGTTGGGATAGAGATAAAAGGCATAATATGCATCTGAGTATCAATCTTTTATATACAAAATTTTGCTTATTCCAAGTATATAAGAATGACTAGCTTTTAACATGAATCAAACACAAACTGAATTTCCTATATCTAAGCAAAGTCTTGTTTGCCTAGCAAGCAATGAATAAAGGAAATTATAAGGGTGATTTGGGTGAATGACAAAGGAAAGAAAAACACAGCTCCTGAATTTTCCTTTAAGGAAGAGGAGAAACTTGTCTTCACAACACTGGAAACATCATATGTGGCCCTAAACTTAAACGAGGTATGGCTTACAATTTTTTGCCCTTGAAGTCTCAGTAAGAGAGTATACTACAACAGATCACCAGAGTCCAGCCTTTAGACTGGTGGCAAACTGGGGGCCTCCTAGCAGTTACAGCAGGAAGACATTTATCAGTCAACCCATGAACCAGCTCACAGCTTGCTCTCTTTCAGGCTTTGCAGTCTCAGATAATCATGGTTTTTTTAGAGTTTTCCTGGGGAAAGTCACCATTTAGGGAATTATTTCATTTTTCTAATAGCTCGCTGGTTCTTCAGTTCTGCTGAAATTAGGGCCTCAATTAATTTTATCTATAGTGTAGCTGTTAAAAATTTCTCTGCATGGAGATTTCCACTTCCTGTGATTTTTGTTAAAGTCCACATGCTATTATAGTCATCATAAATTAATCTATAAACTTAAGGATATCTATATATTGCATCCTAAAACAGTAAGATACTTTAGGTTTGATTTGCTTTGCTTTGCTTTTTGATGGCAGTAGGGATTGAACACACAATCTTTGCATATCTCAAGCCCTTTTTCATTTTGATTTTAATTTTGAAAAAGAGTCTTGCTGAATTGCTAAACTTCCAAGGTTGAACTCAAACTTATCATGCTCCCATATTAATTTCCCAGATCACTGGGGTTAAAAGTGTATACCACCATGCTAACTGATGAGTTTTTTAAAAATATGTTTTTAATTAGATTTATGGAAGTCAGAATGTCTTGTTTTCAATGATGGAGTCCCAATTTAAGAAACACCTCATTGTGTTAACATTTTCATTTTTTGAACTTTTGTCTATTTAAATGTCAATTATGAAATAGAGAGGATGAACATTTAGTTCCGAGTCAGATGCATTATATTGGAAACACAAAAGTTCCAATATAAGAATGCATTTTTCAGTGTCTTATTTTCTGCTTCTTTCACACCATTAAACACACACACACACACACACACACACACACACACACAAAGAATGGCGCTCACAACATAAATCATATGTAATCACCTAAAACACAACCAAATAAGACTTGGCTAGACTATGATTAAAATAACAAAAATCACTTCAATTTTATATGCAAATTAGGGTAAAACACAATTGTCACAATCCTCTACTTTTTTCATGTTAGATCATAACTGAATCTATGAGAAAATATCTAGCAAATGTATTCTGAAATAAATAGCTGGCAATAAAGGAAAAGTAAAAGAAAAAGTATCAAGCACTAACTATTTTGCCTCTGAGAAAATAATAGTAACTTCTAAGAGGGGAGAGAAGATAGATATTCAGAGGGATTCATATTCTAGTGACCTTACTTTACTCAAATTTAGGTTGGTTCATAGTAAGACTCTGACTATGGTCATGGTCAGTACAACCTTAATTTGTGAATAGTTCTCGACCAATGAGTAATAGGAATTTTTCTGCATGTTTGAATAGTAAGAGTTAGAAAAAACTTTTATATAAATGTGTCATTCTTTAAGCCTATGAGAGCCTCATCGAACCTATTTATAGGTCTCATTCTTAGCTACTGAGTATGTTTCAGAAAATGCCATAGCATAAAGGGTCTTAAATATGTGGGGTTTATGAGTTTTCATTTATTTTCTATTAATATAATTACCTTTCAAGCCTAGGGGATAAAATTAGTGTAATTTAAAGTTATGTATATTTCTTTATTCCAAAAAGGAATTGCATTGGCTTACTAAAAGGAAAAAAATTCCATACACACAAGAAAGCCCATAAAATTGCAGTAGAAATAACAAGCCATGGGGAAAAAGGACATATTAACAAGGCAAAATTTCATCCTATGCAGTTTCTAGTGGTAGGTGATTTTAACTTATATTATCTTTATAACACGATGGAAGAGATAAAGAATATAAATTATTCTTTAAATTGACATTTTTATATCAAGGAAAAAGTAAAATTAAATAGCTGGAAGGAAAACAAGTATTTGTTAAGAGCTTTATTTTTGACAAGAATTGTGTTAGATACACACATAGAGGTTATTATTATGGTTGATATGTTGTGTCAACTCGAAAAGTTTAAAAGTTTAACTGAGACTAAGCAAGGATCCAGAGTTCCTATTTTGTAAATATCCTCATCCTGTGTAAAGGAGGGCAAGATTTTGTGAGTGTTACACCCACCTTGGGGCGGAGGGGTGTGGCCTGTGTACAATATCAGGGAGAAGAGGCTTGTTTTCTTCCTATTCCTCTGGCTGCTGCCTTGAAGTACTGCCCCAGTGCCATGTCACCCTTCCTTGGAGTCAGCTTCTTAAGGATTAAAACTTCCACAACTGTGAGCTAAATAAACCTATACTGGGCTGGAGATTTAGCTCAGCAGCATAAGTGCCTGCCTGGCAAGTACAAGGTCATGAGTTGGAACCTGACTTTCCTTCATTTTGAGTGTCGAATGTTTTGTCCTAGCAACAATAGAAAAGTAACTAATATAGTTATTAAAATACATTATATAATTCTGATAACTCTTTGAGAGATAAATATTATCTTCATGTTACATTTTGCAAAACAACCCACTGAAAAGATAAATCATTTTCCATAGTTTTTATTTCTAGAGAATGATATAATAACCAGTGAATTTTGACCTTGCTACATCAAAATAGCTTTTGTAAACCATAAACAAGAGTGTTTAATAATGACTAAACATAATTCTAAAACACACGTGCATGCACACACACACACACACAACACACACACACACATATACACCAACACATGCATTCCATATAACTACACACAATAGGCAGAATATCTTAGTGGTTTTCTCTAAATTCAAATAGTAGGAAAGAAATGATGTATCTCTTCAGTCTGTAAGTAATCTTTCTTCTTCATTAAGAAAGGGGAAGTTAGGAAAAGTTAAGACACAGTGGAATAAGACTCCACTTCCCTTTAAAATAATGTATCTGACTCGGAAAATAGTATCAGACTGAATCATTAGCTGGAGTACACAAACTGGCTTCTACACAAATAAGACACAATCTACATTCCATAAATCAATATGACCACACTGAGGTGTGTCACAAGTCATCACTGGAGTGAGGGAGAAGACCTAAAGAGTTGAATTTCTTCTGGTTCTTCCCATTGTCTTCAAAAACAGTGGTATCATTTGAAAAAAATTTATGTGTTGGTACTTGTGTTGTCTAGCCATTTTGAGAAACCAATTATTCCTAATGTGACCACTTACCTGTAATGATTTTGCTTGTAAACTTTTTGAGACTGGAGTCTGGGACCAAGTCATCTGTGAAGTAATGGTTCAGAGTCACCATGAATTGGCATTTGTGGTATTGGCTGGTATTGGGTGTCTGCTTCCTTAACAACTTATACACGTGACTACTAGGTGGAGGCACTGGGTGACTATGTGGCCCTCTCCACCTGGCTGTTTAAATGCCTTCATGATATCACAGTTAGCTAGCCCCAGACTGAGAGAATAAGAAGAAAGCCTCGGTGTCCTTTTGACCTAGCCACTCACTGTCATCTGTCATGTTCTGCTCACTAAAAGAGAGTATATCTAGGCCACACTAAAGTCAAGAAGAATTAGACATCATCTATTAAAGAAAGAAGTATAGAGAAATTGTAGGCATAGGAAAAGCCATGTTAAAATTTGCTTTAAAGCACATAGAAAGCATGTTTATTTACTAATTATATTACTATATGTGACACCTTCATTATGACACCATTTAGTCGATGAAAATCTTGTTCTTAGAAATCCTTGTGAGGGAAACAGGAAATTGTTAAATCAGCAATCAAAAATATAAAAGATGACATGATAGATGATAAATCTCATAACTGTTAACCAACGTTAATATTCTGTAAACAATCTCTTTATCCTCTGTCAAAACCACTTAAAAGTTTGGTATGTTTCATTTGGAATGCCACACAAAGAGCCCTAAAGAAGGATAAATTACCTAGATTTCAGGTTATGAAACAATCATCCTGGGCAGAGTAGTGCTGACTGTTGGATGTACATCTTTCCCATGATTTGAGATATAGTTTAATTCTAGTTTCAGTCTTTCAAACTGTTAATACATTTAGATATATACCCCATGGTTTAATTTTAGCATTAAGAGAATCATAGTTTGAAACTGACAATATAAAACTGTAAATTATAGCAATTAAATGAATAAGTATATTAAAATCAAATTAATAATTTAAAAGACTAAGAGAAAGATGTAATGCAAAACTAACAATATGAAAGATAAGAATATAAAAACATTAGTGAGCACTAATTATAAATAATATATGAGTGAAAAAGAAAAAGATGAATATTATAATTAATTAAAACATAATTTTCTGAGAAAAATATTTCAGGAAAAACTTTAGTAAGAACAGAAGTGTTAGGACAGAGAACTCAATGTAAGAGAAGAAGCTGAAAGACATTAGAACAATTAAATATGCAACACATACAGTCTAATGTCTAAATGAGTAATTACAGTTATTTAAAGTACATAATTTAAGTGTCAAGCAAAGATTCTTGGCATAGAAAAGACAAACTGTTGGGAAAAAACATAATAATCTAGAAGAAAGAGTTTTAAAATATCTGTGCAAAATGTTTAAAGAAAGCTTTAAAATAGTGCGGGATGCAGAGTTACACTAGTATCAACAACTTTTTATAGAAAGTAGGGGTACAAAATAGAGAGTTTGTGCTAATATTGTTTGGACAAGATATCCTGTTCCTACATCTTGAACTGTGAACAGCAACTACAAAGACAATACACAACTACCCTATTCAGGTCATGAATATCACATGAAATAAGACAAATTAAAGATGGAATTAAAAGAATCTACCATTTCTCATACTTAAATGGAATTTGAGACTCTCAAAGTTCTGTACAGGTATCATTGAGAAATATTCAAACATTGATTTCTGAATAGATATTTCTCCAAAGAAGATATAAAGATTTTCATTTGGAACAACATTAACCATGAATGAAATACAAATAAAAAGTATATTGAGATACCACTTGATATGTACTAGTGTTGCTATAATCAGAAAGACATAATAAAAGCTCAGAGATGGAGAACACGGAACCATGATACACTGCCGGTTTATACATAGTATAGCAGTGTCACCCAATACTAAATTATAGAATTTCTGTTTACCTAATAATTCCTAGAAAGACAGCCGAAAGAGTTATTTTTTAAAAATATAGTCACTGAAATGTTTGTATACACATGTTCATACCATTATTATTCATAACAGCCAAAAGGCACGAACAACTCATTCGTCAATTCTTGAATAAGTGTGTCATAGTGACACCATAAAATATTACACAGCAATATGAATCAGTGAAGTACTAATACATGATACAACATGGATGAAGATAGAAAGAGTATGTTAAATGCAAGAAATCAGTTCCCAAAGAAGATTCCATTTATATGAAATACACACGCAAAGGTACAGAGATGAATCAATGGTTTCTTCATTGGAGGCAAATAAAGACAGTAATAACAATAAGACAGTATTTCTTTTGAAGTTGGTGAAAATCAAACAATGTGATGATGGTTGCACAGCATTATGAATGTAGTATAAAACCTATTGAACTGCATATTCTAAGCCAATAAATTTTATATTTCATAGATTTTATTTCAGTAAAGCTGTTATATTTAAAATGTCAATTGCTGACATTTTACGTGTCTACTTCTTACTGATATGATATTAAGTAAAATTTAAAAACAAGCACTAAAATAAAATGGAAGTTATTAATTGAATCATTCACATAACCTTATTTTCTTTAAAATTATCATGAAGATCATAGCTTAACATTAAGAAAGTCAGATAAGGAATGCTATATAGATTCTAGAACAATGTTCTGCAGTACCATGGCAGTTCATATTTTCTCCTGATGTACTGCATAAATTCAATACATACCACTCACAAGAGAGTGCAATGAATGATGACCATTGCAATTCTGCCGTATACCACATGAACAGTGAGACTTAGTGACCTGATCAGATCATCAATACAATAGGTAGACCAGTTCTGCTATTAAGTATTTGGACTTTCAAAACCATATATACTTTTATTTGTTTACTGGAATTTTCTATGTACTTTGCATTCTATCATCTTTACCTAGGGCCACAAAATCAACATTGATAAAAGCAAGACATTACCTGCAAATTACTTCTCTGAAAAGGAACCAGCGAAGTCATAAAAGGCTTCTATGTGAACCAACTTACCTCAGTGATTTTCTACAGGGCAACAACCCCAAGCAATGTTCAATTTTTTTAGCTCTAAATAATGTAAAAACTCAACATATTCAACATTAGAATTTGGTAATTTAATTTTTTTCTCTTCATTTAATTTCTACATGCCAAAAACACACTCAAGAAGTGTTAAAATGCAGGCATCAGCTTTATAGAATTATCCTTGCTGCATGTAAGAGTTGTGAAGATGACATTGGTGAGATTTTTTGGACCATTAAATTTTAATGCATGGTTGATTTTTGCATCTTGAGATGAAGTGAGTAAAAGGTTTGTTTCTTTGATATTTCACTGAGTACACAGATCATAAACACCTATTTTCAGTATTTCAGTAAGGTTCTTATGTTGTTGTGTGGAATACAGTGAGTTATCCAAGTTGTGAAACTATGTGTAGTTGATAAAAATAGTAAAAAAAGAAAGAAAAGAAAAAGATTATCAGTAAATAGTAATTCTTCTTCAAAAAGTCCTGTGAATTAGTGAAGAAATGAATATAGTTCAATCATAAATGAAAACTAGTTTGAGAACTATTTTTAAGAAATAATTTGAAAAAATCATTATGAAGAAATACCAGTATTTCCCTAAAAACAGTTTTCCAAAATTGTTATATTTATTTTTATCAGAATAGTAATAGGTATTCCTTGAAGAACAGATAAAATATGAAAAAAAATTTTACTACCCCAGCATAAAACCAATGTTCCTTCTATTTTTCTTCCTTTTGTATAATATTCTAGTCTTTACAAATCATTCATCAACCATTGAAACCAAGATGTTTATCTTTACAGTTTACTTCCAATATTTAAACATGAATCATGCCAAAGTTTTCATACACACACACACACACACACACACAATTCTTCCACAATTCTCTTCTCCAAAGAGCAAGTCCTATTTGCTCTGATTTTGTTATACCAGTCACAATATGTGCAGACCTCTTTGAAGATAAAAGAATACAGGATATCTACCAGTCTGGTCCAAACAGTCTTCAAACCAGATACACCTAGGATAAAAGTGGGAACCAGAGAAAAGCAGTTGCAATTGACCATGCCACAATAGATTATCATCCTAACCAATACAATGCTAATGCTTTGGTCTGAGCTTTCTTCTGAATAAAAGTTATTGTCCTCCTGGCATGTCATAGGGTTCCTTAAAGTGAAAATATAATAATCTTTCCCTAGGTATTACGATCCTGGGTATGTTTCTCACCACTGTTGGCACTGGATTTCAAGATTATAACTAACTGGATTCAATCCCCAAAAGCCACTTTGTTGAAACATAAGCCTTACTTGCACAGATAATACTCCTGGGGCATCCATCAGAGAACCTCATGCTGGGGAAAGCCCACTCTGTCTTTTTTTGCCTTTCTACTTTTATTGAAATGTTAATTCAGGGTTTATATTGTGCTTGTCTGATACCAGGGTCACCTTGGTCCAACCAAATTAGGAGAAAAAAGTTCAGCCCTTATTGTTTTTCTCCCCAAGAGTTATCAGGCACCTTATGTAAATAAGCCAATTTCAAATTGCAGAAATTATTTTGTCTTCAAGAAAACAAAATAAAAATTAACCTCACCAAACCAACTTATTACACACACAAGACAACATCCCATGGAAGTTCAGAGGATGTATTTAAAGCCTAAATCACCACTGACATTTATTTTTTTCCTGACCTTGCTCTAGGTAATATATATGCTTTATTCATAGTGTTCTTCTTCTGCATACTAGAGTTAGTATTAGTGCTTTCTTTACAAGATAGTTGTTAGAATTCGAATTTGCATGTGCAAGAACTTAGAAAAGTGCCATCAGATAGTAAATGCTGAATACATACTAGCTATTTCAAATGTGAATTTTTTTACTTATGATTATGAATATCATACACATCATTTTAGCACCTAATTTTCTCAAATAAATTAAAGTTTATTCCATAATGCTCTTATAACTGGGTGTTTAGTGTACATTCAGATTTTTACTATTACAAGCAATTTTGTTATAAGTCTATTTGTGTCTGACTTTTTAATATTTTATTTCTTTCAGTTGAAATTCTCAAAATGGAAATTACTAAATCAAGGAATAAATCATTTAAGCCCCTGCTATATTCTGCCAAAAAGTCTTATAGGACCAGTATGATGGTTTTCACAAATTTTGGAGCCAGTTTTGTGCTACAATACAAAATGAAAACATTAAGAAGAAAAAGACTCCCAATATAATAAAGAAATATTTTCACACACTATTTTCAGTCATTTTGGGCTATGATTTATTCTTATCTTTGGTCTGTCTCCAGATCCATCTGTAGATGTCTCTTGTTTGAGGCTTAGTCTAACATTTACATTTGAATCTGAAAAAAACATGAAGATAAATCTGATCCCCAATATGAAGTCTCAGTCTATCTGTCAGTTAATATTCTTTAGCTATTTACTGTATCAAAAGCCCTTCCATATAAACAGGAGAAATAAATAAGTAATGCAGAGACAAATATGATGTAATCCAGAAACAATATAGATTTGGAACCATAAGATAAAGAAAACTTGGGAAATAATATTTTGTTCTCAAAATATTATTATAGAATAGCAGTACAGAATAGTATATAATATAAGTTCTTAGGTTACACTGCTTAATAAGGTAAATTCAGTTTTTACTTTGAGCTAATTTTACAATTTAAGTGAAATCAGGTGACAATTTCAATGTAAATTTCAGTGAGAAGACTCATTTGCATGGTAAAGGGATGGTTGATTTTAAGTTGTCTTCTAACGTTCAGTTGTCATCTCCTTAGAATTTTGGATGGGTAGTGGGCCCCTCAGCTAAACAACATTTCCTAGCAGTTCTCACATATGAGTTTGGCCAACTAATAGTATTCTGGCCACTGATGCATAAGAAAACATTCACTATACAGTGTATAGATACGGCCTTTGAATGGAGGGGGGATGTGGTCTCTAGACCTTTGTCTCTTACTACAGTCTGATACATGGTAGAGTGGAGAATCTACTTGTGATATAGGAGTCTAAAGCAAATATTATGGATAGTTGAACTGGATTGTTAAGTAAAACTCTAGTGACTTTTGTCCACTTTAATAAGGTTTCTTTCTTATAGGAACATATCCTGTATACTTCTTAATACAGTAACAGTAACTAAAGTCAAATTTGTTTAGATTTGAATTTTTAAAAGAAAGAGAACTAATAGAATCCCCAAACACATTTATTAATGAATTCATAAATAAATGATGCGGCCTTTACTTCTTGGAGTGTTGTTGGCCCTCTACATTCATCTATTCTTGACAATTTACTTTAACTGGATAACAATCACCACATCCAATATCACACTGTAATCATTACCCTCTGTACTAAAACTTTTTCATGGCTTGCCTCCCAGAAAAATCAACAAACGACTGTATGTATCAGGAGTAATCTAAGCAATCAGACAACAGTACAAATTTGGCAGCTGGGTTAGTCACTACCTGGCCACCAGTTATGCTTTCCTCATGATTCATGGTAAGTGGAAGAAAGTAGAGGAAAGACAGACTCTGGTATAACTATCCAATGACTAAAGCTTTCACTGATACCAAAATGTGGTTGTGTATCAGTGCAAGAGAAGGCCTTAGCTATCATAATGTATTGGAGACTTGAAAAATATGGAGAAAAACAAAGTAGAATGATAATGAAAGTTAGCTATTACTTATTTCATTAAAATGCTAAACAAAGTAACAAAAGAGAGAGCAATTAACACTTAAAAACCAAGTGCGAAAACCAGAGGGCCTCTTTAATGAAATACAAATAAGTTATCATCTATAGCAGCAATATATCCAGAAAGTTTAGGATCAGACTTAGGATTTAATAAAAGGACTTGCTTGAGAAATTTGTACTTCTCCACAGAACTATGAGCTCTGCAGATTAGAAGTCTTGGTGTCCAAACAGATATATTTCCACCAGAGAACCAAGCAAAATCCCTATAAACTACAGCTGTTGCCTGGCACTTTGGACATCTTGCATCCAGAGTCCAGCAAGTAAAAAGAGTTACCATCTTGCAAGGTTGCTTTACGTGGGGAGGGGACTGGGCAGGAAGGACTATTTGGAGCACTTCAGTGACGCACTTCAGTATTGTTGAGAACTACCATCCAAGCTTTAATGACTTATCAGCAGTGAAACAACACTTGCCCTCTATCTTCAAGGCTAACCACTTCACTGACCTGAGGCCTTTGACAAGCTAAATGGTCCCACCAACTCACTTCTGAAATATTTATTTGAAAGAGTAATTTCTCCCAAATGCTGCCTTTTCCTCTTTCCTGCTTTCATTTTTTCCAAAGCATTTATATCATTATATGTATTTGTTATTCTTCAGTTTATGCCATTTTCTTATTGCCATTATAGCAAATTTCCACATATATATATATATATATATATATATATATATATATATATATATGCTGGTGTCAAACCACCAGAACTCTAAGGTAATAAATATGTAATTTTAAGCTATATATATGTGTATATATATATATATATATATATATATATATATATACATTCTGGTTTGACACCAGAATACATATGGCTACACTAAAAGCAAGGTGTCAACTGGGCCATGTTGCTTCCAGATGATCTAGCAGAGAATCAACTTCCTTACCCTCTCTACCTTCCAAATATTTCTATCCATTCCTTGTGTAATGGCTCATGTGCTCCATCATCAAAGACAGCAATCACTGTCTTTTGACCCTCATCTCTGTAATTATATCTTTTTACTCTAATTCTAGCTCTACCATGTTTTCTGTAGTTTATAAGAACTTTTGTAATTACATTGAGCCCACTCCAATAATCCAGGATAATCTCCTTAACTCAAGACCCTTAATCAAAACTGCAGTCTCTTTTGCCACGTAAGGTAACAAATGAACAGACTAAAGAGATTAGAGTGCAGAAAAAGTACTTTATGTTTATGAACTAAAATTAATTTTATAAAATTAGAGACTATTGTCATATAAATAAATCAATTGCAGTTGTGCCAAGCGATAGTATCTGTCACCATAGATAAAGGATGCACTGGTATATTATTAAACTCAAGTTTGTACTTATGTCAGTATATTCCAATATTTTTTCTAATTAAACAATAAAATTTATGTAATTTTCAGTTTTTCACTTTTTCCTCGCATCCTTACATTCCATCTATCACCAAACCTGTGGCTCTATAGAAGTAATTTGTGTGTGTGTGTGTGTGTGTGTGTGTGTGTTGGTTACTGAGCCTCACATATGCTAGTGTGCTAAGCAGGTATTCTACCACTACATGACATTGCCATCCCTTTTTATGTATTGGAAAACAAAGTCTTCCTAAATTGCCTAAATTGACTGAAAACTTGTAATACTCCTACCCTAGGTCCCCAAATATCTGGGATTGCAGGCACATGTGATCATGCCTGGTTTTAGAAGTAAGTGTTAATGTCAACATACATCCTTATTCTCTGTATTTTCCAAACCCTTAGTCAAGCCAAAGAAATCTCAATGGCGAATATAGGTACCTCATCCATTTTCAGGCAGAGAAGAACTGGTGTGCCCCCCGATCTCATACTTCCTCAGCTGCAGTGACCTTGCAGCCACATGTTCTGAATAGCACAGTTAAGAAAATTGAAGATGCTAGGATTCATGAGTCACCCTTTGGAAGACAGCTGCTTTGGAGTGTTGCCTAACCTGCATTAGAATGAAAGAAGAGAAATACGCTTTTATTCAGTTAAGCCACATGTGATTATGGG
Organism: Dolichotis patagonum; assembly: GCA_004027295.1. Classification (NCBI taxonomy): domain Eukaryota; kingdom Metazoa; phylum Chordata; class Mammalia; order Rodentia; family Caviidae; genus Dolichotis; species Dolichotis patagonum. The sequence continues at coordinate 285,073 of PVJX010000205.1, forward strand.
GTTTGAGTCATGCAGCAGTTGGTATCAATTACTCTAAAAAATAACAAGATTAGTACCAGGAATAGGTAGGTTAAAAAATCAATAGGAACATTTGGCATCTGCTCAGTGGTCAAGTTTCAGGGCGGTCAGAAAAGTCATATCAGAAGTACAAAATAAAGTATGCACTTATAGGCAGACACAAAACATATGATTAAGTTATTATGTGCACTGACTTATGATCATGTAATTAAAGGCCTGGCAACTCTAGGAGAAAATAATAGAGACTAGGAAATTAGCATTGTTAGTTGCCCTGTACAGGGTCTAAAAATGTCACCTCTTGTCTTTCTGGTTTTACTCCCCATAACTTATCCTTTTATCTTGCTGCTATAACTGATAATTGTCCTAAATTACATCTTGCTTACTCACTGAGAATCTACCTCACTAGAACAAAATCTCTATGAAAACAGGAATTAATATACTCTACGATGAAGATTCCTTAATCAATATATAGCAGTACTTGTCTGATTCTTTCACTCTCCTTCACCTTCTTGTTATTCTACCACACAATCTCAATTTTCCACTGTGCATTCATTGTATCCTTCTCTGTCTAACATTTGTACACTTCCTGGCTTTGGAAATTGCACTATAGCACTATGAAGATTCTGAAGAAACAGACCATGTCCTGGGTAACTCTGAAAACTTATTCCCCAGAAACCCATTAGAACTTCTATGAAATAAATGACCAATATACAGAATTTTGGGGCTGGGGATTTAGCTCAGCGGTGTAAGCACCTGCTAAAAGTGCAAGGTTGTGAGTTCGATCCCCGGTACCAATAATAATAATAATAATAATAATAATAATATAATAAATATTTTTAAAATACATATACATAGATACAGAATTTCACAGCTTTGATCTCACAGACACTAACCCCTCTTCTCACAAGGCCATACCTCCTCAAACCTTTATGGATATGAGAAACAAGTTCTGACTTTCCATTGAGTCATTCTACAGTTCTAGAAAGTCTAAATCTTGAGAAGTATGAAAAAACTGAATTATGGTGATTCATTCTGACTCAAGAAACAACAACAAAATAAAGAAACTCTTCAAATTTTCAAAATACAACTCTTGCATGATTTACTGGTACTGAGATATGCATATAGTACCTTTAATATCTGACAAATTCACGTTGACTGACCAGTTCTCTAGCTATTTGATAGCCTCATTCACATAAAGTTTTTTATTCTTTGCCTTAATCCTTTTGTACAATGGTAACACACTAAGTAATTTGCAAATAATTACAATGTATTACTCATAGTTTTGAAGTCTGTGAAGCCCAAGACTTAGGTGCCAGCATTAGATGGTCACCTTCTTGCTACATTCTCATATGGCAAAAGGTAGAAGCAATAGTCTCTCATTAATCTCCTTCCCCACTTGTTTTGTTTTGTTTTGTTTTGTTTTGTTTTGTTTTGTTTGAGACAGGATCTTGCTATGTAGTCCAGGCTGACCACAAATTAATGGCGACCCTCCTGCCTCTGACTCCCAAGTGCTGAGATAACAGGCATGAGCCAACACTCCTTGTTAATCAAGCCCTTTTTAATGGTGCTTTACCCTATTAACAAAGGAGGATCTCTCTTGAGCAATTCTTCTAAGTTCTATCTCTTAATATTGTCAAATTAAAAACAACAGTTTTCATATGTCTTATGAAAACCATAACATAAATCAAGGTGCAAGTAAAATACGATAATAAATAAACCTGAAAAGGGATTTTAAAAAACTTAGCTGTTAACAATGCTTTCTTGAAAAAATAATTTGACATATCAAGTTTGTCAGATGAGCAGCAATATCTTCTAAAAGTGTTTGTTTCAGTCCACAAAGATATTTGAATATTTCCTATTTGTCAGGTACTACAGGAAAAAAGTCAACTAGAGCACTGTTAACATGATCCTTTATTATAATGCCTTGCAGAAGGCTTTGAAAGAACATCTAACTTGTTTTATAAAGTACCAAAAGAAGGGAAATAGTCCAAAGTTCAGTGTTTTCAGGAATAACTGACGAGATAGTTCATGAAAAAGGGAGAATTATTCTCCTACATGTGGATGGGTTTATTGAACAACATGGATTTTATCAAGAGAGGTGGAGAAGCAGAGTAAAAGTCCAGGGCAGAAGGAAATTTGGGGAAACATCCAAATGGAACAGAGACATCCATTTTTTAAATGCCCGAACAGTAAGGGAATAAGAGATATAAATTGCAGTCAGCAATGCCAAAAGAGATTGCTTTCCTGGAAAGAAATGGAAAAATGGCTTATCCCAGATCCTGAAACATGTACAATAAAAGTACAAAATAACAGTAAAAAGAAAAGCCCTGTTTATGATATTGAAGTCATCAATGATTTCTCCCTATATCACTCAACATATAGGAGAAAATTTTTACTGTAGCCTCCTATCTAGACAAATCTCTTTTTTCTAACAAAATATTTTGGTTTTATTATATAAAATATTTTTCTTACATAAAAATAAAATGTTACTTTTCAATATTGCTCTTGTGTGTTGGTTGTCAGAGATCTCTGGACCAAATTTGTAATACTCTTCAGGCAAATGCTCCAAACTTATAAAGCAAAATATTAAAGGAATCTTCTAGGAAGATAACAGAAGCTAATCTTTGAGTCCCTGAAACTCTAATCTCTCATCTTCAAATTCTGCCTGTTAAAGTAAAAGTAAAACTGTGCAGTAATTCCAAGTTTGTTCACCAGAAAATTCTCATTTAAACACTGAATATAAACACCCAAAGTTGAGACTCAGAGTGAGCAAATATTCAGTTCAGGTAAAGAAATGCATGTGATATGTAAAGATTTGGAAAGACTTACATCTTGGCTTAGATACCATCTTGGGTTCACTGTGTGTTGATCACATAGCTTTTGTAAATAAGCCATTTCTAGCAAAAATGAGAAATGATTAAAACTCATGAATAAGTGTCGTAAAACCTCATTACTTTAATCTTTAACCAAAAGTTTGACAAGTTAGTGACAAATACAAGTTCTATAGTTTTAATACAGCATGACATTACCTTCAGTATAAACTCCAAAATCAGTCAGGGATTATTTAAAATTTGATGTTGGGCATTGCTCCCAGCAGACATTTTCCACACCAGAAAGTTAAAGTTTTACTGGCCTTAATTCCTATCTCTAAACTCATTTCATATCCAAACAAGCTATTTTATTCAATAAATATTTATAAAGCTTCCTCCTGACACACATTCAAATCGTTCTGTCAAAGACAAAAGGTTAGCAAAGCTCAATTAGACCAAATGGAATGCTTGAGAGAACAGAACTGTCTTTGGCATTTTTTGAATGTTAATAGTGAGTTAGTTGATCTTATGTCCTTGGACAAAGAATTTTGTAGCTCTGGGCTGGAACTGACAAATCTGTCAGTTGCACCTGCCCATGCCAGTCTGTGTACAAGGGTGGGTGATAAGCTGTCACATCAGCATTGCTCATGATTGTGTACAGAGAAAATAAACTTACTTTCAGGTAAGCATTTCCGAGCCATTTCATATTCTTAAAGGAGAGCCTGCAATGTTTCTTTGAGAATGATAAACAAGTGCTCTATTTCACCTCAGAAATAATTACCATTTAATATAGAGTTACGTACAGAACAGATATCTAAGCAAAATATTAAATGAATCGTCTAGGAAGATAACAGAAGCTAACCTTTGAGTCCCTGAAACTCTAATCTCTCATCTTCAAATTCTGCCTGTTAAGTAAAAGTAAAATTGTGCAGTAATTCCAAGTTTATTCACCAGAAAATTCTCATTTAAATACTGAATAGAAACACCCAAAGTTGAGACTCAGTGTGAGCAAATATTCAGTTCAGGTAAAGAAATGCATGTGATATGTAAAGATTTGGAAAGACTTATGTAGCTGTAGAGCCTATATACTTATTGCCTAAAGCAAGAAAAGATGCAGATATTTTGGTTATATAACTGATTTGTATAAGGGAAGAGAAGTGAACTCTACCAATAATTCAGAATCATGAAGTACTCTTAGACAAGACTGAAATAAAACAAGAAAACCATCATTTAAAAATATCAACTTTATATCTTAATTATCTGATCCAAACAGAGGTTGTCATATAAATGCATTTCTAAAACATTAGCGATTGTTAGATATTTTCTCACCAAATAAAAAATGTATCAGTTCTGATATTTGACTTCCTACTAAGCTATTATTTGATTTTAGGAGAGTTTATTTCACTATTTGTGTCAATAAAATGAAATTAATATCTCTTCTCTGTTGCTCCAAAGAGATAAGAATAAAATGAGGTAGATGGAAAATAAAATCTCCTACATTTAAGTTCAAAAAGTCAATTGATTAAACTAAAGAAAATGTTCAAATATAAGAAAGAATATACTTAAAGCTACACTGAAATAAAGATTCTAATGTAATACAGACATTTCAATTTACTTGATACCAAAAGGATAATGAAATCTGAACTACAGAAATGAAGGGAGTACCACACTCTGTACTAGGCATATCAAGCAGGCATTGCTCCAACATTGGAGAGCTCTGAGAAAAGCATAAATGAAGTATTTGGAAATTATAACAAACTTGGAAACAATCAGCGATAATTACCCATGACAAAGTTTCAGGAGTGCTGTTATTAAAACATTACATTCAAAAAAGCAATTTGAATTTAAATACGCCTAGCAACTATAGCTGTCCATAAGTGAAAAGACAATTCTGCAAAGTAATGAAATTACTGTCAAGAGAAAGGATCAAGCATGGGCTAGATAATCAACTGTTACCGTGCTATAGAGAACAGTTCTAGATATACTCTACACTCGCTTCCAAAGACAACTAAAAAAGTGAGAATAGTAATTCTTATGTTAATATAATACAAAGGAGAGTCATTGTCGTTTTCCAGAAATAAATTCCCCAACAGAAAAATCATTGAGTGCTATGCTAACCGCCATTATTTTTGTGAGGACGATGGTTTTGAATTGCAAAAAGGGGAGAAGACCAATTCACTTTTGTTCACCAGATCATTCTCATTGTAGATGCCGTGGCGTGGTGGCCACTGTAAAGACATGATTCCAAGCAGATACTTGCCAATGGGAACCTGTAATTTGTCTACCATTTCTGTTAAAGGAGGCAGGAATTGCTTTTGTTTTGAAAACAAACTTTAAAATACATTCTCAGAAATCATCAGAAGAGAGAAAAATGATTTCATTTGTATTTAATTCTGGGACTATATTATTGAACTACAGTCTAAGAGAAAAATGCCTTGAGATTTCTTTAACAATTATTTTAAAACTGACTATCCAATTTCATATAAAATATAAAATAAAATTTTAGCCAAGACTTAAATACATTTTTCAAGTGTAGAACTTTTCATGAGCTATGTAATATGAAAATTTCTTGCTTCATCTAGTTCATGTTTTAATATGTTTCACAAATTTCATGTATTGGAAGCTTAAGTCTTGATGTCCTGTATTAATAGTGTTGGAGCTAGGGCACTGAGGAATTATTCAGGACTAAAGGGGTTATGTGAATTAATACACCATGATATAATTAGTGGCTTTTTAAGAAGAGGAAGCTGAGAAGACACAAGCTGCTCAGTCTCAATCCGGGTATCCTTCAATGTGTTACAATGTAGCAGAAATGTCCCCACTAAATGTTAGAGCCAGGCTCTTCATCTTCTCAGCCTCCAGAGCCATGAGCTAAATAAAACTCCACTCTATAAACTGCCTAGTCAGTTACTAGCAACAGAAATCAGATTGCCATAGTACCTGTACATTTATCTTAATGTTTGCAAAAATATATACACTTTTAAGATACAAAATTTCCCTGATTTTTGCAGATGCATCTAGTAAAATTAAAAATTAATTCTAATGTCATAATCACTATGTGATCACGTTAAATACATTATTTGACTCACTTTTTTGGTTTACATGGAGTAAGTACAAATGAGTCTAGTTTGCCCACTATAAACCTATATAGTTAGAATTATAAGATTTTGAGACCATAACTGTCTTCACAGAATATCTTCTGAAGGAAATCACAGAAGCAATTGTCTTCAGGGACCTAGCAGATAGGAAAAGATAAAAGGCATCAGAGAATAAAAGAGCTTGTGGAGAACATCAGACTCTCCCGTCTAAAGTCATCAGACTCAGTATATAAAACTTACACAATGATCAAATAAAATTTCTCTGAACTAAATCTGACCCAGAACCATGTAAGTAAAACCTCTGATCTAATGTTTAGTCTTGCTGTTTAACAAATAAGAAAATCAAAGTAAATATTGGTTAAGTAAATGATCTCATCAATGTCTAACAGTAAGATCTAGCTTCAGAGTGTTCTGCCTTTTGGTTCTAAGGCTTTTAATCATACAGTTGGTTCTACTTTTAAATCCAGAGCCGATACTTTTGGACTTTATACTATTGTTCTGTATATAAAAATTATGTTTAATTGTGCACCAATATCTGCTTTCTAATCTTAATTCTCATTCATTTTTTTGTAATAAAAAAGAATACTTTGTGAAAAAAATAGTGAAATTTTTAACAAACATATTCATTCATCAGGTTTCCAAGTTTGATGGATATTATAAACTATTGTTCAAGATATTTGATCAACACAAGGGTTCATATTGTCTAGGAGATAGACTTATTTAATAACAAAAACTGGGACTACCATTGTTTTTAGTCATTCCTAGCTGGGACATATTTCACAGATATTTTCTTTGAAAGAAAAGTGAACAATTTTGCAATCCCCTGAATGACTGGTCTGTAATGGATTTTTAGATCCTATTATTAATAAAAGAAACTGTATTAAGGCATAATAATTTTTACTACTACTAACCTTGCTTACTAGCAAGTCACTAGAAGATATTCATTCCACCTTTACTTTTTCTTTCTCTTTCTTTTTTGTATACCCTTAACACGTGTCATTGCATCTTGGAAAAGATTCATTTTTGCTAAGAGGATATATGGAAAACAATTGTAGGCTTCAACTGGTCATCTGTAAGGATAACATCATACCAGAAATAATTAATATGTGTACATGGATTATGTCCATCAGGACATTGAGCAATTGTGGTTCCTAAATAGGCCAGAGAAGGGAAAAAAATCTAACGAGCACCATTATTGAAAAGGCTTCAAGCTCTGGTTCAAATTACAATTATTATTTGCTTTAAGGTTTCTGATTATATAGATATTTTTCAGCTGCAATTTATCTCTTCTAGAAATCCATCCCTTATTCTTAAAATAGAACCATAGCTTTACCTTGTAAACAATGATGAAAGATGATATCATGCAACCCAATATATTTCTATGAATGAGTTGATTTGATTTCCTTTCTGGCAACTGCAGCCTCAAACTATTAGAATAAATATGTTCATTCAAGAAAAATGTGTCTGATTTGATTAATCTTCTAAGCCAAGCAAGAGCCAGAAAAATGAAAAAGATTTGCAAGGAAGTAAGGAGATATTCTTCTTAAAGGAAATAAAACCAAAATATGTTTTTAAAGACATATTTAGATGTTCTTGTTTATAGTCCAAGAATACAAATGTTTCCCATTGTCCCTTTATTGCTAAACAATTATAGTTCTTCAATCACTCTCCAGTTATGAAATAACTGCTTATATTTATTTAGCCTCTAGTATTAATAGGCAGGTGTCAGGATACTGGTGATTGTGATTAATAAAAACAAAGCTAAACAATCACGAAAGATAGGAAATATATTAAAAGGTTTTCATGTAGCATACAGATTCAATAATATAAGTGAGTCAATTCAGAAAAGGACAACATAGGGATTTGAAAATCTACTCAATACACAAATTCCCAGAATTCCCAGAGGAAACTTTCTGACCTATTTCAGGACACTGTATTAAGAGAAAGTAGAATGGTTTGGCTGACAATTTAAAGAAAACTGCATTTAAAAAGATAATGTCCTGAATAAGACAAGGGAGAACTATTGTGAAATGGGAAGAATGAATAAAGTATACAGTACACTGTCCTTTGCATTTTTCATTGATCAATACAAGACTGAGAAGGTAGATAGAGTAATAATATTGGTACAGGCTTTTTAAAAATGCTTCTCAATTTGTCTCCATTTTACTCTAATCTTGATATCTGCCCATAAGAATATTTTCAATACTTCCAATTTAGGAATAAGTCTGGACCTGAAGACTCTTAGAGTTCTACATGTGATAGCACGAGAAAAAATTCAAATTACCAAAGGCTCTTTCACCAGAAGCTAGGCCAAAGGTGTGTTTTTATTTTTTGTACAATTTAATAACTTACTCCTAAGTCTCTTTACATTGCTAAATATCAGTCTATAATTTATCATAACTAAGCTTAGAAATATTACTAAGCCAGGAAAATTAGTTTTATGAAACTCAGAGGCAAGTAAGCAATTTCTGACTTTCAAATTCTCAAATTTTTAAACTTGATGTAAAAATAAGGATTTGAGTTATAAATTTATTTACTAAGAACTTCTAAAAAGAGCTTTATATGCCCAATTAGTCACATTAGACATTTAGGTAATGAACTGACCAATGAAGTATAATGTATGGTGCACTTGGTAAGGTTAAATGAATCCTTATCATCAGTACCAGGGGCATCAGTATCAATCATTAATGTTTTTTGACATTTCAGCATGTCTCAATTCTTTTTTTTATTTTAGAGAGAATAAAACAAAAGAGGGCAGAACAGAGCAGTTCAGAACAGAACAACATAAGCAACACAACAGTTTACAATAAGACAATCAGACATTGTATGTCTCAGTTCTTGTGCAGATACCTTGAAATTTTCAGCCTCTAACAACTATACTACTTAGGAGAAGAATATTATTTCTTCCATGTAATGAAAAAACACTAAAACCGAGTGTAGTGACACAAGCTGATACTCCCAGCTACTTGGTAGGCTGAGGCAAGAAGCTTGTAAGTTCCAGGGCATCTTAGCAAAACTTATCTCAAAATTTAAAAAAAATAAAAAGGGCTAGAGACACAGGCTAGTTGTAGAGCAATTCTGAGTTCTATCCCCAGTGCAAAAAGAAAAGAAAGAGACACTAAAATTTGCTCAATAATATGCCTCAAATCCATTAGGTAGCAAATGCTTAGATCATGGGATTAAAGATGAGCTGCCTAAACCTAAAAGTTTATCCACTATACCATAGTCTTCCAATAACCACCAGTCAGATTTCAAAATGAATACTAAAAAGAGAATCCAAGTTATTCATAACAAATGTCTCAAATTCAACTCACCTGACTTATACTTATGTGGTATCTACACATTTTTAAAACAAGGGATTATAATTAACTTGGAGGAGCAAGAGTGCCTAAACTATTCAAATTTTATACTCTTAAAGGAAATTATGTCTTTAATATATCCAGTTTATAGCCTACTTATAATGTCCTTAATTCAGGGCTTATTGGGCCTAATCACCTAACTAGAGAAAAAATCCAGCCATATGATAAAACCATGGCTAATATTTATGCAGCTCTATGTTCTAAATAGTGATGTAAAACATCTCTCCTATTTCTTCCTCTATCTTGTTCTACACCACTGCTTACACTGAAGTTGTTTACTATCCTTCCATGATGAGCACTGTAAAAACTAAAATAAAAGTGATTGCTGTCACTTAAGAAAAATCTAAAATGTTTGATTAAAATTAGAATTAATGCTAAGTTCCAACATGCTTGATTGTGGAAGGAAACAGGATCACCACATGACTACAAAACAGAAAGCACAAGTCATAGGGAAAGAGTGTCAGGCTAAGGATATACAGTGCTCTCCATGCTACAAAAGGAGGTTCATTGCAGTACAATAGCTAAAGAAAAAGAAGGGAATTAATCAGAAGGAAAAAGGGAATTTACAGAGGTTTAGTTTTGCTATAAATAAAAATCAGCAACCAAAACTCAGGCAGGGCTGACACTTACTGAGCATTCAGCATCAGCAAGGAACTTAGCAGCGCCTTTATGGACACTAAGTCATCGCTTTTCCCAGCAACTCTATTTGCAATAAATATCATCACCTGTAATTTACAGGCAAGCCTATCCATCTCAAGACTACACACCCAGAAAGCCTTAGGGCAGGAATTGGAAAGCAACTCAGTCTAACTCCAATGAGGACAGAAAGCTAATTTTTAAAGGAAAAAAAATCACAGAAAATACCAATACAAATATGTCAGGCCTTTTTAGGTCCAATCCAGTGAAAAGGTTCCCTTGAAACACACAACAAAGAAAACTGTAATAGGAGTTTTAAGGGCTGTAAGAAAATCTGTAGGTTTACTTATATAACTGACCTTTTCACCTTTTCTGTTTTTCACTTTGCCTCTGCTTTGAGAGATTCATAATTGATTTTTAAAGTGAGAATCTTTCTAGAGCACTGTCTCTTGCTCCAGCCTCCAGGTAGATTAATGTTTTAAGCCTTTGTACCTCATTCTCCAAACCTCTGGCATTACCCAAGCATGACAGTAACTGAGAGCTCTAGAAACCCTGTCAGGTTTGAGCGCTATGACTGATCAAGAAAGAGAAGAAATACTTTAATTCAAATAAAAGATGAAATGAGAGAATATTGTCCCTTATTCCTCCAGGCCAATAAATACTTTTTGTTAGTCTATATTGAAGTCTGCATCAAAGGCCAATCTTCTGATATATGCAGTATAGAAAGAGTAAGGTATTGTCTAAAGACCTTTTAAGTGTTGGAGATATTTCAAATGCTTCTTGTATTTTCCTGACCATAATCGTCTTTAGTCATATCTATAGTGCTAAGACAAATTTTAGTCATGTGAAAAAGTAAATTTTCAAAAAGCAATAGAAATTCAGAAAAAAAAAATTATCTGGTTGTGAAAAACAACTAAGAAACATAATGCATAATATTGGAGAATATTTGTATAAAAATGTCTTTTCCTGATGACGAATCTTTTGCAAAGCACATGTCAGGTTCAGTGATTAGGCACATGGAAGATTCCAGTAAGCATCCATTCATCATGTCATAGAATATGATATGATTGATTAAAGCTTGATCAGAATTCCTTCTGCACTTCGTAGCAAAATAAGTCTGATTTACTATTCAGGCCACCACTCACACTCTAATTCTAAATTCATGACATTAAGATCTTAAGATGCTTTGTAAGTAGCTTGTATGCATTAAAGTGTGTAAACATATTCTGAAGAAAAGCATAGAGTTAGCTGCTACTCTTACACTTAAAATGAGACTTAATTTATTGATAATAAAAAGATCTGAGTTATACTAGGATAAAATACTCTAAAAATAACTCCAAAATTCAGACATCTTAAATTCAAATGTATATTGCTTTCTCAGTACAAAATGGGTGATGATAGCAGATGGATTCATCTCTTTCAGTGATGTGAGGCCCATATTTCTTCTCTTTTGCCTTCTCTAAGACCATGTCATTGTCTATATCCTGCCAGGGAGAGGCGATAAAGTATGTACCCACTTTTTATTGGCCACAGCACAGAAGATAAAAAAAAAAGAAATTCTTCTCACATTTCATTAACAGAAACCAGAGGCATGGCCATGTGTAAATCTGGATTTCTTGTATCATTTTTAACTTTATAGGTTACCTCAACAGCTCTAAAACCAAGACAAATAATTGCATACTCAAACACTGTAAATCTTATCTCCAAGTAGCTAGGCGTGCAACACTTCTTTCCTTCATTGAACCATCCATCTGTTTGAACAGATCTGACTTGTGCTTCTGTTATTCATTTTTGGTTCCTTGTCTAGACAAGACAGTTCTCACCTGGACTGCCATGATCACACAATTAATTTCCATAGTTTTGATATTTCCATGGTACAATGATTTATATTTCAGTTGAACAAAATTTAAATATATAATGAAAGATGTATCTAAACTAATAACTAGAAAAAATATTTCAAAGTCTTTTCTTTTCAGCATTTAATGTGAGCATTTTGATCTTCATTGTACCTATTTGAGTATGGACAAAATTATTTGGTATAGCAAAGAACAAAAAGTGTACAATTTAGAATAACATATACTCTTGTTTTACTCAATTCCAGAAATTCTACCCTGTGTTAACTTGGATATATTACACAACTTTGGGCCTTAAGTTCTTTACCTTTAAAATGGGGAGGTGAGTTAGACTTAAGATTAATAATATCAGATACCTAGTCTTGATTATTCAATTATTCACTCTTGTATTCTAATATATATAGGTCCATTTACAAGATGGGCAATTAAGAAACAACATTTTGTTAATATCAATAGTAGAATAGTAACACAAAAATCAAACTATTTCAAGTTAAACAGTCATATGTCACATGTAATAGACTATTAATAAAGATCATTAAATAACTGAACAAGTATACTCACCAGGCTATAGGCCAACCCTCAGTTAGTTAATAATCCTACCAAAAAGACTTCTTAAGTATAGAATTCAGTGCTAGCACAGAGCCAAGTCATTTATCTGACCCTTTAATAGAGAAAATCCTTAATGTTCTAATAAAATACCTTCATGATAAAGAACAAAAGTAAAATTACAATCTATGTTTTTCAACAGAAAAAACTGAATTATCAGCATCTTTAATTAGATAGTTGTAGATATTAGGTACAGGTTTGTCTCTAAATGAATAGCCAAAGGTATCACATCCTCTGGACCAGGTCTATGTTGCAAGTTTGGCTTTCCAAATGTCTTCCATGGGATTGCATGACCATTGCACTAACATAAGACAAGAATATCTAAAAGTTATTTAGCACATATGCACTGAAACCATCAAAATGTGTGCAGAGCTGGATAGCACCATCTGCCTTTTTATTGATCCCAGAAATAATGTGTTCTGTTCACAACATAAGTTACTCAATAAGCCTTTCATTATTTGAATCACAAATTCATCTTTTAAAAATCGCAAATCTCTTTAGAACTACATGTCCCCATAAAGTAATAACGTACAATTTAATTTTACTGCATGAGATCGCACATTCACCTCCAATAACTTGTACTGAGTCACTCAAATTATAAATGATGGTTTTAAGGCACAAACACAAACTAAATCTGGTCATGTCTTTGTATTAATGAATAAAAGGCAAATGGCAATTAGAACGACCAGTGGCTGGTGTCAGGCAGAGATTTGTTTTTAGTCAATGTTATAAACCGAGCCACAGATTCATCGTGGCTTCCTATTAAACCAAGTGATCAATAGATTGCCATAAAGACATTCAATAATGTTCTTATGCTCAGTAAGTTGCACAGTATAAATTCCTATTTTGAGGCAACTCAGCACTTTCTAGTTCATTTTGGCAGAAGTGATTTTAATATGCATCAAGGAAGGCAGCTCTGCAATTCTGTTCCCTCTTGAGTCTGTGCTTATCAGAATATCAAACAGAGTAGCAGAAACCAGAACTAAGAAAAAACAATGTGTAGGAAACATGTCAAACAGGAGGCAAAAGACAAGAGTTCTTGGGTAGATTTTCTTCCTCTATCTGTGATCTTTCTTAATGCTAAAATGAGATGGAAGTGTCAGCCATGGAAGTAGGGTTTTCTGATGTAGGACCTTAGAACAGACGTATTCTGCAGACATTCCAGCAAGGCCTGCACAGATGATGTCAAATCCTAATGTTCAAATCCATGCGGGGCTCCCAAGTTCTACGAAAATATAACAATAGCCTTAGGACCTTCAGCAGCATAAACAGTAGCTTGGAAATCATTAAGGGAGACATCAAAGTTAGAAGAGATGGAGTCTCATTTTTAAAAATACCTAAGTGTAAATGAGATGTCTCAAAGTACTCTGGCCTTTAAAGGTCATGTTTTCAATATTCAGGTGAAGTAGATCCATTCTTTGCACAGTGGAACAACACCCAGGATGTGCATTGTCTCTCAAGGGACTCGTAGCCTCTTGACCTATTTATAATATAGTCTAATTTCTAGCTATTATTACCTGATTTCCCCATGTCTTTTTTATGACCTATTGTCCAGGTTACTTTTCTCTTATTGCTGAGACAAAATACTCAACACTCAAAATTAAGGAAGGAACGGCTTATTTTGCTCACAGTTCATGGAGATGTCAGTCCATAATTACTAGCTCCAAAGCAGGGAGGCATGGCATAGGGCAATACTTCAAGGTGGCAGAAGCCAGCAAAGCAACAAGAGCAAAAGGAGGAAGAGCAAGCTTCTTCTCTTCCCTTGTACTATACACAGAGGACCCCTTCTCCCCGACAGAGGGCACAGGTGGCACTCACGCTGCCCTTGACCTCCTCTTGCCTAGGATGAGGATGCTTACAAAGCAAAAATTCTGCATCCCTGATGAGTGGCTTAAACTTCTAAACTTCTCAAGTTAACACAACGTATCAATCATAACACCTATTTAAGATAAAGCAGGCAGAGTAACTCATGAGGATAAGAAAGTTAAGAGAATATTATGGTTCAGATGCTTACTTCGTGACATATTAAAACAATTTATAGGGCTGAAGATAGATAAAACAAATTATACTTTAACATCCTCTCAGGATATTTCTCATGATTACACCCAATTTAGGATTTTAGAATTGTGAAATTCATTAGGAATTGTTTGTCCAAACTTACCAAACAAAAGCACTTAGGCATTATTACACTGTTCAGTTTCCATGGTTGTGTCCAAAGTTTTCTGTGGTACTCAAAGTAGGTTTATTTTTTAACCTTCACAACTTGTTCTATTTTAAAAATGTGGACACAAGCCACCAGGCATGTTAAGTTTCTAGCTCAAACTCACTGATGGAAACCGGAGCCTGTTTGTGTGGACTGATTCTTGCTGGCTGATTGGCTTTGCATTCCCGACGTCCACCTTCACCCGCAAATTTACATTTCACTTAGTCCAGCAGTTCTTTCAGATTCTAACTGATCTCTGGGGGATTATTCACAATAAAGTTAAAACCAGAAGAGGTATGAAAATAAAAGCCCCTTCAGAGAAGTGTCTTCCTATAAGGCAGGGCCCAGTTGAATGGCATCTTGACTTAAAACCACAGAACCTCTTAATAGGGCCATAGAAAATTAGAATCTAATAGAGAGAAACTAAATCAAAGACAGAAGAGTTCTATAATGAAAATTGTTTGTACACCAAAATACTCAGTGGCCTCAGTCTTTTAGCATTACGGGAGTAAAAATAATGCTTCAAAGTATTCAGGTACAAGAAAAAAATGTTATTGTTGTTACTGTTTCAGTGCTTTCAAAAAATAAAACTGAATGGTAAAAGTGCCTATAAAATTTACACTATCTATTTATGTTGCCAGTTTACAAGTCAATCTTCAGTTCAATCTTTACTTCAGAAGTTTTTCAATCTATATTGATACCAGGTAAAAGATTAATAGGAATATATAAATATGTTGTCTTTTGTTGGTTTCAATTAGTGATTTCAATTAATAGCATTAAAAATATTATCATTAGCTTTGGCTTTAATTAATATGTTGATAGATTAACTTTCACTTCAATGAATTCAGTTACCCCTTTTTGGATGTTTGCTCTGTATTAAATTGAGAACTAGGTTGCTGATTTCAATGATTGCTAATCTTTGCAACAATTCTTTGTGAGAGATTTCTGTAAATCTTGTTAGAATAAATTAAAAAACAGACCCTGAAAGAGAGATTTTTGTCTGTTTGTAATGCTCTTATTTTTCCTTTTATTTCCATATTTTGTGTTGCCCTGTGTGTTTGTAGTCATGATGATCCACCATCTCTACCTCTCCCACTAAAAAAGCACTAACCCTACCTCATCATAAAGAATATGCTTTTCTGCCTGGACACGTAGTAATTCAAAAAGGACAATCAGATATTTTCCTTGATGGCAAGGAGTAAAAATTTCTCCAGACTTTCCATTATGAGGACATAAGTTGGAAATTAACAGGGGAAGAGTAGAGAACTAAAGCTGATAAAATAAGAACGCCAAGTAGTGTAAAGAAAAGCATCAACCCAACAACATTTTTGGAATGTATGCATTGAACTATGCTTAAAATCAGAACTATCTTAAGAGTCCAGCCAGCTGATTTCTATTCTTGTAAATAGAGTTAGATTTCTGTCACTTACAGTGAAAACAAGTCACACCAGACCTTATGGATGAACTCAAATTTACAAATATAAAAACAAAGGCTCTAAGATTTGCTTAAAATTAACAAAGCATGTAATAAAGTCAAGGTTTAAAACCAGGACTCTGGACCCAATAGCACCTGTGTTGGCCTAGAAATTAGCACAAGGATTTAGTGTTTGCCTTCTCAGAATTTATCTTGTATTTTGATTTTTTTATTCATCCATTTGGCAAAACTTTTTCAGCTGTTTTATAAGACTCAATCCTCATACTCATCCATAGGACATACTTATGAGACAGTGACTGAGACCAGAACAATAAACCAACTGGTAGATCTAATACCCAATTTTATGTTATATTAAAGAATGGGTGGAAGGGAATAGAGATGAAAAAAAAAATCCTTCCCCCAAGGAGCACTGAATTAAAACATATCCAATAATAGGGAGAAGAGAGGTTGAAGGAAGGGAGGGGTATGGGAAAAAAAGAAGCAAGATACACCATGTACAGGTACAAGTGTCATATGACAAATAATATCATCACGTATGTCTAAAATGTTCCAGTAAAAATAACTTTTTAAAAAAGGAGTAATGTCCAGAGATAAACATGAACAAGTAATTGTGACATAAGGTGTAACTTTTCTGTATTGAGGTATTTTTGCACATTGAGCTTTAAAAGGAAGAAAAATATATTTAAGGATGTCAAGAGGATATGAAAAGATTTTTCCAAAAGGATAACACTTAAACTGAGAATTTAAAGGAGAATACAAATAATCTAGACCAAGAGCACATGTTAAAAGACACAGAGTCAGGGTCAGAAAATGGATTTTGATAAGTATCAAATTTTACTGGGTTCTTCCATAGGCAATATCAACCAAAGAACATTGTTGGAAGGGAAACAAATTACATAGTTCATCGCTCAAATCAATGCAGTAAAATCAACCCGTATGGACATATTTTTATTTGTTTTGAAATCATATTGAAGTTCTCTGTTAACAGCTCACAAGTAAATTCCAGATCTTGATTATACTATTTCAGAGCTGTGCTGCAATAGATATGGAATGTATATTTATCCATTTTTCCTGTTCTGATTTGCATGTCTTTTTAATTTGAGTACAGTAGCTGTAACAGTGAATAAGAAAAGCAATTTCAAATGGAATATTTTCATAGTTATAGTGAAAAAAATCTGACTAGAGTTTTCAGACCTAGTCTGAATATGGAAGGTAGAAAAACTGCCTTTTTGGACTATTATAAATGTTCAGACATTCTATTAAGTAGAATAAAAATTTCTATTTGAGGGTAAGCTGTTACCATGGTGCAACTCTCATTGGGGTATTTCTTTATTTTGGAGCTGAGGCAATATTGGGAACCACCAGCATTTGTTCTGATAGCATATTCATCTAGGTGGATAAAAATTCATGAGAGAATTTAGAGTTCTGTCCTGGGATTTCTATCACATTGACAATGACTTAAAACCAAGTTAATTTTTCTCATGCCAAAAAAATTACTAAAAGAATACTCATATATTCATAAAGTCCAAAGAATAACAGAACTATCAGATAGCTAGATGTATATGACACAATGTGAAATTACAGGTGAATAAGATACATATTGAATTTCCTGTCTCTCATTTATTAAGTCACTTTTACAAACAGAAAAAAACATCAGATGTCAGACTATAAAAACTAATAATCCCAAAGAATGATCACATTGACATATTTATAAATAAATGGATGCAACTTGAGACCATACTCATAAGTGGAATAAACCAAACTCATGTATAAATACCATATAGTCTCCCTAGTGTAAGAAATGATAAGAGTATATAAGACTTTAGAATAGTCATGATTCCCCATTACATTGCTTTGAAGCCTTATAATGTTTTCATTCATCAGTTGGAATAGTTTTATTTTGTTCTGTTTGATTTTATTATGTGTGATGGTATGAACAGCTATTTTGAAGAAAACAAGACATTATGGCAGCCATTGCTGATTTAATATCATATTGCTTTGAAGTCCTATCATGCATTTGTTCTTCTATTACCATTGGATCTATCATGTTTTGTCTTATTGGATTTTAATATATGTGATAGTATAAATAATTTTTTATGGAAAATGAGATATTATAGTAGCCATTGTTCACTTTCTGCTATTTGGTTCAGAATGCCCTGTAATTCTTTTATTATCTTGAATGGTTTTATACTGTTTTGTTATGTTTGATATGATTGTATTTGAAGCCATGCTCAACTATTACAAAGAAAGAGACATTATGGTAGCTACTGTTAATATCCGGTTGTCTTGTTTTAAAGTGCTGTGCTTCTTACATTGTTCTGTTCTGATCTGCTTTGTTCTGTCCTCTTTTGTTTTATTCTCTTTAAAATAAAAAAACTAATAATGTCTGTCACTCATTGCGAAGCCTGTTGCTCTGATGATACTCTCCTTTTATTCCAGAAAGTCATATGCCTTGCTTCTAAACTACTCAGCATACATTATTCCTTTGACAATAGGGATTTGTTCAAAGATCGAGTCAAAATCCATGTTATAATGAGCAAAACTATATAAACTCCTTCTGTGAATTAGTGTGCTATATATTGGCAAGTGACTTTTACTCTTCATATGTATTTGGAGTTACAGGCTGATAGTGGTTATTTTTGATACAGGGTTCTATGATCACTAAGTAAGAAGAGTGACAATTTTGCCAAATATGTAGGTCCCTTCACTGCCCTAAATATAATATGTGTCATACTGAGTTCAAATTATCAGAGACGGGAGATTATACTATGTCCCAGAATTATTACTAAATATTTATGAGTAGCCAAAATGATTCCCATAGTCTATTTCTACATTCACAACATCCTCTTCATTTATTTTCCATTTGCAAATTATCCTCACCATCATCACCACTCAACAAACAACTACAAAACCCCATCAAATGTAGAATTAAGCCTAAAGTTTGAAATTTCTTTGTTATCTTTTGTTTGGTCTGTTCTCCAGCAATTCAAGCTTAACTAAGTTAATTTTGTCTTCAAGTATCAACTTCATTTCTTCCATTTGCTATAGGCTGAATTTTTCCTCAAAGTATAAAGGACAGATTCCATAAATGCTTAAGTTGTATGTATTTAAGCCTCAACCTCTGAGTGAACATACATAATATTTTTTTAATTCTTATCCCAATCTTTGGGGAAAGAAATAATTCATTAGTTAACATTTTAAAAAGTGCCCAACACAGGACATAAACTTCCACTTAAGGGGCCAAATATCACACATTTCCCAGCTTAAAAGATCTCACAATCTATAAGTGATAAGGAAGAGACACAGCAGAGCTGTCACTGAGGAAATCCATGCATCTGTGGAGCAGAGCCTGCAATTCACCTCTGTATTCTATTTTGGGATAAATCTTGTTTTCTTAAATGATATCTTCCTACCTTTTCAACAGGCACAGAAGCACTTTAAATTTCAGAACTTCAAAAATTGATTGAGATGTGAAATAAAATTTATTAAAGATATATTACATTAAAAGACATATTGCCATTAATCTCCCTCTAAATACACATCCCTATGCAAGCAAATCATGCCCTCATTCTTGTCAACTTCTGAAACAGTTTTGTAAGTCCTCTTTTATGATTATTTCATATTTTCCTTGATGTCCTGAATTTTTACAGCAGTTTCTTTTATGATTATTTCATATTTTCCTTGATGTCCAAAATATTGAAAGCAGTTTCTACAAATGAAAATATTATGGTGTGTATTCATACACCTTTTCATCATCTCTAGCACTGTGGGACTTCTGGCTCTTTACCAAAGTCAAAAGGACCCTAAAAGGTAAATGTTTTGATTCAATTCAAGACAGAATTAAGGACATTCACAAAAGAGAACTTTCAAAACTGCTTCAGAAAGTGGCAAGAATGATAGGATGCATGTTTCAAGTGAGAAAGTATTCTGAGGAGAATTAACAGCAACATGTATGTCTTTTACTGCAATATTTTTTTTAATTTAAAAATTCACTGTAGTTTTTTAATCATGCCTCATAATAAATAATTAGCATGTTTCCTATTCATTTTAGTTAGCTGATTCAGACACCACAAAAATCCAGTGAACATCAGCCAAATTGACAGACAGGTCCTGACATTTATAATCAAAGAAATTATAAAAATACATACAAGGCACAATAATCACATTTTCTATGTTTCATAAGCCATTTATACAAAATCAAGGGAATATGTATTAGAAGCTTATAAGCTTAACAAGTAGCATGCATAATCCTATTTCAAAGTCCAGGTATTTAGCTTTAATATTTTTCAGAATTTAAAAAGAACCTGTAACTAAATAGAATTTTATAGCAAGTCATTGAAAATATCGTTTTAAAAATGCATTGTTCAAAGAGGTTAGGTCTTCTAAAGAATCCATTAGTTGTGGGAAATAGTATTATACTTTTCTTCTCTTTTCTTGGCAATATGACTATAAAGCACAGTAGCCTAACTAGAGAACAGTAGATGTACTAGTTCTGCCTTTAGAAGTACTCGGTCTCTCTCATTTCACCTTGCATTTTTAAAGTAATTTACCCATACACTGACTCAATAACAATGTATGTGTTGTTTATTATTCCTATTAATGGGAGTGAGATAATAAGGAAAACAGATACTCTTTTCCTGAATTTGTGACTTGTCTTTTGTTATTATGGCCTTCTTCCTGGATGTTTTTTACAAGCTCCTGGGAATTTTTCTGAGGAGATTATCTAGAAATCCCTTCTTTATTCCCTGGGACTGGAAAAATATCTTTTCCGTATGCATCTATGATATTCAATTTTGTTCTTTTGTGATATTTTTATCTTATTTAGTTTCATCTTCATTTCCGCAATACTATGTTTACCTGTTTTCTAATATTTCCATTCTTGTCTCAATCCTACCCCTACCAACCCAGTAAATAATCACTGTATCAATCACTGTGATGCTCATATGGCTTGAAATGTTCTTAAAACAATCAGATATCCATAAATACCGGCTAACTGAGCAAATGACAATTTATGTGGGGACGCATCTCTACCTCACAAGCCTTAATCTTTAGTGAAGTGAATAAACATCAATAGACACTGTAAGGTGCATTGTGTACCACTGCACTAGGCAGGCTACAGGGGAACATAATGCAGGGAGGCTAAGGGGGTCTTGGAGAGCACGTCCACCTCAAGGGAACCATGCCAACTCCAGCAGTCTATGTAAAGAACTTGAAGTAAGGAAAGGAAAACACAGCCACTGCTTCCTGAGGACTTGATTTTCTTGGTACTATATCAAAATTATACATTGATTTTTCCTGTTTACCCAGAAAGTTTCATGGAGTGTAGCACTTTGAAAGTTAAGTAAGAACAGAATGTCTCTGTATTTCAAATTAATCAATGTTATACTGTAAATTTAGTGACTGGATAAATATTCCAAACCAAGAATTCTGTGACTGAAAGACAGAAGTTTATCGACTGTCACTTGTATCAAATTGCCTCAATTTCACAGTCTAGCACTCTTGCTATTATGGAAGGGAAAAGATACCGACTTGAGTAAAATCATCAAGAGAAATGTGGACTGAAAAGAAACTGCTTTTAATAACATTTCCTAGTAATGGAATAGCAACTGAAGACGTTAAAAAAAAGAAGAAATGACATCTACTGCTTAAGAGAAATTGGCCTTCTTGACATCTAATAACACAGACTATATATAAAGTTTAAATGTTTCTCTTTCATCTTACACATGTACTTCCTGGCAGTTATCTATAATGAGACAGAAATTGACCTATTTTCTGTGCAGCTTTGTAACAATGAAAGTTCATCCTTAATTGGTTAGCATTACAACTACAAGTATGACACAAATGCCCTTAAATTTCTTTGACTTTATTTCTGTACCCATAAATGCAATATTCCATGACAGTCACTTTTCAAAACAATCATTATTTTTCTTATAAAAAATAAGATGTGTGTGTGAAATTTTTATTTAGATTTATTCTAGTAATCATAAGAGCTTCCTGCTCTGGAAATTATTTGTACTCTTATATATAACTCTCAGGAGAAACACCTGTGTGACCTCGGGTTTGGCAATGAGTTATTAGATGGATCACCAACTGCACAATCACTGAAAAACTTTATAAGTTAGATTTCATTAATATTGAAAACTATTCCATAACAGGTAATCTTGAGAGAATAACAAGACAAGCCACAGATTGGAGGAGAAATATTTTTAAATTACCTATCAGATAGATTCTTTCTTTTAAATATTTTAAAACATCAAAAAGTTCTGAAAAAATACTTCATCAGGAAAAATATATGTATATATTTTATATATAAGATGGCGATATGCATATACATGTGAATAAATATCTCATGTAATTTGTCATTAGAGAAATCGAAAATAAGGGCCGGAGATTTAGCTCAGCAGCACAAGCACCTGCCTGGCAAGTGTGAGGTCATAAGTTCCATCCCCCATACCAAAAAAAACAAAAGGAATAGAAAATAATAAAATAACTTTACACAGGTATTATAATGACTGAAACACAAAATACTGACAGTGCCAATTTGTATGGTGCAACATAAACTCATTCATTGCTTCATGGAATTCAAATAGTGTAGCCACTGTCAAAGACACTTTAGAATTTTAGCAGTTTTTTACAACACTAAACAAAGCCGATCCATAAACCTCAGCAATCATGCTTCTGGATATTTATCCAGTTGAGTTGAAATTTATGTACACTCAAAAGTTTCTCACAAATGTACATACATGCTTTACTTACAGTTATCAAGAACTAGAACCAACCAGTACATCTTTCAGTAAATGAAAGGATACAGTCATTCTTACAATAAAATGCTATTTAGTGATAACAAAGAGTACATTATCAAACCATCACATGGATGGATTGTGTATGCTATTACTAAGTGAAATAATCTACTGTTAGAAGGTCACATACTATACAACCTGAATTATATGAACTCTGAAAAGAGCAAAATGATAAGGATCAGTAGTTGCCAAATGTTCAAGTATATGAAGCATAGGAGATTTTTTAGGGGACAGTGAAACTATTCTGCATGATATGATAGTGTGAGAAACATAATATTACATATTTGCAAATAATGAAATAATTCTACAATACTAAGAATAAATCTTAAAATATATAAAGTTTCAAAATCAATTAGGAGCTTAAAAAGCCCAAAATGCAATGCAGACAGTAGCAGAGCAAAATTCCATTGGAAGGTTCAGGAAAGGTGGTACCCTAAGTATCTTGGGGAACACTGAAGACCATAAAAGACAAAAGAAATGATAGAACTATGTAGTAGTTGTAGGGTTGGGGTTTTGGGGGGTTTGTTTGTTTGGTTGGTTGGTTGGGTTTTTTTTGGTACCAGGGATCGAACTCACAACTGTGCTTGCCAGGTAGGCACTTACACCACTGTGTTAAATCCCTGGGCCTACATGGTAGTTGTTAAAGGTATTACCCAATGAGTACAAGTTAATTCTAAAACCACTGTACCTGTGTAGTAGGATTGAACAAATAGAGCTAGAATAACCTATGTGGCACTAGAAAGAAGTAAGAGATATCAGGATGAATTCATGTTCAGTTTAATGTAGATGCAGATACACACACACACACACACACACACACGATGTGTTTATGAGCACAGATTGGTACACACATCTTGTTATGGATTAAAAACTGCTGATCAACTTAACATCAGCGGAATTAAATCAGCATGGTGCTGAGTGTAGATGGCCCATCTGAAGAAAGCTGCCAGCATAAAAGGAGAAGCGGAGAGGAAGACTGTGGTGTTATGTGTTCTCCTATGTGCCTGTTTGGAGCCACTGGTTCTCCTGGAAGAGCTGGTCATGCTAGCTTCTCTGATATGAATTCAGTCATTATTATCAGAGCTCAGGACCTTGTCACTGAGAGTGGCTGCAGTTCACTTTGGGGGAGCTGGTCCTTATACTGAGCATTGTTTCCTGGCTCTGGAGAGGAAGATGTTTGCTGTTTAATCTGCAGGAGATGCTTGCTATGCTGGCTTCCTAACATGTACCCAACTGTTCTCATCCTTGGAGGAGCTTGGGACCTGCTTGTTGATGAGGATGGCTGTGGTACTTTTGGGGGGAGCCCTGGTCCTTATTCTAAGCATCATTTCTTGGCTCCAGTGTAGAAAACTTAACTTGATATCACAGATCCTTCACCCGATGGCACAGACTTTCTAGAGTCCACCGCTGACCTTAGGACCTTCCCAGTTCAGATACATAAAAAAAACTTGCATGGGTCATTGTGGGCTCTAGGCCTCAGGTAGACTCATGGGGGCCATTGAGATGGGCTCTTGGTCTTCAACTGGAATCATGTAGGACATTACTTTGGGATCCAGGCCCTTGGCTGGATTTTCTAGGTCTTTAGTGTGGTGAATAGATTTCCTGCATTTTCTTGTATTTAACTCTGGGTGATCATCATATAATAATAATATAAATTCTCTGTCCTGTATATAATTTAGTGTGGTGAATAGATTTCCGCATTTTCTTGTAATGATTAGGACTTGTCAAAAGGACACAGGGAAGCCTTAAAGGGGCTCTTTTTGACTAACGAAGAAATCTGAGGGTCAAAAAAAATCAAAATAATGGATTATACACCACTGACAAACACTGACAAACAGAAAATCTGAATCCATAATTTGAGAAATGAAGACATACTAAAAATAAAGTTTTACAGTGGATATTTATTAATTACAAAAGAGAAAATAGTATCTGGCCGGCATTAGCTTAACTAAGTGATCAGTGATCTTAGTAATAAGGCAGATCAAAATAGTGCTACCTGACAGGATGCTAGAAGGATGAACTATCACTACAATTTTTCTGCTAAAAATTCAGAACTTAATATGATCATGAGTAAGCAAAAGACTGTCACAAATCCAAGGACATTTGAAAAAACAACTAGTCTCATCTTTAAAAATATCGGCTTATAAAAGTCAAGAAAAAGACCAAGGAAAGGTTGTTTCAAAGTGTAGGAGAGTGAGGGTTCCTGACAAGCCAATGAAAGGGAAAAGAACTGGATGCTCTCACTAAGCAGGAAATTATTGGGACAATTATTACAACTCAAACAGGATTATAGGGTTATTGGATGATAATGTAGCTATGTTAATTCCTGATTTTGAGAGTTTATTGTGCTAATAGGTAATGCTCTGCAAGTACATCAATACTCTGATAGTTTCAGAGGAACAAAATACAAATTTAAAAGCTACAGACAACCTAGAAAAACTTCTAATTCAATTTGCTAAACAGAAAATGCATCCATTACACAAAAAAGTACTACGTGGAGGGGGGATGTCATGTTAGGCCTTAGAAGCTACAGGAAAATAAATTATTTGTTCTTCACTGTAAAGTTGAGATTGCTTCAGAGTATTTCAACATTTCAATAAGAATTTTAGATAAAACAGTATTCAATTATTTTTACCATCTACAGAAAACAACATTTGAAATCAGATATTGAAAATAGCTCGTAAATAAAGCTCAGGAGGATTGTATTTTTTTATTTCTCACAACTAAGAGAAAAATTCAGAGCCACCAGAGAATTGTGCCTTGTGCTTGTCAGTTGCAAGGGACCATTTGATCATCAAAGTACACATTTATTTCTGCTTCCTGCATAAAATTTCATCTGCAGTTTGGTCAATGTTTTCCTGAACACAGCATCAAGGACAATTTCATGCATAATAATTGCAGAAAAGAAGTCATCATGGAAAACTCTTAACTATTATTCACTATTTACCAAGCATTGTTCTCAGCACATGACATACATTAACTCATTTGATTGGTGGAAGTTTATAAGGAAATAAGCAAACTAATATATACAAATATTATGCCATTTACTCAAGATCTTGCAAATAGTGGAAATCAAAGTCAGAACTTAAAGGTGAAGTATTTTTGCTCAAAGTCACATTAAATAAATATGTGTAATTTAACAAATTATATTAATGTATATTCTACATAAAAATAAGTATCATATTAAATTGCTATTTTAAAACATTCAAAACGTAGTACGAGTTTGGATTCCTAGAAAATTTTATATATAAAGAGGAGGAGTTTATTATAACTCTAAGAGGAACGTAAGTCACACAATAACTTTATGTGTCAGTTTGACAGGGTGAAGGGATGCCCAGATAGATGATATTATAACCCAGGGTTTCTATGAGGGTGTTTCCAGAGAAGATTAGTATTTGGATCTGTAGATTAATATATTAGTCACTTCCCCCGTGCTGGAAAAAATACCTGACAGTAATAATTTAAAGAAGTGTGGTTCATTTAGGTTTACAGTTTTAGAAGCTTTAATCCATGATCGATCAGCCCCAAGGCAGAAACAGCATGGCATAAAGGCTGGGCAGAGGAAAATGCCCAGCTCATAGCAGCAAGAAAACAGACAGAAGACAGGGCTGACCCTGGGACAAGAAGATGATGTTACAGATCAAGCCCCCAGTGACGCACATCCTTCATCCCTGCCAGTCTCCATCTCTCAACAGTGCATTCAGCTAGGACTCATCAACAGATTAATCCACTGATGAGGGTTCCACCATGACAGAATCACCTTTCAAAAGCCCCACCTCTGAACACATGAAAATTTTGAGAAACATTTTAGCCCAAGACCACTGTATTAAATAAAATATACGTGAATTTAAAATCTGTTGAAAGTCTGTATTGAAAAAGAGACAGAAAAATGAAATTTTACTGCCTCTTCTGAGATGAGACCATCCCTTTCGCTTCCTCTCTGACATGTAAGCTTTCAGTTCTTAGAGGCCTTTAAAACTTGCCAGCAGCCTTCCAAGTTCTAAGGCCTCCAAATAAGTTATTTGCTCCCTTGATTTTAAAATATTTGGACACAGACAGAATTGCATTGTCAGTTTTCCTAGCTTCTAGCATGCGTAGAGCCTATCAAGAGACTTTCCACCTCCACAATATAAAAGGAAACATTCATAATGAATTTCTTCCTATATATCTCTGAATTGGTTCTGATTCTCAGAACAAACCTGAATAAAACACATACACATCATATTAAAATATATATGTAATATATATGTAATATATATGTAATATATATATAAAATATATATGTAATATATATGTAATATTTGTAGTTCAGGAAACCTATTCTTTTTCCTTGTCTCTACATTAAAGTTGTAGTTTTAAATAAATAGGAATTTGGGGGGATGAAAGATTTTATGCATCTTGTCTCAGAACCCTGTCAAAACTAAGTTCTGAAAATGCTGTAATATATTCATTCTTTCAATAAAATCTTATTAACAATCTTATTAACAATCTTATTAACTCTTTTTTTGTACTGGAAAATGATCACAAAGAAAAAAAGCAGCTAAGTAAATTAGTAAATTTATTGAAGATTTCACTCATAAATTCAGTTTTAAATATAAGATACAAAATGTCATCTATTAATATATTGTATATGTGTCTATTTTCTCTACTCTGTCCCAAAATATGGTTGTAGGGATGAGGACAAGGACAACATAAGCAAACAATAACAGTAGTAAACAATAATGAAACAAATTTTAGCAAGTTATTGAGGAAAAACACATGAAAATGTAATTCACAAAAATCTAAAATAAACTGCTTTACAAATGACATAGAAATGCTTGAGGTCAAAACAAGAACAAGAGAAAGAAGGAACCACTACAGCAAGATAATATAAACATAGCTAACACAGCCAGGGATTTAGCTCAGTGGTACAAGTGCCTGCAGGGCAAGCACGAGGTCGTGAGTTCAATCCCTGGAACAACAACAAAAAAACAGCTAACAGGTAGTTTATGTGTCAGAAAAATCTTTTTAAAGTTTCTTAACTCCTTACATGCTTTAATCACTTTGTCATCACTGGGATACCCACAGCATGGAGCAGGAGTGGTGTTTTGGCTCACAGCTTTTAGAAGTTTTGGTCTGCCATTGTCTGATCCCAAAGAGCGAAAACATAGTGGGAAGGTCTAGCAGTGGAGAGCTGCTCACTTTATGGCAACTAGAAAACAGAGAAAGAAGCAAGGAGCTGAGGAGGGAGATACACCCTTCCAGACCATGTTCTGAATGCCTGCCTATTCTGAGCAAACCCGTCTCCTAATAGCAAGTCATTTATACTGCCTCCATGATTTAATCACTTTCAAAATACCCTGCATATAAGCTCATCTGGCCACTTAGAGACATTCTTGAACTAAACCATAAAATTTTGTCCCAGTCCCAAAAGATTCATATGCACCTCTTCCTGCAGAATGCATTTAGTGCATCGCTCATAGTTGCTATAGTCTTAACAGTCACAGTATTGCTAAAAAATCTAAGTCCAAAGTCTCCTCTGGGACTCAAAAAAAACTCTTAGTGGAGAGTCCCTGTACAAATAAAAAGAAGTTAAACACTACTAACATATCATGGCACAGGGTAAATATTCCCATTCTGAAAGGGAGAAATATGGGGAAACCAAACAATGGGATTAAAGCAAGACCAAAACTCAGCAAGGTAAATATTAAATCTATGTCCTTCACTGAGGGAAAGTTGTGATAATGAAATGAGAATGCCAGAATGATATAGACAGCCCTGAATCTACATTAGTACTAGGACAGCACTCATTGCTTCTCTCTTGGATTAGATTTCTTACCTCCTGCAGCTGTCCTTTCTGACATTCCACATTCCTGGCTTCTCCAAATTCTTGCAGTCTCTACTGTATATTTGGCTTCATTTTCACAGATTTACTCACTGCCCTCACAGGCACACGCTGCCTGAATTCTCTGGTCTCCTGAAATGTGAGTGGAATCCTTCCTTGCCCCACAACTCTTGCATTCTGAACAGCAGATGGGTGATTTCAAGGTCTGCCACCAGTTCAAGCAGTAACTGGCCTTTGCATCATGTTTGCAGTGGAGTCTGGGTGCTTGTATGGCTGAACTTTGTAAACTGAATCCCAGGAAATCTATTTCCTTGTTAGTGTTTCTCCAGAAGGGTTTCCTGTAACTCTCCGCCCAAAGCAAAGTCTTTCACTTTTAGACTCTTATGTCTACAAAAGGGGGATTTTGCTGTTTTCTGAGATGCCTTCAAGGCATCCTTCCTATTGTCCTGATACAAAGTACTTGGCTTCTTTTGATGTTAATCTTGTCAGCAACCAAGTTGCTAGGGGCCAAAATTTTATAGACACCAATTATATAGACCCCACCTTTACAGGAATTCCCCTTTGGTCCACCAGCAAATTTTTCAAACTATTCAACTTGGATTTTTGCCCTTACTTCTCATGTATCTTCCAAAAATCAGTAGATAAGTGTTGTACTATATCCTGAACATTGAGATCTCTCAAAATTTTCTCCATCATATTAACTGGCTCATTTTACTGCATATCAGTCTCCCATAAAGTTTCAGAACATAAGCAAAATGAAGAAACATTTTCTGCCAGAACACATATATGATGTCGTCTGATTGTCAATTGAGTACTTCTTCCCGACTGAAAACTCTCGACCCTTTTAATTATCATCAATATTTTTATCAACATTCTAGTCTTTTGAACTCTGACCAAAATGTTCCATCAAGTTTGTCTCACAGCACTCTAAAGATTATCTAGCCAGGATCTTCAAACTCCTCATGCAAACCACTTCCAAAGACATCTAAACAATATAGTCAGGTATAGTCACAGCAACAAACCACTTTTTTGGCAACAAAGTCTATATAGCCACTCTTTCTTCTCTGAAACACAGTATCTGAAACCCATAATGCAAAGGAGAGATTTGTCTGGGCTCACAGATTTCAGCACATAGTCAGCTAGCTCCAATCCAGGAAGGCATGATTGAAAGGTCTGTTGGTAGAATGTTCATATCATGGTGTCAAGAAAGCAGAGAGAGAAAAACAAATGACTAGGAAAGGAGATACATCTCCCAAGTCACTTCCCCTGTGACCTTCTGTTTTTTTTTTACACTTGCTTAAAATAAGTCTGCTATATTCTTCCCATGATTCAATTGCCTTCTAAAAGCATTTGAGTACATGTAACATTTGGAGGATGCCCTCAATCTAAATTAGTAGATTTTGCACACTGTGCAAAACCAATAATAAATACATGGTATAAATGCTATATATCAAAGGAAGTATAAATATTCAACTCTGTCATTGTGAACAGCCATAAAATTATAAAGGCCATAGATGATGTAAAAATTTTAAAAAATTAGGAAATATGACATGGTTTGATTTCCAAAGAGCAAGTAAACTGCTTTTCAAATGTTGTCATGGGACAGATTACTATTGCTGTATGGATAATGATGATAGGGAATGTAATGAATGTATTCCAGTGTTCTGATTGTTTCCAAAAATCGACATATCCCAAAAGCAAATTTGAAAACTCCCATAACAACTTACTATTCAGAAAATTTAAGAAAATATAAACACCAAACTAGATCTGTGGGATTACTAACTATTAAGTGTAACTGTCATTTACTGCCATGAACTACAAAAATTAACTCTACAAATAAGGTTACATTTACATGCCATGAACTACAAAAATTAACTCTACAAATAAGGTACAGAGTCAGAAAAATTATTCAATTTATAGATGGTAAAAACATAAACAATTTCTATAATTTCTCCAAAGTCTTATCTTTAACAATCGGCAGAATCAGAATTTGAATTTAAGTAGAATTTGAATTTAGAATCTGCCCTTTAAATCTACTTTTTGTTGTTTTTCTTTTTGGTACCAGGAATTGAAATCAGGATCTTGCGCAAACAAGGCAAGTGCTGTGCCTCTAAGCTATATCCTTTGCCCCTCAAATCTACTTTTACTAGAAAAAGACACAATTAAAATGCTGTTGATAAAGTTCAGAATGCATCAAAATTATGCTACTATCATAAATGCTACATACTACATATGCAAGTACTATCCACTGGCTAAATGAATGCACAGCCATCTATCTATTTATTTTGTGTGTGCCTCAATATCTTTACATGATTTGCAATCTTTACCTAGAACATTTTCCTATAGTTTTTAAAAAAGAGGTCTTTTAAATATTTGTAGTTGAGTTTTGGGATTTTCTCCTCAGATTTTTTCCAAAGTGTACCCTTCCAAAATTTTCAGCACAGATGTCATTTATATACCTAAACATATATCCACATATCTTTCTGCATATGTTCATTTGAAATAACATTTATATAAATTATTTAATTACTTGTATTAGCCATAAAAGAAAAGAAGGCATGGTTTCCATACCATATTCCTACTAAGGTTTTGATAAATGTTTGATGAATAATTGAGTCAATGGATGGTAATAACAACAAAGAAAAAATGTTCTTTAAATGCATAATAGAGGTCTTCATCTTTAACACTTTCAAAATTTTTCATAACACAATGATATAAAAGCTATAAATAGATACTCAAAACATTTTCATTATTTTTCTCTGGTACTCTAATATTAGTATTCATTTCATAAAATAATTGCAAAGATTAAAAAATAACCACTTCACCACAATGCATGCAATATTTAGGAATTGTTTTCTGTATATGTATATATGATCAAAAATCAACCAACATAATTGTTTTGCAATTCTCATGAAAGCCCAATGTATTATTGCTTTATTAGCAGATAAATACAGAAATTTGTTGAAGAATAAGTTGCAAATTTATAATAATTTGAGAGTTACAGAATGTATGCTGCTTCATAGACTTATATGAATATGTGGTATGAACAAATATTTGAGTGAATGTTCATATTTTTAAAAATGTATTATAATAAAAGGTATTGCCATTAATCTCTCTCAAAATACTTCCTCTATCTTCAAAAAAATGATCTCATCATTTTGCCACTGTTTCAAGCATTTCTAGAAATCCTTTTAACAAGTGGCTTAGTTGCACTGTTATGGCTGTCTTAATGTCTGAAATCCATTCAAAATGTTTATTTTTCATGACCATTCCCTCTTTAGTAAAGAGCTAGAAGTCTCCCACTTCCAGAACTGGTGAATAAGGTGGATGATGACACATTATAACATTTTTGTTTAACTGAAATTGCCATATACTTTTTCAATAGATTTAGGACATCAAGGTGGTTGGAAAGAGATAAAAAAGAGGATTTTCAGAACCCTTCATAAAGTGGCAAGAACAATGGGATAGTGCATTTGAAGTGAGAGGAAATGTTTTGAGAGGTATTAATGATAAGTTGCTTTTGACTGTAAATTTAAAACTTTTTAGCTAAACATTCATCTATTGTACAGAAAGGTAACTACAGATAACAGTAATGTTTGATGTGTTTTAAAAGATAAATGAAGTTTTTAAAAATGCTTCTATCATAAAAAAAAAATGATTTATGTGGGGCCAGGGATCTAGCTCAGTGGCACAGTGCCTGCTTGGCAAGCATGAGGTCCTGAGTTCAATTCCTAGTACCCCCCCAAAATGATTAAGAAGACATATATGTTTGCCTTGATTTGGACATAATACAAATTACCTATGTGTTGAAACATTATATGATATACCATAAGTATGGTCAATTCTTATGTACCACTTAAAAGTGCAAATGAAATTTAAATATATATCTCAAAAAGATATTTTAATTAAATTTTTACTATTTCTAAACAGCATCATGGCTTTGCAGGTCACGTATACCTGGAAGTCTATAATGAAATGAAAATGTAAGTCCTTTCCTCACTCCATGCTTTCACCATACTTAGTTTTCGTACAATTGGTATATTCTTTCCTGATACACAGATATTCATTAGCTATAATGAATTCAACCACCTTAATAAAAGCTCTTTCAGAGTAGTAACTACTGGCTTCAGGGAAAGTGGGAATTATTTTCAAATAAGAAATAACATTTTTGTTTGTTTGTTTCTTTTTGGTTCTGGGGATTGAGCTCAGTGCTTTACACATTCTATGCACTACGTAAGTATCCACTCAACACTAACTCAAGGAAGATTTTTCAGTATCTACAAATCATACCATTCTGAACATTCTCTCATTCCTACCACTCATTTTGCCTGTTTTATTTAAGTTCTGTGTATTGCAGATCCTAGCTTTAATCAAAATAGAAAGGTTGTCAACTACTGAATTAAAGGCAACTAATATGGAATGCTGATTCACGCTTAACCATCTGTTTAGATGGAATTCCTTTTCTACTAAAGACATTACCAATTCCAAGGAAAAGGGAAGAGGAAAACTAGCATGAGGGTGGTGACTTGTAATAGGTCAGGAATAATTTCCATAAGAGCCACTTGAAGTGACCATATAAAGTACAGTTCTCAGTGGAACAAGTATTAGTAGCACAATTTGTAATAGCTAAACCTTGGAAACAATGCAAATGCCCAACATCTGAGAAATGGATAAAAAAAAAAAAGATGTGCTCTTTTTATGTAATGGAGTATTCCTCAGCCATAAAGAACTACAAATTTGAGACTTTTAAGGTAAATGGATGCAATTTGAGATGATTCTCAGAAGTGAAACAAATCAGACTCATATGTGTACACATCATATTGTCTCCCTGATGTGAGACACTGAAATAGCAAATAAGATCCAAAATGTACAATAGGTATTGTAAAATGGGAAGAAATTGTTTAAAAGCAAAAGGAACTAGGGTAGAGGAAAGGAGAAATGAAGGAAGGGAAAAAATACAAGACAGTTATACTACTAGTTTCTCTCAGTTCACTGAAAAGTTTTTTCTAATATCATATGGAAATTTTTGTATGCTTATATCTTACACTCTGAGTAGCTACTTTGAAGATAATATGCAATGTTTTAACTATTGTTATTCTATTTTGTTTTGAAATTTTGTTATATTTTTTCTATAAAATAAAAAAAACAATAATATCAGATATTCAAGAGCAAATGTACACTTGGTATATATAATGGACATAATGGATAATCTTATAAAAATCTCAATATAAACAATGGACATAAATATGTAAACTTTAGAAACCATTTAATATACAAAACACTTTAGGGTAATTATACATACGCCCAAATGCTAAACAATAAGGAATTTGTTATAATTTTAAAATTATTGTAAGCAATGTTATAGAAAAAATAATAAATCTTAAATACTCATATCATTCTTGAAATTAACTTTCAATATGTCAACATACAAAATAAATTTTATGATATAAAAAATTAGTATAAGTAACACGTGTTAGTCTTCTGTTATTGTAACGCAGTACTTGAGATAATCATCCTAAATAAAGGAGAGGTTTACTTTTGCTCAGCTCTGGAAGATACACTCCATAATCCAGTAGCCTCATTGCTTTGGGGAGTTTGTTGACATGCAGCATCATCTCAAGAAGTGTTTCACAGAACAAAATCTTGCATGCCACAGGAAGTGGAAAAGAGTAAGAGGGAGGAACCAGGGCCCCACAATCCACTTTTTGGTTGTGGCCCTACTAGGTTACACCTCCTAGTAAGATTTCATCTTTTAATGGTTGCACCACCTTCCAGTTACACTCCAGGTGTGTGACACACCCTTTAACACATGGGCTACTGGGGCACATTTAAGATGGAAACTATAGTATAGTATAAAAATTCCTCAGGATATTTCCTAATATAAATACTTTCTTCTCTTTTTTGCCTACTTAGGTTGGTAACAACTTTCTCTTCACTGAAAAAGTAAAATCAAGATAGGATAGTGACCTGACAGGAAACAAAACTCTATCAACTCAAAGAAGGATAAACCATAAACGCTTCTTATGCTTTCATGTGACTGTATCTTTGCTCAAGTGTCATTCATTCTTCTTACCTACAACTTCACAAATCTCACCCTGTAGACAAAAGACTGTTCTCAAAATTCAAATTCAATTAAGCAACAGTCCTGTTTTGGACAGTCAAGACTGTTTTTCATGGATTACAAAAAAAAAAGAAAGAATATTTCCCAACAAGCATGATTATCTAAGGTTTAAAGAAGACTTAGTGTTGAGAAATCAAAAAACAACTCATTAGAGAAATGCGTAGATCATCCTTAAATTCACAGATCATGAATGTTTGTGTCATTAAGTAGAAAAACCAAACATGCAGAAGCCACATAATTTACAGAAAGTTTACCAGAATGATGCCAGCACTCAACCCAAATACAAATAAAAATTTGATTAAAGGCTTTATAGCCAATGAAGCTCATTTAAATTCACTCGTGGGGGAAAATGTAATTTTCAAATTAAGCTATTACAAGTCTTACTGTTTTTCAACTAAATTAATTCTATTAACTTCATGGTTTAAGTGTATAATACTATCTAGAATGTGTTTACTGCTAATAATTTAACAGTTCATTTCATTATTTTAATGTCATTAATCAATTACTGATAAAACATACTTTGTAAATCATGATTATCGATTTGTTGCAATGTCAGTTTCTTTAAAAATGACCAGATTCTTGTCTATGTAGTGTAATAACTATTTTATTATTATTTTAAATTGTCCTAAGGCACATGAATTTTGTATAAAAAAGAATCAAAATACCCAATTTATTGTTGAAGAGCCAAAGAATGGTACTCACCAAAAAAACCTTTTAGAATGCCACTATCTCAGAAAATAAAGTGATTTTAATTCTGTAAGTGTATTTTTCTGACAGATATAAAAAATGTAGTGGTATAAGTTACTGAGATCTAATCATATCTTATAAAATACACATTAAGGAAATTGAGAATGAAGAATTATATTTACAGAATTTAGTTTCTAAAGATATGGCAAGATAGGCAAAATATTTGCCAGAATATTTGCTCAACAATCACAATAACAGATAACAATAATTGTTGAATCTAAATTTAGAGGTTTATATACTTCTTTATCTTTCTTTTTTATATTTTTGAAAATTCTGGCAAAATATCAAAAAGTGAATGGCTCTAGTAACAGAGTTCCTTTTAAATCTTTGAGCAATGACCAACCTTCAATATGCCATTCTTTATTTCAGTGCTGAAGATTAAACCAGGGCCTTTACAGGCTAGGTAAGGACGCTACCACTGAGTAGCAACTTCACCACATCAAGACATTGTAGTTGAGTGATAATAAAAACTCCAAGTAAAACATCTATCATGCTGTGATTTCTGCATTGATGCTGTATAGTATGGAGATACATGTATCTCCATGTATCCATTCACTATCTATAAATACTCTTCTTAGAAAGGCCACATGAGTTAGAAGCCTGCATAACAGTCATGCAATAGAAGCAATGAAATAGAGAATTAACAGTATCAAAGTGACAGTCAAAGAACTGGGTCACTATCCCTCTAAAACACAAACAACCCAATGTCATCACTTTGAGTTCATTCCAGTTAGTATAATTTTAGGACTAATCCTTGGAAAATAAAGCATTAACTTCCCTTGGTACATTAATACATATGTAAACTAGGCCACTTATTTAAAATGTTGTTGTAGTATCCATCTCTAGAATATAAAAAGAAAGAAATCTACCAGCCTGCTTCCCAGGAAAAAAGATAACATTTTTTTTTCTTAGAATTATTAAAATCTCTGACAAGGTTCTAAGGATATACACTACGTGAAGCATTAGGATGAGTGACTGTGACATTTCAAAGATGAGTAGCTCTGTCCTTCCAACCGTCCAATAGAAACTCCATTACAGTCTGATGGGGCTGAAAAGACAGGGCGTCTATTCCCTAGGAGTCATGTACTTTGGGTATATTCCCAGAAGGATGAAGATATCAACACTTCCTATCCCCTCGCCTAGCTATACATTATAGTAAATTAAATTCAGGAATCATGATTAA
Organism: Dolichotis patagonum; assembly: GCA_004027295.1. Classification (NCBI taxonomy): domain Eukaryota; kingdom Metazoa; phylum Chordata; class Mammalia; order Rodentia; family Caviidae; genus Dolichotis; species Dolichotis patagonum. The sequence goes on from PVJX010000205.1 coordinate 321,766, forward strand.
CTAATCTAACTTTCATTCGCAGAAAAGATGATAACTTGACTAACAGGGTTCTATTTGCTCTTGTTGCCTCATTCATAGAACAGAAGATCCATGATAATGAAGACAAGCCAAGGAAATAAAGGAGAACCATAGGAGTATCACAGTGAGAAAAGAACACCACTGTCACTCTTCTCATCAAAAGACCATGGTTCAAAGATTCCTCCCAAGGAGAAAAGTTATCATGAAACAAGGAGCCTCAAAGCTCTCCCCAAAGCTGCTTAATGAAGTGCTCAATAACATTGTAGCTGGTAAAAAGAGAAGGGGCTAAGAAAGGGTCAAGAAACTTGTTTGTCTTAAATATAAACTTTATGCATATCATGACATTTAAAAAGCTAAGAATATAATATTTACTTATCTCTGCTGCTGAGAGATTCTCATCAAAGTATGGACCTTCAGAGTACAGGTCAGATATAACGGATTTACCAAAGCACAGAAGAATACAAAGCTTAATTTGGATTTTATACTTTCTTTAGTAATATTTGCTTTCCAGAGACCTGACTAGAAAGAAATGTAGTTGCCATGGAAATGAGTGAAATGATGAATCATGAAGCTTTTAGAGGTAAACAATGTACATAATAAGGAAGGTCTATTTTATTAGTTTTTTTAAAAAATATTAAATTTAATTGCACAGGATACATTGATTAGTATAGTCAAAGTCACATTATATAAATACAATGTGGAAAATAATACAATGTTGCAAGAAAACTAAACAATTAAAATAAGTATGTACACAGGCTAAATATTTGATATCACTGAATATATTGTGAATCATAAGCTCTCTAAATCAAATAACAACTTATTTATGTATTTGCAAATGTTCTCTTGTCTAATTCAGCCCCTTACAAAACATTTCCTCTTTCAGTTACAATATTCAATTATTTTTAAGCTCAATATGCAGTAGATAATGAAATGAATAGATAAAAAATTAAAATAAAATTGAACTGGATACCTATAAAAATAAATCAACCTTGCATGCTCCCACAATGGTAGCAGATCTTGCCTGTGTTAGCTTATGTCAGAATAACTAAGTGTAGAATTCCTAATTCAATAGAAAGTATAGTAGGGGACAATCTATTAGATAATCTCAAAATGCAGTATGAAATCTTTATTTACTCTCATTTCAAATAATTAAAAATCCATGCAATATTAGCAGATTCCTCAAGTGAAAAGTAAATAACAATAATCTTCTACACTCTATGGCACATTTTTAATCATAGATATATATTGGCTTATATAGAAACTATCCCTTTCAAGTAATTTCAAGGTGACTTTCTTCATAATTCGTATAAAAACCACACTACATCACTGGAATGATTTGTAACTGTGATTAGTAGGACAGCAGACAGTGCTATCATGGAATCTTCTGATGTCAAGCTAAATTATTTTGTTTATGGCTACTGTCTGATTTAAAATCTCTTGATGATACTGAGAATTATATATATTTTTATTTTTTATTCTAAAACTAATTTTAAGCATTCTTTTGCAATTATAGAAAAGGAAGTAACAAAAAGACTAATCAACTAAGATGTAACCTAACTACAATGTATGTTTTCTAAATCTTAAAACATATTTGCCAAATTGCATTTCCATCTGTGATACTAAATTAAATTAAAACTTCATTTTTAATTTAAATCAAAACCTCATTTCTAATTTAAACTTTTATGTGTGACAATTTTCTGAAAGCCCTCTCCATGAAAATTGAAAATTTTCTCATACACTAATTATAGTAGGATTTAAGGTTTCTCCAATTATAACTTACTTGACTTGATGAATCACATTTATTCTCCAAGAATATTCTAAGGTTAATAAATAATACAAAACACACTAGACTGTTATGGAAGGTCAAAAAATATAATTTTCTAGTGACAGAATGAAATATTAGAGAATGGAATACTGTTCAAAAGATTGTGTGTGGTGTTTGAAGTTGCCCACCGTGATAGAATAATCAGTAACTAACTGGGAAGACCTTCATTTGATCATTCATGCCTTGTTGCTCATGAACACTATTACATATTCTCTTGGTTTCTCAGTAGGTTTTCTTTGAAGTTGGCACATGGAACATGTTTCTGCATGAAGAATTATAATTCACAAAAAATGTGATACTGATGTGTAACTATGATATTAAAAAAGATGCAAACTTTCTCATTACTCACCAACTGCTCCCTGATGTCAGTTTACAAGTACATGTTTATCATATACAAATGGTTGACTCTTTTTGAGAAGTCAGTTTTTCCAAATGTCAATCACATGCTATTGACCAGGTAGTTAGAGAAACAGTTTAAATTATGGACAGTAGGGCTGGGGATTTAGCTTAGGGGCATAAGAACCTGCCTGGCAAATGCGAGGTCATGAGTTTGATCCCTGGTACCCCCCAAAAGAATTACGGACAGTACAGCATACATGAGCTATTCATAAAAAAGTAAAAATAATTTTTTTCATACAAATACAAAGTTAGAATAAATCGAAACAGCTTTCATTGAGTATATCAGTTTGTAGTTAATGAAAACACTTCCTGAGTCAAAATTAAAACTTAGAATCCTAATGCCATGAATGTTAGTACTTTCCAGATTTCTAAATATGTAGCAAGCATGAAGCAGAACATGTGTATCAACCTGCAAGGAGAGTTTTTTGCATTACCACAAGGAGGCATATCCAAAAGCATTGAGGTGGTTTGTGTTTACAAATATCCACACTTCTAAAGAAAATCCTTCAATATATGAAGGACAATGAACCTGACAGCTTTTACATCAGTCTACGATAAAGGACACACACACACACACACACACATTCTTTTGAAAAAAAATTAAAATCAATTCTAAGGATGAAAACAAGATGAAATTTACATGGAGACATTGAGACATTACTGACAGAATTACCAATCTTCCACTCCGAAAAAATGTTCAGATTCTCTCCATAACCATTGATTAAAACCTACTATGGATTGTTTGGGCATGGTGGTGCATGCCTGTAATTCCAACACTCAGCAGGCTGAGGCAGGAAGATCACTGCAAATTTGACCCAGCCTGGGGTACAAACTTCAAGGTTAGTCTGAACAGGATAGCAAAAACCTGTCTCAAAACACACACACGTACACATGCGTGCGCGGGAAACAAAGAAAGAAAAAGAAAGAAACAAACAAACATAGATTCACTATGGACTAAGAGTTACAAAGGAACTGAGAATATAAAGATAAATAAAGCAAAACTTTTTACTCAAATAGCAGGTAAACCAGGCACATAACTATGGAACAAGAAATCAATAAAAACAATATGCTACCATCAATAGAATGAAGAAAATAAGATTACTTCAAAAAATGCAGAAATAGTATTTGATAAAATTCAATATTCCTTCTTGATAAAAATTCTGAATTAATTAGGTACAAAGGAACACATTTCAGTACAATGAAGTTTGCTTATACTAAACCAACAGCAGACATTCTACTGAATGAAGAAAAGCTGAAACTGTTCTCTATTTGACAGAGAAAAAGACAAGGATATCCACTTAAACTACTTTTATAAAGTATAGTTTTGGAAAGTCTATCCAGATTAATCCAGTGAGAAAAAAGTATATAAGTTGAAAAAGAAGTCCAATTGTCTGTTTGCAGATGGCATGATGTTATATGTTCAAAATAAACACAAAAATATTTTTAGTCCTAACGAATAAGTATGAGTAAGCTTCAGCATACAAAATTAATATACAAAACTCAGCAGCATTCTTATACACAAATGCCAAATTAACTGATGTAGGAATTAAGAAACTAATATCACGTGTAATAGCTACAAAAATAAAATAACTACCAATAATTTAAACCAAAAAGATTAAATCCTTCTAACATGAAAACTATAAAATAAATGCAGGCCAACATAAAATGGAAAGATATTCCATATTCATGGACTGCATAAATTTAAAAATGTTCATACAACCTAACACAATCTAAAGATTTGAGACAAATTATATCAAAATACCAAGGATATTCATCAAAGAACTAGAAAAAAATTTAAGAATTTCTATAGAAAAATAAAAACTTTAAATAGTCAATATCATTTTGAGCAAAAAATAAAAAAGCATAATAGATAACACAATCTAACTTTAAAATATACTATAAGGTGACAGTCAATAAAACATTGTGGAATTAGCAAAAAAACAGATCAAAGAAACACAGTAGGGACCCCATAAGTAAACTCACATATACAGCCAAGCAATTTTTAATAAAGATGCTAGAAACACACATTGGAGAAAGGACAATCATTTCAACAAATTATACTTGGAAAACTGGGCACCACCTACAGAACATGAAACAGATCCTTTTCTTTCACTGGTTAAAGAAATCAGCTCAAACTGGATTAAATACCGATGGTTTATAGACCAAAGATGTCCCCTAACAGTCTCCTTTCAGATGTTGGGCTTTTGCAAAATAATTAGATGATCAAGGATCTATACTCATCAATGAATTAATTCACTGTTTATTCATAGCTGATGGCACTGTTCAACAACAAGCAGTTACTTTGTTCTGCAAAGATACCTGGGTTAAGTGTACAGTGTTTAGAAGAGGAAATAACAAAATAGCAACTGCAATATAATTTACATTCTTATTTAATTTAAAATGTTCATCTCTTCAAATGTACATATCAGAAAGGGAGGAGTCTCTAAGTCATATTGTAGCAATAATTGATTTTTAATCTAACCATTAGAGCAATAAAGATAAATTGATTTGAGTATTTGAGTAATGAAGTTTATTAAGTATAAAAACACTTACAAAGACACAATTAGGGGTTAATTCCACACCTGTCAATCTTGTTCTACACTCAAGACATCTAACCTAACCACTGTACTCAAATGCACCATATACTTAACTCCAATTTCTATGTATCTGCTGTAAGTTAGGAATGCAAAGCATCCATGTTGAAAATCTAGAATACAAAATAAAACACCTCTCAAATCTTAAAATATAAGTTGACTGAAAATAGTGAAAGATTATCTGGTAATATGATCTACTGGTGTTCAGTCATGTGATACATAAAGTAATGAGAACATTTACCCAAGACTTCTTAGTGAAATCCAAAGCTTTTTGCTAAAAAGTTGTTTTTAGATTGAGTTTTCTTTTTAAAAGAATATTTTCTCATTTGTTGTGTTCTATCTTTTTAAAAAATGTGAAAACTGTTTTTATTGAGATGTATTCCTTCAAAACAGTTAAATCACATATGGGAAAATTATCTTACACATGCAAATTTTGGGTGTCTTTGAAGTTATTATGATCCACATTCTCTAGTTGAACTTCTAGCAATTTCTGACTCCACAAGCTGAACATCTTTGTTTGCTTTTCTACTATAGAAACTACTTACATCTCTTTAGCAGCTGAAATTAACTTAAAGAAATTTGACAGGAATGCAAATTATCTCAGTTATAACAAGTAAGTGAATTTTGTCTTATGGAGATCCAACTGATTTATGGCTTATAGAATAGACAATAAATATGGCATTTTATGACCCACTGATCAATTTTGTATTTACTAGCAAATTAATTTCTATATTCTTACACACACATCATTTCTTCAAATTTTTCTTTCTACTATATTTAACATCTTACTGATTTCAACACTAATTAATGAATTAAATATTTATGCATTAATTTTAAGAGAGCAGTGAGTTTATTTTTTCTTTATCTCAAGGTAGTGAGGTAGCATAGAAAAAAATGTCTAGAAAGTTATCATTTAGACCATCCAAACCTCATTTTATCAATATCACAGCATTAATAAAATAAATTTATAGTCACAACCATACATTAATATAGATTAACTGAATATATTCATATCAACAACCAAAAATAGATAATCAAAACTAAAGTGAGTAAAACCAATTAAAAGTATACGTGTGTGTATGTGTGTGTGTGTGTGTATGTAATATAACCTCTGAGAAAAAAAGAAATGTTAAACAGAATGAGTATTAGCTAAAATGTTGAAGAATATATCCTTAGTCAGAGTGGAGCTATTATTATAATGAAAACTATACTTAATATGAAAATTACCTTAGAAGTTAAGTGAAAACACATTGGAGTGGGAAAAACATTCAGTTGGAAATCTCAGCACAAAATAAAATGAACTATCTTCACATTTTAGGGTAAATGCAACATACAATCAATGTTTTGATTTTTCATACCGTATAAGAAATTATCAAATATTTTATCTATAAAATAAAATGCATATAAAAAGTGTGATTTAAGAAAGAAAAATATTACAAAAGAAAATATGAATCACAATCATTTCAAAATAAAGTTAGAAATTTACTGATATTGATTCACTAGTGCCAAAAGATTGACTTAATTTATGTTTCAAGGAATGTATTATTCAGATTACTCAACTTTTCACCTTACCAAGTCAGTGATATATATAGACAGAGTCACCATTCACACATGCAGAAGAAGTCAAAGCTATATTTGTCTCTGAGCACAAATGTTTTCTTCTGTAATCATATTAGGGACAATTCTGAGTATAAGACCAACAAACATCATATTTTTCAAAAATAACAATGTTTCTGTGTTTTAATGTTTTGCTATTTAATATTTATGTTTATGCAAAAGTTGTCAGGCTAAAATTTTAAATTTTAAAAAGTCATTGTAAAAATGGTACATGAATTGTCAAGTTATTAGCATGTATTTTGAATTTATTATACATATATATACACCCATGCACAGTAAGTGTGTATATGTGTATACATAGGCTTACATATGTACATGTACACATACATAGAACAGAAACTGTACAGAAACCTTCTAAACTACTAACAGTAACTGGAAATTGCAGTTCCAGTTAATGACGAGTATGCTTGGTCATCTTCATAGTTTTGTTAATTTTCACAGTGTGTGATATATATTATATACCATGCCTTTTATTTATCACACATGTGTTACATAGCTTCTGTATTCAATCATGCCATCTGCCATTTCTCTACTACGGTATTTCAAACTTTCATGAAGAATCTCGAGTCCTACTTTTCTCACCATTTGTTTCTATTTTGTAAATGAGTTGAGTTCACTGAATGTGGTTCACAGATTTCCGGGTAGGGCAGACTCCCTTATGAGGAACTTGTCCGTGATACCTTATAAATGCTTTACATCTTGTTAAGCCCCTTTTGAATCCCACAACATAACTTCACTGCTATTAGAAGGAATCCCCTCTGAAGCCCTGCCAATGACCATCTAGCAGCATGCTGCATAGACATTAGCAAAGTCAGCATGGAACCAATTATTTTCAAGGAATTTAAGCAGCATGCTTTCTAGAAGCCAATGGCCTTGTAGTAATAGACACTTATGTTCTGATTATTATATTCCTTGAGTTCTGAGTGATTACAAAATAAACATGTAAAAGGAAAATGGCAATTGTAACGGCATTTTGTTGCACTTCAATGAGTGAGAAGTATTAGCATTATCTAGCAGTTAGGAAAGTTCCAAGCAAATGAACTGCAGTCAGAAGATTCTTGGAAGATGTTGACTTTAATGAATTTGAGCTTCTTAGTCTCTCAGTTTGCACCTGTCCACCTGTGCTGTGTACACAGAGATTGGGAAGAGCAAGCCTACAAGGATACAAGTGAGACAGTGTCTGTGGATCAGATATAAATTTGGAGAACAGAATCAAAGAGGTCCGAGATGGGAATTAAAGGGTCAAAGTAGGCCTGTTCTTAGAGCACAAGGACTTAGTAATTACTGAAGCAGTGGATGGAGACCATCCTATTTGTTAGACTAAAACCTGAGAACAAGAAGCAAGAAGGCTGCCTTTAGTGAATCCCCAGGTATGCAGAGTAAAACTGCATGTGTCACAAACTTGTCACCATCAATTCAGGTGCATCACAACTGCATACAAAGGAAAGTTACCATGAATTCAGCCCAATCAAACTTCAATTAACAACACATCAATCCATTTAAGGAAAGGAAGACATGGTAACACATACCTGTAATCCCAGCCTCTTGGAAGGCTGGAGATCCTTAAGAGATTAAAAGTTAGAGGCCAGCTTGGGCAACTTTGTGACTTAGCAAGACTGTCTCCAAATAAAAACTAAAAGGATTGGTGATGTAGATCAGTGTGAAGGCTCTGAGTTCAAGTTCCTTTATTGTAAGAGAAGGTGAGGGACAGAGATAGAAGAGGAGGGAGGAAAAGGGAGAGAGAGAGAGAGAGAGAGAGAGAGAGAGAGAGAGAGATCATAAAATAAGTTATTGGAACTACAATACATTATCAAGCTAAAAATACTCTAAAGTACAGAAGTTATTGATGAGACATGAATTAAAAGAACATCATAAAACACTCAAATCTTTCAATGACTTCTCTTATTTTTCAAAGTAAAATTTAATGGCTTGCAATATCCACTATTATTTCACATTCTAACATTCTCTGATATGAATGCTGCCTGCTGTCCCCTTACTCTATTCGGCACATTTCTTACACTGTATGCATGATCATGCCTGCAGACATTTGCTGTTGCTATTCCCTCTACATACAGGAGTCTTAACCCAGAGAGCCTATTGTTTTAATCACTTACTTTGTTCAACTGTCACTTCATTCATATGTGTTTGAATTCTTTACAAAAGCCACTAGCTATGCTATTCTCAAAGCCTCACCATCTTTATTCCCTTTTAAAGCATATATTATTATCTAGTGTATTTTTAACTATTGATCTTAAAAATTTTATATTCTCTCCAATAAGAAGAAACTCTCCCTGTACTCTATGTCTGTTCTACTTGCTTTTCAATCCTGAGTGCGAAAAGAGAGTCTGACAGGATTCATATTCAACAAATTTATAGTTATCAATGAATAATGAATATGTAAATCTCTTATTTTTCTCATTGCTGAGACAAAATACTCAACATCCAAGGTTAAAGGAAGAAAGGTTTACCTCATTTTGGCCCACAGTTTGTAGAAGTTTCAGTCCATAGTCAACAGGCAAGATGGCATGGCAGTGGGGCATCACAGAGGAGAAACAGTTCATGAAAAAACAGGCAGAAAGCTACAGGGCAGTGAAGTAGCAGAAGCAGCAGCAGCAGCTTTCTCTCCTTTATATTTCATTGAGACTATGTTTTAAGTGGGTAGCACTCACAATCGGCGTGGGGGACCCTTAATCCCAGCATCATACACCCTAGATCCAGCCACCTCTAAAAAGCACCACATATAACATAAATTTTACTTTGAGGTACCATAACAGTGTGTGAATGAATGAATGAATGAATGAATGAATTTCAAGTTTCAAATAAAACTAGTCTCTCATCCTCAGTTCTTGATACATTGCTGATCACCATTACACAGCCCTGGGAAGCATTTTGGAAATGAATCATGGCTGTATATGTGTATGACTACTGGAATCATGATTTAAAATGTAGCTAAAATCAGTGACTACTAGGCAAATATTTACTAGAGTGTCAGCCCCTATTATTTAATAATTCCTTACTTTTTCTACAATCTCTTCTTATACGCAGAGTGTAATTCTCTGTCCCAGTGATTTTAGTCTCAATCATGATCATATAACTTGCTGTATTCAGAAGAACATCACTGATTTTTGCTGCATTTGGGCAGAGGTTTTAAAGTTTACTTGTATGATTTCATTAGGGCTTTGTGTTTTGGGGCATTAATCACAGAAGTGCCTTGTTCCCCATAGTATCTAGCTATTTCTCCAGCCTGGTTGCCAGAATAGGAAAATATATGTTATCCATGTGATCCCACAAGAACCAAAGTATATTGGGTTGTTTTTGTTACATACAAATTAAGCTAATAGTATATCACTAAGTATTTCAAAGTTTAAATAAAGGAAAATCACATCTATATTAAGAGATGCCTGTAAATGAGCAGGAAAAGGCTACACAGCAACTGTTCATA